>JARQOC010000003.1:184684568-185062068 GCA_033576535.1 Allobates femoralis
TTTGAACAATCCTTTTGTCCCTTTAAGAATCGGTTTAAAGACTAATGCAGAGGTGTAAATGAATTGAGCTAGATAGTCAAGTTTAGTTAAATCATCAAGTCTGATAAAGTTAAAAATGCTAATAATAGAGGTAGGTCCTAACCTAATAGAAAAACTCTGACACAGCATGGAGATAGGGGATTCTTTAAAATAGAATAGACTCTGTTTTAAATTATGTGTTCAAAATTTGAAAATTGGGTGATTATGTCTTATAATTATGAAAATTTGGAAATCCTGGGAAAAGAATTTTTTTTTGCACTTTTAGGTGTTAACAGCTTTACTTCACACTTAAAGTTATCTATAATAATGTTGGGTGCCCAAATCAAAGTTTTAAGAATAAATGGGTACTTCTGTACTTATAGAGTATTTTGAGAAAATATATAGCAAAGCAGGTAGTATGTCATGACCCCTAAATCTCTAATGAACTGCCCTAAACAGAAGGATAAGAGTGCAAAAGCAATCCCTGCCCAAATATTATATTATTAATATTTTGCTAAGTTTGGGAAGTGTTTTTACATTGTTTAAAACACCTGAAACACTAATCACAGCTATTAAGTAAGGGATACTATGCTTTATGAAATGCACAGCTATGCATATGTGATATCTTATAACAATTTTCCATTGGCAACTAAAATGGATTACCTTTTTTGTGATTTCGCTATATACCCAAATGATTTATTGCAATTTTAGTGACTATTTAGAAAGAATAATTGAAAACTGATATGAGCTGGATCACAATGTGAAAAAGTTTTTAAACTGTGTTCACACCCCTCAAGAACTACATCAAAAAAAAAAGAGCGTAAAAGCGCCCAAAAAATTTCTTGCTATAAAAGAAAAAAGCAAGTGCAAAAATGTGTCAAAAGCAGGGTACTTGTTAATAAGTTTTTTGAAAAAAGGTACGAAAAAAGTTCTACCACTTTACGGTGCCCTTATAGACGGTCCCTAGATAAATATTTAAAAAATGATCTGTGTGAATTACCTGATAGTGCAGGGAAACAGCAGCACCAGATTCTATGGGCACAAAAAAAGGTAGAAGCAGCCTTTATGTGTCCGGCCCGTGGAAGGGGTGGGGAACCTCCCAACTTGCGGGGCAAAAAACTAATGAAAAACTGATAAGAGCCGGTTTACAATGTGAACAGGTCTGTAAACCAGTTCACCCACCAAAAATCATATTTACAAAAGGCAATGTAAAAAGTCCAAAATGGCTTTGTACTTTTTGCAAAATAGTTTTAACTAGGGAAACCTGCTTTTTTACACATTTTTGCACTTGCTTTTACTTATTAGCAAGAATTTTTGGACGTTTTTTACATGTCTTTTTTGGACGTAGTTTTTTGGTGGTTTTGAAAAAAGGTTTACAGCCTGTTACATTTGATCCCGGCCAGTTTTTTTTTTTATTTGTTTCTTGCCTGCAGTTGAGAAGGGTCCCCCCCTTTCACTGAGCCTGGGCACTTAAAATGGGTGCTTCTACCTTTTTGTGCCTATAATGAACTGGCCCTGCTGCACCCGCTCTATGAGGTAAATTTTCACTAGATTTAGGTTTTTTAAAAACATTTGTCTAGGGCCATTCGGGTAAGGGCCTCCGTGAATTGGTAGAACGGCTTCATTTCTTTTTTGCAAAAATTTTATTAACTAAGTACCCTGTGTTTATCATTTGTGCCTTGCTTTATTTATATAGCAGCATTTTTTGGACGTTTTTTTTCACTGTCTTTTTTGTGTGCGAAAAAATAATTTTCAAACATTATTACTTTTAAATAATTACTTCTTAGGAGCTTCAAAAGTTATTAATGGGAAGTTGACAAAGAAAAGACTATTAGAGCCCCATCACATTACTTTTTTAAAAAAAAAGCACATGTGGCAAACCATTTTGACCATTTTTGGCCAAACTGTAAGTTGTTTTTTTCTGTTCTGTGTGTCATCCCTTTTGTCTTCCCCTGCACCATTCATGTCTCCACTACATGGGCTGTCCGTGTGATAAAGATAGAAAATTTAAAATATATAGATAGCCAGGAGATAGCTAGGGGGTCCCCCTATTTTTGTAACCTGCAAAGGTAAAGCCCGACAGTGCTGGATGGAAATTTCAGGTGGGTAGGTCCCTGGTTATTTTGACCTTCCCAACTAATTATTCGCCTGTTAGCTATTTGCGAAATGATGCATCACATAGATGTGACAGTTTTGGCAATACAACCCGATCGTCCCGATTGCCCCGATGCAGGGGATTTGGGTAATGGTTTTTGTGGTTTATGTCAGCTGTGCTTGCTAGCAAGCTAAGCCCTGATAATAGTGATGGAGAGGTTTCTAATCGATACTCCATTATAATCCAGTATGTATAAAAATTAAAAAGCACACAAAATTTTTTTTATTTAAAAAAAAAACCCCCAACTCTTTCCTTGCTTCAAATTTTTTAAAATTAAAAAAACCCTCCTCAAAAACAATTTAAATTAAAAAAGAAAATTTCAAGCGGTGGTTTTCTTGCTGTTCCTCAATTACCTTAAACCAAAGTTATGGAAATCAAACGGGCCCAATGGGGCTTTGAGACTCAACCACTTTGGTGACACGGGAACTCTACTGGCCCAGGGATTGTGACAGGGGGGGAAACTTTTTTCATAAAATTTTTACTGATTTGACTGTCATCAAGTCCCCATGTCAGCAGAGTGCATCGTGACGGGGCCCGGCTGTATGAAAACATGGGGTCCAATTCTGAGGTCCTTAGGCTTTATTCCAAATAATGGGGAAAAAGTTGGAATCACTGGTTAAAATGCTGCAGGAGCTTTACTTTTTAAAATTTGGTATATGAGTCTTGTTTTTTATTTTTTTACATTTATGTTTTTTAAGTTTCCATTGTAGAATATGTTGTTCCGTTTTTACATTGGATCTTATATTTATTTTTTTTTTTGTTTTTTTTTAAATTTTATAAATCGGGGATCAGGCGAAAATTTCAGGGGCTTTTTTTTAAATAATATGTTTTTTAATCTTTATACTTACTGCATAGTAATGGGGGGTGATTGATGTTTCCACTACTAACCAGGGCTTGATTAGCAGCCCACTCTAGTGTCATCAATCCCATAAAAACCTTTATCCTAAAGGGGCATGCACCAGTGCAATCGGGAAAGGGCCCCAAGGTAAAGCCCCAGGATTTGGCATAATTTTATGTGATCGGGCACTTCGAAGCAGCTGGGGGGTTGTATTTTAGGGGGAATGGTTTTATACTGGGCCGTAAACCCTACTATACTTGCTGTTCATTTATTTTGGTTAGTTTTTAAAAAAGTGGGATACCATGTCATTTTTTTTTAATTTTTTTTTATTTGGTTAATAGCTGTAAAATTATATAGTTAACTTTTAGTATCAATCTATAACCCCTCATTATTATCTATCTAAATAAAAAAAAAAAACACTGCACATCCAAAAAATTAGAAAAGTGGAAGAATTTAATCAGCCCTCAGTGGTGCAACGGGTTTAGTTTTCTTGAAAGCCTTTGTCAGCCAGCTTGGGCAAAGGGAACAAGTTTATCGATGTCATGTTGGTTCCCTGCTGGATTCTATTCAATGTCCATGCTTCACTATACATGAATCCAACATAGTCAATAGCCTCATAGCCCTTATCAAGATAAGGGAGGGGAAGAAGGAGCCGTTTGGAAGTGTTACAACAGACTAGAAGAGTCGTTCATAAAAACAAAGTGTCATCACTGTTTGGAATGAAGGCCCTTTAAAAAAGTTAGGGAAAAATATTGTAAACAGAAAAAAAAGTGAATTGCAAACCCGTCAAGAACATAGAAAAAGGAAGAGCTGAAAGGAGGTGGCCACGCCCCGAAGATTCTAAAACCCCCAACAAATCATTGTTTTTAGGTGACATTTTGTTGTGATTTATGGCTTAGTGTTAATAATATGTCTTTTCAAAGGTGGGGTGCAAATGTTACGAGCAAAACCCAGGTTGTCCCAGGTTAGTTCCAAAATTTGTTGTGGGGATCTTTGGTTTTAAGGGTTTTTCCCAAAATAAGTTAATTTTAAGTCCTTTTTTATCAATAGATCTTTTGGGGGAAGGGGAGCTCCATTCATTTAAAACCCGTGAGTGCAAAACTGTAAAACTCCCGTTGCACTCAACACAATTAAAACTACAGTTCAACTCTGTGTTTTTCCCCCAGTGAGAAATGTGCTGAGGAAAAATCTGCAGCATGCTGGGATATGGGAGCGTATTCTGGATTCCCCCCAAAGCAAGTTACTTTCTTGTAACATAGTTTTTTTAAAGGTTTTAAGGAAGACTTTAAATCCATCTAGTTCACCATAGCCAACATGTTGATCCAGAGGAAGGCCAAAAAAAAAAAAAAAAACCCCGTGGCAACACTAAGCTTTCCCCATTGGGGAAAAAAATTCCTTCCCGTCCAGTTTGGCAATCAGTCTGTTCCTGGATCAATGCCCTTTCAAAAAATTGTATGTTAATGGTTAAAATTATAGTTTTTTAAGAAAAGGCATCAGGTCTTTTAATTTTTAGTAGTGAGTCACTCCCCTTACAAATCATGTGGCAGGAGTTCATAGGGTTTACTGCTCTTACAGTAAAAAAATCGCCCTTTTGTGATTATAATTAAACCTTCCTTCCCCCAGATGTAGAGGATTTTTCCCTTTGGGCCCCGTCTCAGGCTAGGAAATAAAGAGATCATTAGAAAGTTCTCTGTACTGTCCCCTCTTATTTATAATTATTATAAGATCACCCCAAGTTTTGTTTTTCAAAACTAAATAACCCCAAAATTTAAAACTGTTGGGTATTGCAGACCCCTTAGTCCTCCCAATAACTTGGTCGCTCTTTCTGGACCCCCCTTTGTTCACTATGTCTTTCTTTACACCGGAGACGGAATTATTTAAAAGTTTTTCTAAATGTGGTGCACTAGTGACTTGTATGAGGTAAATTATGTTTCCTTTATGAGCAACTATGCCTCTTTTAATGCATCCCTTTATTTTATTTGCCCTTTGCAGCAGCTGCCTGGGGAAAATGGCCCCTAAAAGTGAAATTTATATTACCCTACACCCCCGTTCTTTTTCAATGACGTTTTGCCCCGTGTTTTACAATTAAGTACTAATTATACTTTTGGGTTCTCTGCCCAAGTGCATGACCTTCATTTATTCCCCATTAAAGCCTTTTTGAAATTATACCCCAAGTTATTTTTACTTTAAATCCTCCGTAATATAAAATTGTCTCCTTGTATTGATCCCCTGCAGGGGTTTAGTTTTCATCTGAATTTTTGAGATTCTATCTGTATCCCCCTTTAAAAGTTTCATTAATTAAATATATAAAAAAAAAGCGGGCCAAACCCATGCCCCCTTTTGGTACCCAATGTTAACTGTGACCATTCTGAGTGTGTTCCATTAATGACCCCCCCTTTTTTTTCATGGTTTGTAAAAAAAAAAAAAAAAATCACACAGCGGGATTTTTTGCTTGGTCTTTTCCCTGTTGTAAAAAAGTTAGAATTGATGGGCAGACAGATAAAAAAAAAAAAAAGGGAACAAAAAAGTGTTTAAAACTGAATTAAAGAAATTTTAGTTTGAAAAAAATTTAAAAAACTTAAAGTTTAAAAAAAAAAAAAACTCAGAAAAAAATTTTTAAATTAAAAAAAAAAAATACCCTTATAAGGTTCTTAGAATATTTTGGCCATGATCCCCTCCCATCAACCATGGCAAGGTGGCCTTAAATTGGGGTTTCCCTAATACAAAAAAACTTCTCAGACCCCTTAAAGCTCTGCTGCATGGGAAGTAGAAGCATACAACCCCCTCAGATGGCTTAGGTTGATGGGAACGGAGGATTTAAAAATTCTAGCTATGAACCCCAGTGACTCCATATTGCTAAAAAGAAAAAGGCGAGAGCAGAAATTGGAGGGGACCACTTGAAGGGCAAGAGCAGAATTAGTGAAATAAAGACTATAAAGGGCCAGGGAGAACATCCTGTACCAGACCCTTTTAAGGTGAGCCCATACTGTTTTAAACCGTTTTCGTTTTTTGGATTATTGATGATGGGCCCCCCCATGAGACGTGGGGGAGATAGGGTGCTCCTTTTTGAAGAAAAAAAAAAACTAAGGGCCCCTTTTACTCAGCGTTTTTCGTAATTCGCGGCAGATGCGGTGAAAAAACCGCTCTGAGCCCTTTGCCCGCATAACCGTTACTTGCGCGCGGTTGCGGTTTTTCCCAACAAAGTATAGGGGGGCTTGCGGGAGATGCGGCAGGGGCGGTTTGCCCCTTGGGAGGTGGGCAGCGAAAAAAAAGCGGTCAGCCGCGGTTTTTGGCTGCCCGACTGCCGCAAGTGCAAAACGCATTGCCGATCTACCGCTGTCCCCTATATTTGTATGGGAAAAAAAACCCCAAAACCGGGGCCGCAAAATGGAAGGTATGCCGCAAACGCGGCAGATGCGGTTTTTTTCCCGCAAACTGCCGCGAATTTCGAAAACGCTGGGTGTGAAAAAAGGGCCTAAGGGTGCTTTCAATCTGCGTTTTTCGTAATTCGCGGGAAAATGCGGTGAAAAAAACCGTTTGCCGCCCTAACGGTCCACTTGCGGAAAGGTTGCGGTTTTTTCCTAGGAAAATATAGGGGGACTTGCTGGCAAGTTGCGGGTGCCGGTTGCACTTGCGGCAGAGAAAAAAACCGCGGTCGCCGCGTTTTTTTTCTCTGCGCACCTGCCGCAAGTGCAATAACGCACTGCCGCATCTGCCGAAGTCCACCTATTTTCTTCTATGGAACAAACCGCAAAACCCTGCCCCAAATGGAACCCTTATGCGGCAAAAAGCGGCCCGATGCGGTTTTTTAAACCCCAAACTGCCGCGAATTACGAAACGCGTTTGAAGGGCCTAAGATGGATATTTAACTTGAAACCCTTTTGGGGACCTAAAGGGATGATTTTAGGTACAATTTAGCATGGTTGCTTTTCAAACAGTGACCGTAGTATGACAATTATGTGGTGCGATAATTTTCCTTTTCCTTTTCGCCCGTATTGATTTTAACTCATTTTTTATTTTACCCAGGGTATTTCATTGATGGTTAAGTTGGATACGGAGATCTGAGTCAATATAGGATAGGATACCTTTTTTTTCCCCTTCTCCCAATTATATCACACGTGGTATGGCGGGTTTTAAGGGGGCATATTGGGCTGGGGTGTTCAACTGATACAAAAATATAGGATTACCATATGCGATTGTGCAAGATTTGCGTCAGAAAGTATTGTATAGATAGATATGATTTTCTATGTATTAAAACATATGCTATAGATCTGTATGAGCGAGGATTTTTGGGAAAAATCCTGCTTTTGAAAATTATTGTGTATGGTTTATTACTGTGGTGAGTTGATTATTCTGATAGATTATTTTTTACAGTATGGTTACTTAAAAAGTGATACCCAATATTCCCCTGCTTTTTATTATACTGTAGGGGGTAAATGTAGACCCCTGGTTTGGGATCCCATTTCCATGGTTTTTATTTTGATATATATAATTTTGAGGTGGTTATCCCGATTTCTATATACAATTTTGTTAAAGCTGTTATTCTGGGACATCAGTTGATTTCCCGTCTGTCTTGAGTCGTTCCTTTTGCAAAATTTTTCCTCATTGACTAAGGAAATGTTAAATGTTTTTTGTATTGAAGTTACCCCCTTTGTGCGATAGTGTTTGGGGGTTTAAACTCAAATTGCGTATCCCATTTTAACGTAGAGCTTTTGGACTGATTATATTGAGGCCGCAGTCCCTGCGCAGAGGGTTAAGCCGGATGCCCAATCGGGGGGGGAGCAGGGCTGCGCGGAATGAGATGCCCCCCCAAATTTGGCTGTTAATCGAAAGAGGGGGGGGTCTGGATGACGATTGGAGCAGGGAGCTCCAGGGCCAACTAAAATGTTTGCACTTTGATTGGTCGGAACTTTTTTTTGGGTTTTTTTGACATGACGGTACTTCTTGCGCTCATACTCTTAGTAAAATTTTTGGCAATGAGTGATCAGAGGGGTTTGTATGGGGGGGTTTTGGGAAAAGGTACTCTTCAAACTGATGGACATAGGGCTTTTTAAACTGTAGGATTTGTGATTATTTTTTAAAGTTTGTATATGTTTTTAAATGTTATGGTTAATAAAGGGGGGGGTTTTTGTTTAAACCTATTTAGAGGGGTTTATTGCAGTGTGTTTGTGCTTAAAAAAAGATCCTATGGTCAAAGTTGAAAGCTGGGGCGGAATAAAGAATGTGATGCAATTCACCGACCTGTGGATGTTTCTTTATTCATTTTTTGGATTGCTGTTACATCAGACTGTCCTCCCAAATCTGTTTTGTGGGACTGTGCTTGGTTGCCATGCACCTTAGTATATGTCAAAAACCCCTGCCTTCTGTGTGTAAAATTTTAATAATTATGGGAAAGAAATGGGGTAGGGATTGGGCTGTATTTTTTTTTTTCAGCACAGTTGAACAGAGAGCTGTGGACTGCCACTACAGAAACCTAGTTTACCTTGCAAAAATTAAGGGAGGGGACAAGAGGCGCCAATAGTCCCTTTATATTTAGTGCACTAGTTTTGTGACGGTGGTGTTGTGGGGCCCGCTCACTGACCCGGGTGTGGCCCCCACAAAGGGGTTTGACTGCGTTTAGGAATCAATGCCCAAGCTGCTGCAGGCCTTTCACCTAAAAATGGTGTGGTTTTTTCCCAAAAGAAAGATGTTGGGAGTGATGGTGTGTCACGTCCGCGCTGTTCTGGATTAAAAACTCAAAGAGCCAGCAAAAAATTTTTTATTCTTTATTCCTTATTCCAAAAAGCGTTTCAACGCCCCAACCGGGGGTCTTCTCCTTGGAATAAGGGGTTTAAAGGAGGGTAAATTTGCTGGGCTCTTTGTGGTTTTTAATCCAGAAGCAGCGGGACCGTGACACCCCATCCTTTTTCCCTCATCTTGTTTTACCTTGACTGACAATGAAAATCAGGGGGCCCATTTTTTTTTTTACATTATTTAAACATTACACTATTTTTTAAAAAATGAAACTGGCAGACACTATAGAATAGCAGCTTGCAGACGTCCTGAAATGGACGCATTCATTAGAAGTGCCAATACCTGGCAGTTTTTCCTGGGGGTTTCCAATGCCCTGGTGTGCTTGCATCGGGGGGGATAGAAGGGCTTTTAAAGACAGCTGTAGTATTGACGCTTGTCAAAGATGTCCTGGTTGGTATGTTTATGCATCTTTGATACTTGCCCACTACCATCCATTAAGTTAAGAGTTAATAAAAACCACAAAGAAAAATTTTTTCGAAATAAAACACAGAGTAAAAACCCTTTTTTAGAAATAAACACCCTTTAAAAAAGCTTTTATCCCGCAGAAACCCGTATGATTACCTAATTTAAAATTTCTATAGTGCTCTTGTGCCCATCAGCCAGTGGTGCCCCCGAAACCCTTTAAGGGGCCCTTTCGGCTCCTTTTTCATCAGGGGGTTTTCTTTGGGTGAGTGGCCTTAAAAAGGTGGCAAGCCAATCGGGAAATCGTGGACCCGGTGGAGCCTATTTCCAGAGTTTGGGGGGGTTTTGACTGATGAAAGTGTCATAGGGGGGTCCACTGGCTGATCCGGCAGGGAAAGGGGCTCTATGCCTTTTTAGGTAATCACACTGGGTTTTCTTTCTGGATTTTTGAGCCAAGGGTGGGGGGCTAAACGTGTGTTTATGCATCCGGTTTGTGGTGTGAAGGGACACCCATGATTTTATTTGACCACATTGACTCTTTTGATATTATACAGGGCCCATGAGAGATTGTATTCTGGGATGTTTTGGCCCTTTCTGGTATAATGTTTATACATATTACACTTTGTAACCCCTTTGGGTATGGATTTCTTTGTACTAGTACCCTGTATGTGTTATGTTTTTCTGGTCTGAAAATAGCCCTGTTTTTCTTTATTATTTTATATACATCTTGTGTGTGTCAGTGGTGCAGCCTGCCCCAAATTTCGCTTGTTTCTGTGGTTGTAATCCCTGTTTTTTACCTGTAAAAAAAATCACTTGTTTTTTGCAATTATTGGAGTTTTATGTGTTTGTTTACAACTGAATTAATGTAAATTAGGTGCGATTTTGTCCTGTCCATATAGGATATGGTTTTTTCGTCATTATGGTAGTTTATACAAACAAATCCCCAAAAAAGAAGTAAATTAACTATGATGTATAAGGGTTACAAACACATATGATTGAATTAGAATAAATAAAATCTTTTTAAATTTCTCTGGGGAAAAGAAGCTTGTGGTGCTTAAAAGGTTTTGACTTAAAAAATTTTCTTCTATTTTCTACACGGGATTTGTCTGTTTGTTGTTCCTTGGAAACCCCAGTGGTGGTTTATACAAAATCATCCCCTCCACGACATCTCCCAAGTGGGTCTGCAGCAGTGTTATATTCATATAAGTGTTGGGGTTTTTCACAACCCCCAAAGGGGGACCCTTTTTTTCTGCAACTACAGTGAAATTATTTTTAAAAGATAAAAAAACCTATCTGCGTTTAAAATTTTGTCTCCCCGGGATCTCTGACTAAAGCCCTTTAAGGCATAGCCCATTTTGGTTTTAATGGTGTAGCCCAAAGGCTCCCGTCCAACTAATCCAGCAGAAGTAAATAAAGAGAAGTTTTATGCGGTGATGAGAGTGCTAGAGAGGCAGGGGCTTTTATTATAAGAATTTATGTTTATTAAAAGGTCATATTTCCCTCTCAAACCCACTACGCATTTCGATACCTGAGTATCTTCTAAAGGGGAATAAGCAAAATCAGCAGGGGGGGGAAGCGCAACGTGTGAAAATTTGGGGAAGGAGATTAAAAAAAATGAACAAAAAAAACAGTCTTGCCAAAAAACAACTAAAAAATGCCAACTGAGGGAAAAAGTCAGTGACAAAAATGCTCTTGTTGGGAGGTCCATCTAATTGAGTAAAAATTTTATTGCAGCTTTCGCAGCACCCCGGGATGGAAATTGCCCTTCCTCATGGTACCCCGCTGCGGAGATTCGGGAGTCAAAGGGGCTATTCCCAGGGGATTCCCCGGGGTAAAACATGCCTCCCCGCAACCCATCGGCAACCGCTGAGAAAGACGATGGAGGATTAGGGGACAACAACCCTCTCTAGGAGAGACAGGAGTAACTTGGGTAGCACTGACAGGCCCTTCATTTTTGATGACCCCTGGGCGCTTGGTTAGTTTGCTGGAAACCCAAGAGGGGCTGTTCATCTGCGCAGCATTCTTCTAGTGGGGCCTCCTGCTTTCAGTTTTCAAAACTCGAAAGTAGTGGGCAAAAAAAATTTTACCCCAAACCCACAAATCAACCCTTGCTCCCCATCAGGGCATGAAGATAACTCTCCCCAACATAGGTGTGCAGAAGTCTTTTTTTAAAAAGGAATGCCCGGGATGGACATGGCATGAGGGAGCCCCGATGACCCGTTTCTTTTGGTAGAAAGCCCAAACCTATTTTGCTGGATGAATGCAACCCCCCACCTCCGGGTACATTGGTGTCAGAGTAATCCCCCCTTAGGCCCCTGCATCACTCTCGAGTAAAAAGGGATCCGCGGGGTGAAAAAATCCTCAAGAAGGAGACGGTGGGGTGGTTTTGCTGTATAGTAGGGTTTCTTGGAAGGGGTTGGGGTCCTCACTTGGCATTCTCCGTCGAAGGCCCCTGGTAGTGGTGCTACACAAGGCTGGGAAACAGGGCTTCTGCCAATACTACTCCCTACTCTTCCTATCCTCGTCCTCCTATCTTTCATTATTTCTTCATGCTCTGGATTTCCTCATCAGCGGCTGGGGCACAGCGTTTGGTGTTATCCCCCAAAAGGGATGCTTCAGATCCCCCTGGTGGATATTTGCTGCTCTTGGCTGGCATGGATTATGGATCAATCTTTCCCCTGACTTTTCCCCAGAACCACATCTGCAACCGAGGGCCCCTGCAGGATCTGACCTTCTTTCATATGAGGCCCCAAAGCGGTTAGGGCAGTGAAGTCCAGGTGAGTTTGGGTTTCCTGTGGGATTGCTCCGGTTCAGATGTGAAGAACCCCATGTCCCTGGGGGTGGTGAGTAGATTATATTTTCAGGGGGCAGGCACATCTTGCAATTTAATTATCTTTAATATATGCATGGTAGCAAAGTGTTTGCACAGTGTGTTGAGTTGATGCACTTCCATGATGGGGCCCGGGGTCCCCAAATGACACCCTTTGCTTTGCCTATGGTGCCCTCTCTTAAGTTTCCCGGACACAACACTTACAGGATATTTTTGTTTGCACAATTTTTGTTGCTAGCTTCCCCATTAAGCTTCCCTTGGGGGGGGCTGCAGGGGGGAAGGCCTTTTTGATTTACATTACAAATTCCATTTGCTATGCACAGGTAACACTAAAATTGCTGTTGGGTGAAGTGATTATTGGAGCTGATTTCTTGGAAGAGAAATAAGGGAAACAAATAGTTTTTTCAGTTCCCCCGCAAATTCATCTGCAATGTGTATACGGTTTGGGGAAGCAAATGCACAGACAAGTTCAATATTAATGATAATATACCACCCTTATGCACATGCCAAAATCTGTATTCTTAAAAGTATGTAATGAAATTAAGTGAAATTTCCATTTTCAAGAAGCAAAAAGCCCCTAGTTTGGGTTTCATGGTGTGACCCAACCTAAAAGACCCTGTATGTGAAGCACTTTTTTGGGGCATATACTATTTTTGATTAATTCTATACATAAATGGAGAAGAGAGGCCTTGGGATGTGCTGACCCTCGCAAAAATAAAGCTTTGTTCTCCCCCCCAAAAAATAATAATTAAATAATAATAATAATAATAATAATAATTTTTAAAATTTTTTTAAAAAATCCCAAAAAACTAAGGAAAAGAATACTAAATTTTCATAAATGGATGTTTAAGGGTATTGTAAGCTTCCCGGATTTCACAGCTGCTGCCACATCTGTGTTTCCTAAAATTAACACCATGTAGGTGTCAAAAACACACTGCATATTCAAAAAAGCTTAAACAAATTATTTTAAGACTCAAAAAATTCTACTGGTTAAAAGTAAACTGTAGGCCCGATGGCTGGGAACATCCTTAACATATGGTGAGCATATTGGCCGCATATACCAATCAAGAAAAACTTTTAGGGCCATTTTAAATTTTAAAAACTTTTTTCTTGAACCATGTTCGGTGTGATTTTTTTGTAAATTTGATAGAGGTTTCCGATCGCGAAACATTGAATCATCATGTTTGTGCTTAAAAGCTTCTGCTTTTGCATGAAATGTAGTTCATTCTTACTGCGCTTTTTTGTGTCATTTTTGTGAACGAGCTTGCCAAAGCCTGTAGTAAAAAGATTGAACATGTCAAATGTTTTGACACCTTGTTCAGAGCGTTTTCCAAGGCACATTATATAATGGGCTCATGAAAAGTGTGTTGGCGAGAAAAAAGCACAGGTGTGGTGAATGCATCACGCTTTTTTGCGCAAACAACGCACGCAAAAATGCACCCACATGGCAGAAATATGTGAGACTTACGCACATGTTAAACGTAGCCTATATGCTGTTCCCATGTTACCGTATATATCTCGCATATAAGCCGAGTTTTCAGAGCCCAAAAATTTGGGCTGAAAAGTCCCCCCCTCGCTCTATACGCGTGTTCACTGTTACTGTATACACTGTTATACAGTATACAGTGCCCCCCCATTCTATATAAGGCCCCCCCCACCGCCAATCCTGTAAAGGAAGAGATTGTTACTTAACACCTCCGCCTGTCCCGCTGCCCGCTATCCGCCGCAGCTCCTCCCATCTTCATCCAGCGTCTTCCAGTCTTTTCCGGATTCCTCCGATGGGTCGCAGGCAATGACGTCATTGCCCGGCCGCCGACAGAGGAGAAAGCTAGAAGAAGACGGAAGACGCTGGATGAGATGAAGAGCATAGATGGTCGGCCCCAGCGGCGGGGACAGCGGAGGGATAAGTATAATAATCTCTTCCTTTACAGGATTGTTGCGGGGGGGTGGGCCTGTATATAGATGGGGGGGGCTGCATATACATCTGGGGACTGCATATTTCCTCCTGGGGCTGCATATGGGGATGTATATACCTCTGGGTGGGGTGCATATGGGGCTGCATATACATCCTGGGGCTGCATTGGGGCTGTATATTACTCTGGGTTGCATATGTGGGTGCATTTTACCTCTGGGATGCATATACTCTGGGGCTGCTTATACCTCTGGGGTGCATATACCTCCTGGGGACTGCACTATACCTCCTGAGGCTGCATATACTCTGTCCCCCTTTTTCGGGCTGCATATGGGGCTGTATATACCACCTGGGCTGCATATGGGGCTGCATATGGGGCTGTATATACCTCTGGGGATGCAATGGGGCTGCATATACCTCTAGGGGCTGTATATACCTCCGGGGCTGCATTTGTCGGCTGCATATACCCTCTGGGGCTGTTTATAACTCTGGGGCTGCATATTGGGCTGCATATACCTCTGGGGCGTGCATATACTCTGTGGTGCATATACCTCTGGGCGCTGCCATATGGGCTGTAATATATCTCTGGTGGCTCTTGCATATGGCGGCTGCATATGGGGGCTGTTTATACCTCTGGGCTGCATATGGGGCTGCATATACCTCTGAGGCTGTATATAACCTATGGGGCTGGATATACCTCTTGGGGCTGCATATCCACTCTGGGGCGAGATATACCTCTGGGGTGCATATACCTCCTGGGGACTGATATGGGCTGTATATACCTCTGGGGCTGCATACTGGCTCTGCATATACCTCCTGGGGATTGCATATGGGGCTGTATTACCTACGGGGCCTGCATATTGGGGCCGCATTATACCTCTGGGGCTGCATTATACCTTTGGGGCTGCATATGGGGCTGCATATACTCCGGGGCTGCATTTGGGGACTGTATATACCTCCGGGGATGCATATGGGGCTGCATATACCCTGGGGCTGGCCATATACCTCTGGGGCTGCATATGGGTCTTGCATATACCTCTGGGATGTATATACTCTGGGGCTGTATATTCCTCTGGGGCTGCATTTACACTATGGGGCCTGCATATGGAGTGCATATACCTTGGGGCTTGTTATACTCCTTGGGCTGCATATACCTCTGGGGCTGCATATACCTCTGGGGGATTGATGTATATACAACCACTGGGGCTGCTGCTGTATATACCAACTGGGGCTGCTGCTGGTATACTACCACTGGGGCTGCTGCCTTGTTATACTACCACTGGGGAGGCTGCTCTGTATCACCTCTACTGCTGGGGGTTGTATACTTGTGCTGGGGTCCACTCTCGGCTTATACGCGAGTCAATAAGTTTTCCCAGTTTTTGGGGGCTAAAAGTAGGGGGTCGGCTTATAACGAGTATATACGGTATTATTTTAAAGTGCTGTTTCAATCTATTTCAGCGATTTTCCTGCCTCTTCAGCTCTCCTGGTAGGGTTATGGAATAAGCTCAAATTAGCTTGGACATCATTAGGGGGGCTGCGTTTCACACTGCAGTTTTTCCTCCGATCAGGTTCCATCGGTTTGTGTGCAAAAACCAGGAGGTATTTAAAACTCAGAACAGGTGTCAATCCTTTCAATTATAGTTTTTCTCTGCAGTTTTCTCCTGGGTTTTGGCACAAACCAAAATGATGGAACCTGATAGGGGAGAAAAACTACAAGTGTTGATGAAACAGCCTTATAATTATATCAAACCCGACCAAGCATCCAATCTGCTTGATTCAGATATGAGCACTTTAGTGCCTATTCATTACTATTTACTAGTTATCTTACCGTGTTTTACAAAGTACAGCTTATATACATTACTTAAAACATACATTTTTGTTTCTTTTTTATGTTTTAAGAAATGACTGAGCATTTTCACTTATCTGCGTTCACTAACCATTAATTTAGTTCTGTGGATAATGACAGTTTTTATTATTAAAACAGGAACCGTAAATACTGTCAGTTGGCTTTGGCGATTAATGTGACTCAGCATAAAAATAACATTTCTAGAAAGCAGACTTCTGTTTAACTGATAATTGATATGAAGAACAAATCTTTAAAGGCCACATTCCACACACACAGATATTCTGAGTCCAATATCTGAAACAGATCTCTTGGTTGCAGGTGAAATCATGGATACCATTGCTCCATGGTTGTACACAGCCACAAAGTGGAGCAATGTATCCATGATTTCACTGCAACCAGAGATCTGTTCAGGATATTGGACTAAGTCAGGGGGCGGGCTTGGCCCCAGGTGGCAGGGGGGCAAGTAGCCCCATGGGTGGGTGTATAGTCCACCATTAGGGCCTGCCCCCCCGCAGAAACGGCCGGCCGCGGGCGTCGCTTTGCGGACGTGCGCAACGCTTGCGGCAGGCGGGCTCGCTTTGCGGCTGGGGAGGAGAGGATATTGGTGACGATTTATCCTGACAGCACCCAACGCTTATCACTGGCTGCCGGAAACGTGACCGACTGCAACAAAAACCCCCCCCCCCGCATTCTCAAGGCTTGCGGGGGACCCGGACCCGACACAACCCCCCCACCCCCACCCCCCCCCCCGCTTCTCAAGGCTTGCGGACCGACCGAAACCGACAGCTAACCCCCCCCCCCGCTTCTCAAGGCTGCCGGACCCGACAGCACCCCCCCCTTCTCAACCAGGGCAGGGGATACCTAACTGCACACCAGGGAAAGAGGCTCCAGCCAGACCCTGGTCTCAGATATCTGTGTGTGTGAAGTGGCATTAACATTTGGTAAATGCACAGTTCAGATTGTACTTGAACGTCAGTTTAGTAGCCTCAAATAAGGACAAAAAACTAATTGATATAATACAGTACCAGGCCTGATGGTGGGTTTACACACACCAATTTTATCTGTTCAATCTTCTGAACCAATCTTGGTTGCAGTGAAATCATGGTTACATTGCTCCATTTTGGGCTGTGTAACAAACATGGAGCAATGTTTCCATGTTTTCTCTGCATCCAGAGATTGGTTCAGATATCTGAACAGATAAATTGGTGTTGTGTAAACCCTCCATAAGGCGGCCGTTCAGACGCTTCAATCAATCTTTGGAACGATATTGTAAGCGATCACGTGACGCGCGATCGCTTTACAATATCGTTCACATCGCTGGTGAGATGTCACACAGACAGACTCACAGCGATTGTGGGCCAGCTGAGATCGCTTGTAAAACTATGGTACACATCGGGTTACTAGGGCCGCGCGGCGCTTAGAACCCCGAGGTCGTACTATAGTTACCATCTCCAGCATGAGGCTTTGCGCCCTGGAGAAATCGCTCATCGTGGTGTCAATCACCCACAGATGAAGCTGATAGTTAAATCGTTTCATCGCTAGATATGAGGTCTCTTGCTCTCAGATCTGCGATGTCACGATCATAGCGATTTTACTTGGTAAAATCTGTTGATCGTACGTAGCGTTCATTGTACAAACGATATCGCTTAAGCGATCAAAAAGCAGATTGACTAAACGATATGTTTAAGATATTGAGCGTCAGATGGCCCGCCTAACTGTAATGCTTAGAAACTAATTGGATGTTTCTCCAAAAGGGAAATCTTATTAGGTGTTGCCATTATTCATGGTAAGTTTTTTCTAAAAATTATCTCACACACATGCAACTGATGAATGGTTGATATTGGTTAGTGGGCAATTCAGGCTCATTGAATGCTAATGAGTAGCGAAGGCATTGTAATGCTGATCTTCTCAAAAGCAGTATTAGGCTAGGGTCACAAGTAGATTTTTTACAGCGTTTTTGGGGAGACCTGCGTTTTCAAAAACGCATGTAAAAAGCCCCCCATAGGCCCCATTTTAAAAAAAACGCATGCCCTAATAGCAAGACCCCCCAAGTGTGCGGTCCATGCGTTTTGGGTTGCATTTCCAAAACGCTGCGTTTTTTAATATGGGGCTTATGGGAAACGCACCCAAAAGCATGTAAAATTTTAGTCCCATTCAAAAACCCCATGTGTTTTCCATGGGGACCCCCATTTTAAAAAAAAAACGAAAGGGTTTTTAGAAACGATGCTTTTTTTTTACATGGGCTCTATGGAAAACGCATGCTTTTTTTTGAATGGCACAAAAAATTACTAATTTTTACATGCGTTTTTTTTGCATGCGTTTTCCATAGGGGCCCTTTTGTTATAAAAACGCATGCTTTTTTCTACAAAAAACACTTCGTTTTTCAAAACGCACCAAAAAAAATAGTAATGCACTATTTTTGGTTGCAGTTTTAAAAACGCAGCCAAAAACGAGGGAGCCATCACCCCCTTTTAAACCTTTCGGGCTGACATGAAAAAACGCGATGATTTTTTGTTAATTCACTAAAAAAAAAACTCATGTAAACCCTGTGACCCCAGCCATATTGCAGAATTTGCAAAAAAAAATTAAATACTGAAAGAAGGGTTGTCAGTGACTTCCAATGAGGTTCTGGATAGAGAAGAGCAAACACTTTATTGTTCGGGTTGGATTGGTTACGGAGAGTGTTCACCAAATTGTTCAATGAACTGTTCACTAAACCCCCCGACCAAAATAAAATCATGGCAGGCAGAATAAAAACACAGAGAAAAACCCCTTCAAATTGTCCAAAACCCTACCAAAACTGTCATATAATCCCAGAACCAAAAAAAGTCCCAACAACTACCCAGAGTAAAAATAGTCTCATGGCATAGAAAGGGGTTTTTCATGGATATGGTCTGTGCAGCTGCACACTTTCAAAATCAGTTAAAAAAAGTAGTGGCTCAATTCACTTTAATTTCAGGGCTTTTTAAAACTCAAAAAAAAAACTTCCCATCAGCAGCAAAAAACCAACACTGCACTTAGCAAGTTGCGTCAGACCCCATTATGTAGAGCAAGTAAAGGTGAAAGCAGATAAATTCACCTTTCCCTTAAGAATGAGGGAGGTGTTTTTGCCATGCACATATTGGTCTGCATAGGATGCCCATTCACACTGATACATATGATGCAGAGGTCCAATAGCTACCCACGGGACCCTGCCCCTGACCAAAGGGCCCATCCCGTTACGATGTGTCCCCCACCATGGATGAATGGCACCCCATGGGCCAGCTGCACCCCAGAAAAATGGTAAAAAAATACAAAATTTTTTTATATTGGTGTTTGGTTCATGTAAGGGCCCCAAGACACTTAAGCTCGTAACCCCAGTCACTTTTTTGAGTAGTTTTTGTTTTATTTGTTAGGATCATAGCAGGGGGACCTGGGGACATTTTTTTACGAGCTTAAGTGTCTTGGACAAATACATAAACCCCAATTTCTCTTTTAAAAAGTTTTTTGCTTTTCATAAAAAATTTTGTGAAACTTTTTATCATTTTTTGGGGGGTGCAGCTTGGTCCAAGGGGTGGCATTTAAATCCTTTGGTCCCGGGGACATAAATACTAGAGGCCCATTTGGTTTAAGGTAGCAGGACCGGTGGGTAACCCATCAGACAAGCCACATAATATGTATCAGTGTGATTTGCGTCTGTGCAAGCCAATAGTGCATGGCAAAAAACACCTCCCACATGTTTTGTAGGTAAAAGGTGATTTTAACTGCTTGCACCCGGGCTTGCACTACATAATGGTGTCTGACTGGGATCTGCTACATGCAGTGTTGGATTTTGTTTTTGGGTGTGTTGGTAAGTTTTTTTTGATGCTGCCTTTTTAGAAGTTTTTTTTTGTGAAAATCAGTTAGATTGACAGGTGGGTAAGTCACAGGGGAAAAAAAGGGGACCCGTTTTCTACATTAGTAAAAGGAGGGGGGGAGTAAAAGGAGGATGAGTGGACGGGGTGGCATTAAATTTAGAGAGCTCCCGCTCAAGTTATGCCCCACAAAAGCAAGGAGGGAAAATAAAAAAGTCCCCCCTTTTCAAAAATGTAAAACTACAGTAAAGTGGCATCCCTTTTTATACATTATGTACTGGGCCACAATGGTAACAACCCAGAAGGGCTGGGCCCAGCATTTGAAGTTTTATCCCTTTAGGGAAATGGTGCAGTGTGTCAGGAGTAGGTTTGTGCTCAAAAGGGGCTCCCGTAGTCAGCTTTACACAGCAAGGAAACCCCAAGATGAGTCCCCACTTTCCAAAAAATTAAATTTTCAGAACAGTAAAAAATGGTATCTATCTTTTACAATTTGGGATTGGGCCCCTTTGCAGCAAGGCAGGGGGGCTGGGGCCCCGCCTTTCAAGCTTGATCATTTAGGGGAAAAGGTGAGGAGACTCAGGAGTAAGTATGTGCTCAGAGGCCCTGCTCAAATCATTTGCCCAAACGAAATAGAACCCCCAAGATGAAATCACCACCTTTCCAAAAAAATTGTTTTTCAGCCACAGTAATGTTTGGGATCATTTTATACTTTTGTATTGAGCACAATGATAGCAAGGCAAAAAGGCTTGGGCCCAGGTTTTTTAAGGTTAATCAATTAGAAAACTTGGGTTTTGGAGTGTCAGGAGAAGGTTTATGCTGAGAGAGCCTGCCTCAAGTCATGCACCCACCAGAGGAGACCCCCCAAAATGAGTCCCACGTTTCCAAAAATTAGGGTCAGACCACAGGAAAGTTGGCAGCAATTGGCACAGACCAAAAAATGCAGAATACCAGCCTGCAAGTAGTCACAGGGTCTGGAACAGGGCCTGGCCTTGAATTGGAGGTTAAACATTGTTCAGGAATAGGCGGAGGTGGACGGTGTAAGACTTTTATGGTAGGATCCCCCCTCAACCTCATGCAAAAGCTCCAATTTTTTTTTAGGCTCACCACATCATGGGGGAAAGAAATCAAAATTCACGGACACTATGGGAAAGTCAGTTGTGTCATTGCCCTGTGATGGTTTAGTGGGAGGATGCCCTAAAAACCTGGCAACAGCTCCAGTCAATTATATGCTCCATTAACCTCAGGTGGAAAACAACATAGTTTTGTGGGTATTACTGAAAAAAAATCATCAGCTAGGTCAGTCAATATGTATGGGGTCTTTTGGGGCCCATGGACAAGTCATGAAAACCGCTCCATTTCAATATTATGCCATGCAACACTCAGGTGACCCGAGTATCAGCTTTATGGACTACTATAGAAGAGGATTCAAGTGGTTTAGTGACCTGTATAGGTCTAGTGGGCAGGTTAGATTTACCAAACAATTGTTTTTAAAGGCAAAAAAAATGTGGATGTGAAAACAGAAAGATTTGGAAACCCACCTGGTTTCTATGCCCAAAAAAGACTTTACAACCAATATTTGGGAGATTTAACAAACACTGTTTTTTAAGCACCATAAAACGGTGAATGTGAAACAGCAAATTTTGTCAACCCACTGGTTCTATTTTAAAAAAAGGGTTTCCCAATATTCAAAAAGAAGTTCAAGGTCTCAGGAGTAGGTGTAGTGCTCAGAGAGCCCTGACAAGCCAGGCACCACTCAGAAAGGAGCCCCAAGATGAGTCCCCTTTTTCAAAAAATTTGTGTCAGCCCAACAGAAAAGGGGTTTATCCATCTCATACATTTTGTTTTGGGCCAAAATAACGGAAAAGCAGGGGGGGTCTGAGCCCCGCATTTAAAGGGTTTAATTGTTTAGGAACTGGTGCAAGAGTTCAGGGTAGGTATTGTGCTCAGAGAGTTTTGCTCAAGTCATGCACCCCCAGAAAGTAGCCCTCTATCTTGATCCCCCACTTTTCAAATATTAGGGTCAGACCACAGTAAAGTGTATCCTTTCTTATACATTTTGTATTGGGACACAATGGCAGAAAAGCGGGGAGGCCTGGGCCCCAGCTTTTTCAACCTTTGATTATTTAGGAACAGGCGCAGGATTATCGGGAAAGAAAGGTTTGTGTTCAGAGGCCTGCTAAAAGTCAATGCACCACACAGCAAGGAGACCCGAAACAGGAGTCCCCATTCAAAAAATTTTTTTTAAAAAATACAGTAGGCACCAGACATCACTATAGTAGCAACAATTGCCCCAGAGTTGAAATATTTTAATGGGAGATGATTAATGCTGCACATTTAAAAAGTCACCAGCGGCTAGGTTCCCCTTAGTCTGACACTGGTGGGAAAGTCCTTGGAGATCCTTGACTTGTTCATCTTGATAAACGTTAGTCGGTCTACACTGTAGGTGGGACGCCATTGTTTTATTATCTGTAAAGGGCACCACAGCAGCGCTGAAGACACATTCTGAGAGAAAAAACTGGCTGCAGGGCATGACAAAATCTCCAAGGCATGAGTGGGGAGCTCAGGTCACTTTTCACTTTTGAAGCCCCAAAATGCACAAGGGTCAGTTCCAAAAGTTATGGATCGGGTATTGAGCTGTAGATACTCCTGCCACTATCCTCTCTTGGCGTTTACTGTAAGACTTGTCCTTTTTCTGGTGTTGCAAAGCATGGTCTAAAATAAAGGTCAAATAAATCTAAGAAATTGCTTGTAACTATACACAGTGCTTTGGGAATGGGTTTTTTTGGGTAAAAAACTCAACATTCACTGGTTTGGATAGGTTAGAAAATGCAATGTGCATTATGTACTGCCGTGGTGTTTTGTGAAAAAAAAAAGTGCTAAGAATGTCTAAAAGCTTCTTTTGATTTCTCAAGCATGGTGTGCGTCACTTTCCCGGGGCGAAGCATTTGGCCAAATTTACTTCTTGTTTAAGGATCTAAAAAATGTGAAAACCCAGTAGTCAACACTACTTCAAATCCTAACAATTGAGGATCATGTTGCAGATAGTGGCAGAAGGCACTCGGGGTGGTTTCGGTGGCAGTGGGGGTTCTCCGCCGTCTCCTGCCAACTCCAAAAAACAGAAATGCTACCAATTTATCCCCCATCTGCTAAGTCATCCCATCGCCTCTTTCCTCCTCCATTTCTTTCTCGGCTCCTACACCTTTTTTCAACAGTTTGACTGCCCACTATGAAACCCTTATCGAATTCCTTTCTCCACCCTCCCCTGCCACCCGCCTCTGTGCTTATGATAGTTCCGTACCCCGATCTTGTTGTCGGTTCCACATACACCTTCTCCCTCTAGGGTTTTCCCACTCTTCATCTTGGACCACCACACCCGACTTTTGCATACTGTCAAAGTGTGCTCCAGTATGTAGATGACCGTAATATTCAGTGATTATGGCAAACATCACGCTAAACATATTTGTAGCCATTTTAAAAGTTTCCAGAAGCGTGCAGAGTCCTTGATCTGTGACCACTCCGTTGCGTGATTTGCCCCACCCCAGGATCGTGTTGGCCCCGGGTATACATCATGCATATTGCACCAAGGACTCATAACCGGCAGGGCGGAAAGGCTTCGGGAGCCGTTTCAAGTCATTAAACTGGGGATACGAATGTCGAAAGTGATCACATAGCGACCATGCCCTCTACAGCCCGCGCATCTAGGCCGGGATTGTGGCCCAGAAATTGGGTGGACAAGTAGGTTGTGGGCGTGAGCGATTGAAGGCCCGTGTGGGGTTTCTCTTTGTTGGCCACACCTGGTTTGCCAGCATTGGTTGCACAAGGCCTTCCCTGGCTGCAGGTTCAGTGGAGACACCATCAATCAATTCAGTCTCCAACGCTGACTACAACCCCTCGCTGTGTGACCATTTTCCAAGGCATTTTAATGTAAAAAAGGGCCTGATGGAAATCGGCCCTGCTGGCAAAAAGTAAGGAGGTGTCCCTTCATTCCTTCTGCACATTTGGGGAATGCAGGGTCACATTAACGAAGAGGTTTTGGGTGCAGGTTGATTCCTAGAGGGGGTGAGGAGAAGAAGCAGTAGAGGAATGGGAAGATAAAAGTTTTATTCCCAAGCCGTGGGAATTTTCCAAAGCCCTTGGCAGCCCCCCTCCCCCCGCAGCCATTTAGAGTCACCCAGTCCCCAAGTTAGTGACTGTAACACCCTCTGGCCATGCTTACTTGCCCAGGTGTCAGTGGTGAAATGCACCCTGTCACACCAGGTTTCTAAAGGGAAGTGGAAAAGATGCCTGGACATGCTGGTGTAGTGCAGGCACAGCTTTATTGGGAAAAGTAGTGGCGATTTGGCATTTGGTACTGGGGACTGCAAGGGTTTTTGAGCTTTCAAAAACCCTCTGTATCACCAGCAGAAAGGCAACATTTCTGGGGGCCAACAACTTGTAGATGGCGAAATTGAAGCTTTTGCTTTGGTTTGGAGGAAATGGTCTTTTATTGACCAATCTCCCGGGACGGAGGGACTGGTTGCTGTTCTGAGAAAAGAGTGGAGTAGGGGTTACCAGACAAAATTGCTGGACTCTAAAGGGAGGCGCAAGCAGAGATATTATGTTGGTTCATAAAGAGGTGGTGCTCACAATTTCGGACAGTGCTAAAACACCACCAGGCATACCCCACTTCCAAAGTCCTGAGGGGCCTGTCAACCCACACGGGGTGTTGTGGTAATAAAGAGGTGGAAGACCTGAAAGCCGAAGGCTTGTGTGACACCATTCCCCACAGATGAAGAAGCTGCAGAGGCACTGAGGGGGTTTGGATGGTGGTTGGTCAGGTCCACAAGCCACATGGTACCCACAGTAAGCTTCCCACTGTACTTATACTGCATATCCATGTGACGGTTCATCCCCATAAAGGGTACTAAAATTATTAATTTTTTTGCCTTTACTCAGATTTTGCCTACAAATTTGGCGGGATAGTTGTTGGATGCCCAAATCTAAAGTTATCAAAGGGAAAATGCCAAGGCTTGTTAGGCTTGGCGCCCGTGTGGAATGCTTTAGCGGCCATGGCTTCTGCACAGAGCAGAGTTGTGGCTGGGGGTTTGCAGTGCTTGATGTGGTTGCACCACTCTGTCTCTGTCCAGGAAGGCCGCAAAATAACCTTGTCATTTCATCCTCCTCCACCTCCCTGCTGAGCTCATCAACTGCTTGTTTGTGGGTTAAAAGTAAGTAGGAATCTAGGGAAAAATCATCATCGCCCTATGTGTTCTTAGATTCTCACACTCATGAGCCATCCTCTTTACGATCTTAATGCAAGGGAGGCGTTCGACTCAGGTTTTTGAGTGTTCATCATCATCAGCATCATTATCTCACCACCAGGGGTTATTGTCTGGTAATGAGGTCTACATACAGAGATCTAAAAATCCAGGCCCGGATGGGCACACAGTACAAGGTTTTAGGATTTACATAAAATTTGACAGTTGGTGATCAAATGTAAGAAAATCTGAAAACCTGCACTGTATGCGACCCTCGGGGGTTGGGGTTTGGAACCCTTGGGGCTAGATTATGCTTGGATCCTATTTTTTTTCCGGCCCCGGGTCCCACTCACAAATATTTTTGGGCATTGTTGAAGATCATTTTCCTCCTCTTGAGTGAAGCTTTGGAGGAGACCTCTGTTCCAAGGCTATAGTATGATTGAACAGCTCTGTAGAAACCTTCTGTGTGACCAACAGTCAGTAGGGGGTTTGCTGGGAGACTTTTGTACATGTGAGGAAACACTTTTGATTGGGAAAGAAACCCCAGAGGACTGGACTGCGTGTGAAGTTGAGGTGGGAGGGGGAGGCCCTTTGTTTGGGGCACTTGATATCCATTGTAGCACTTTCTCTTTCTGGGTTTGGCCCCCCACTATAAGTCATAGCGAAAAGCGCTGCCTAAGAAAGGGGTGATAGCAGATCGTCCACTAAAAGGGTCGTGGACAAGGGCTCTGTTGGAAAAGAATATTGCAAATAAATTACTTATTTAACACTGATTTTCTTTCTCTACAATCCTAATAATACAAATTAATTCTTATGAACCTATTTTTTATCAATTTATTGTATAAATTATTTATTGGTACATACTTGCCAAGATTTATTTAGATGGATTGAGACTTCAGTTTTCAGCTATTCCAAGTCAAATTTTCAGTTTTAGTGAGGGGTGTTTCTTTTTTTTTTAGTCTCACTTACATGGGGCCCCCCTTTTTCACAGGTATTTTATGTTGGTTTTTTTTTGCACTTTTTAAAGCTTAGGTCTCCCGGACAAGGGTTATTGGGTGAAAGAAAGGCCCCCACATGGGATATGGTTAAAACAGAGAAGTCTGTGTTACTGTTATGGCCCCTCTACACGCAGCTTCGGGGGTGAAAGGTTTTCCACAGGTAATCTTACTGGTTGCAGTAAAATCATGGAGACATAGTTCTTTCTTGGTGCTGTGTACAAATGGAACTATGTTTCTATGATTTCACTGCAACCTGTAAGTTACCTGTCACCTGTAGCTGCGTTTTAAAGGTACCATAAGTCTGTCCATGGACACCATTTTTTAGAACTGCAAAGGTTTGCCACTGACAGAGCCATGTAACCAAAATTTAGGTGCCCCAATGCTCACAGCACAAAAGCTGATTCAAAGTAATCAGCATCCAGCAGAAACATAAAATTTGGGAAAAACCTTTCCCACCCCACTAGTTCCCTCTTTCTGCGGGGATATTTGTTATTTTCAATTGTAAAAAAAAAGTTTAGAAATATTTTGGAAGAGCATGACAAAAGATTTTGATCATAAAGGGATCTTGTTCATTTTAAAACCATGCGTGGGATCTGCGGGAAAAGAAAATTTTCCCTTCCATGATGACCCAATACGTTAATTTACAGGAATTAAACGATCTGCAAACTAATATTTTAGTGGGGGGGGGTTAACCACGGGAAACCCCTTTTAGAGCTTTTGGTTAGCGCATCCCCATAATGGTCAGGTCTGTTTTGGTAGCTTAAGGGGTAACTAACTATATAAAATAAAAGCAAGTAGTTTTAAAAAATAGGTTTTCCTTGCCTTTAAAGTTTAAAAGTGGCCTATTGTATAAGAACCTGGCATTGCTTTTATTGCATTCCATATTGTGCTCATTAAGTCAAATTTACTTTCCTGTAATATTAAGATTGACTCAAGGTGAAAAAACTTTAAATCCTTCCTTAGTGTACTGTATGTATAAAAAAGACACAGATATAATCACTTAGCTAATTCTAAATGTTTTAATGTGTGCTCCGCAGCTGTGTTGGATTTGGTGCTATAGATTTTAGTGATTCGTCTAAGGGAAAGCAGCTGTCCATCTGGAGAATTTTGGTTTCATCACTCCAGCATTGCATCTTACTGATACATGTGATTAATGTAAATACAACAATGAAACCATTTCACTCAAGGAAAGACTGCAATGTACAGTATAGGGCATATAGTGACGCAGGAACTCAAGCTACTAGGGTGAAAATTAGTAAGGAATATTAAACTGTACAATTTATGCAAAAGTTCTGAGATTTGAAGGTATGCAATACATTTTACCGGAAAAGGGTTACCCATACCATATCTAAAGTTTTTTCCTAATTAACCTTAGGGGTGCTGAAATTACAGGAAAAAATTAAGATTTTAGGAACTTGTTCCCAAAAACGATTACTTCACCAAAAAATTTCACACCAAACCACCCAATGTATTTTGACCTTTGGTATATATCAGTCAAACTGTATTTAACCTTTAGATGTATTTACTCTGAAAATCTATGTCACAATGGCTGTATCACTCAAATTTTTTTAAATTTTTTCTTTTATAAACAGCAAAGGGCCCCTTTTTCACATTGAAAATTTTGGAATTCCGTGGGCATACAGGAAAACCTGTATGCTCCAAATGAATTCCCACACAACGTCAAACTGGATGCTGCAAGCAGCATCTGTTTCCCTTTTTTTTATGTATCAGTAAAGGGTCCCTAAAGACACGCCACCCAGGGGGCATGGCTTAACACTTTGTCATGCGAGTTCATGCATTTATAACACGGAAGTACGGATCCCCGGGGGTCTGTTTTTTTTCCGTGGCTTTCCGTGCCCCTAGGCACTGGTTCTAATTTTTCACGGGTGCCGTGGAATCAGTGTGGTCCTCCCGGGATTTACATACTTTTCACGGGAGCCAAAAACATATCGAGATGGATTTTTGGTCTCAGTTTAAAACTTTTTGCTGCAGATCCACACAGATACATGGCAAAACAGGGACCCCAAGACACCCAGGTGATCCATGGGCATCCTGTTTGTGGGGATCCATGCAGATCCAAAATGTGTGCCAGTGGGGAAGGCAGCCTATTTTTTTATAAAGCTGTGTGTATGATTGTATGTGCATCCACTAAAGGAATCCCCACCCTTGAATTTCCCAAAAAATCACCAAATTTTTTCACACACCCCATTTGACTCGGGGAAAGGGCTATCCTATGTTTTGAGGGGAAATGTTACTTCGTGCCTTACAGTTGCCGAAAAAAAGCCCATTTACTGTTTGTGTATTTTACACACATATAACTCCACCTATTATAGCCTGACCCTCCATAGCAACATCCTGCATAGGCCACAACCCCTGCATTGTCATTTTCCACTTTAGCCCTGTCCCTTCAAGCCATGTCCCCCTAGCCCTTCATAGACTGTTGCTGTATGTCCACCCATAGCTCTGCCCTGCCAAAGAGCCTTAAAAAGCATGCCCCCCTCCATAGCCACACACCTTTTTAGCCACACCATTTATAGCCACGCCCATCATTGCCATGCTCCATAGCCCCTTTATAGCAGCGACATTTTCTGTTATTTACTTTGTGATTTTATGTGTAAAATACAAATATGCAGGGGTACCTACCAAAACAGTATCTGGGCGCTGTCTTATTCCCCCCGTGTGGGGGGGTTTCAGTTTGGGGGTGAGATTTGGGGGTGCAGATTTGGTGGGCAGGTTTGGGGAGGGGGGCAGGTTTGGAGGATGGGCATTTTGGGGGGGCAGAGGGGTCTGGGTTTGAGAGGAGGGGGGCAGGCAGGGGGGAGTGGGGGGATGGGTTTGGGGTGCATGGGTGGGGTGTTGGGTGATGGGGGGATGGGATGTCGGTTGGGGGACCATTTTTTGGGGGGCAGGGTGGGGTTTTGGGCATTTTTTGTAGGGATTCGGGTTTGAGAGGGGGGGGGCCTTTTTTTGGGGGGTGCAGGTTCCGAGGGCGAGTTTTTTAGGGGGGGAGGGGAGTTTTATATTTTAAAGGGGGCGGGGAACTTTACATTTTGATTTATTTGTGCGTTTATGTGCAAAAATAATATTCTATTTTGTTATAATAAGAACTTTTACGGCCCGCCAACGTGGGCTCACAACTATTATGTAAAAAAATGCAACAAGAGCGGAAAAAAACAAAAGGGAGGGGGTACACAAAAGGGTAGGGTGATATGGATTAAAGAATAACATAAAAAATGAAAAAACAGGTCCAGTAAAAAATTACATTCCTAAAACTGCTTCTTGTTTTTCGGCAGGGGAAAAGGGGAGGGGCCCTCTTGGTATGAGTAGAATAGGTTTTGTTTTGCCTAGGGGGAAAGAACTGAAAAAAGGGACCATCTTTTGGGATATTTGCAAAATTTGAAAAATTCTTCCCCAAAAATTAAAGTTATGGCACTTTGTCAATGACTTCGAAATAGAAGGGATATAAGATTGTTTCTACTGACATGTTCTTAAAAATTTGTTCACCAATAAAAGTAAATAATAATGAGTCCTTTTTGGGCTGGGAATTTGTCTTTTTTAAGAATAGTTATACAAGTGTGTGAAAAGAAAGGTTTACATAATCTTTTGTTGAGGAATGTTTGTAATATTTTTCAAAGAGGGTTTGATTTTTTGGACATTCCAGATTTCCCAGAGAGTAAAGAGATATAAATGGCTGCAAAAGTTTGGTAAACCCTGGTTAAAATTACTGGTTGTGAACACTTAAGAAGTTAAAAGATTAAATGATCTCTAAAGGTACTTTAAAAGCGGAACTTTTTGGGAATTTCACTGGAAATTTTACTGTTGAGTAAAATCATGGACACATTGTTTTTTTGTTGCTTGTACAAAGGGAAAACAATGTCTCCAATTTCACTGCAACCAGAAAGTTGTAGTGAAATTCCTGAAAAGTTCCCGGGTGTTAAAGGTCCCCTAAAAGCATACATTTAAGGTGAACTTCCCTTTTACATTTGGGAATAAGGAAAAAACATTTTCATTTTTTTACTTTAAAAAAAATTACAAAAGGGAAAAATTTGGTTTTGGAGACCCGGGGGGTCAGGGGGTGCTCTATCCGCTGGCATGGCGCCTTTAAAAAGACCATAGGGACCAGGGCTCACCCAACTGAAACCCCCAAACTCCTTAACCATAGGGGGAAAACTTCAGCAAAAATTTTAAGGTAACATTAAAAGGGCGACATGCCGCCTTTTTAAAAGGGCACGGGGGGCGTGGCTATCGGTGGCTACATCCCCCCTATGTCGTTTTCATGTAAAGGGGGCGATGTCGGCGCCCCCGGGAGGTTCCCCTGTTTCAGGCGGGCTCTGAAACCAGGCGACTGCCCTGTGGCATGTTCCACATGCCCATGTAACCCCGCCGCCGGTGAGCTGACAGGCGATGGGAGCCATGGGCCCCATTGTCCTGCATCGCCGCTGGGGTTTTAGACACCCCCGGCGATGCCACGTATTCCCCATGGAGCCCCCGGGGAGGTGTCGCCCAAAATCCGCGATCCTAGTTTTGGACCCATGGGGCAGGGGTGAATTCTGGTCAATAACAGACCTTTTTATATACCCTGAGCAGTCATTCCGGGACTTTGGGAATTTCATGATTGGGGGAATAAGATGTGCTCTCACTGGCTAATTTAAAACCATGCAAAATACCCCTAGGGTAATGAGTCTCGGGCAGGGGGGATGAGGGGTAGGTAATTTACATTAAATCGCAATACAATCTCTGGACAAATAAGACTCTGCTACTTAATTCTTTTGGTGTCAAAGAAATATAAAGGGCCCCTTTCCACTCTAGAGGGTGGAGAGAGAAGAAAAAGAGTGCGGGCGCAGATCTAAGTGCAGACCTAAGAATTTTACATTCCAAGGTTTTTAAAGGGTTTTTTTCTCCCCCTTTTGGTGTTTGTATAGGCATATAAAATCCAATTGGTGGTTTCCAAATTTTGCCCTTCCGGGCCTGTAGTGGGTTTTTCGAAAATCAAGAAGCAAAGCTGACCCCGTAAAGGGGATAATGTGGAGGAGGTCTGTTCCAATCACTCCCCGCGCTTCCAGGAGAATCCATTTTTGTTTATAAAATTTATTCCAGTAGAAATTGTTTTACATGAGTTATCAATAGAACGGTTTCAGCTAAAAATGTGCAAATGTACCTAGGAAGGCTATATTTTGGCAATTTTTAGCTGAAGCGTGTTTCTTTTGTTTAACTGCATGAAATACAATTTTTACTGGAAAAATTTTATAAAAAAAATCTATCCTTGTGTCCCTTCTGGAAGCGCTGGGGGGAGTTTGGAAAAACCCTTTCTACTTTCTATTGGTGTCATGACCTTCTTGACAAAGGGGTTAGATAATTTTTAGGAAAAAAACCTTTGGACTTTGGGCAGACCCTTAAGAGTCAGGAAAGAAAATGACGGGCTTATACAATTAACAAACAAAATACCAACATTCTGGTAAATTTTTAAGAAACTTAACTCATGTATTTTTTAAAAGAGTCCATGTCGTCACTTCCCCCCCCTTTTTAAATACCCAGATGGGGCAGCCAGATGTGAAAAGTCTTGGTCATCCTTCTCCTTTACGGCATTGTCCTTTTTAGTGGTTAGGCCCACAATAAGGCTTACATCTATACACCCCCCCCTTTATTACCTCCCCCATTGGGAAGACATACTGAGGACGCACAAAGGTGGGGCCCACATTGGTTTCCTTTAAACCTCTTACTATCAATTCTCCCCCATTCAAGGCCCATGGTCTGGTTGGGGGTTTATCACTTTGAGGCTCAGAGGGAATGTGGGGCTTGTAATGTGGGTTATCCTAGTGCTTCCAAAATTCGCCACTTCAAAATAAAAAATCTCAAAAAATTTCCCAAAATTTTTTCGCAACTTCTAAAAAAAAAAACCCAAATCAAAAAAAAAGGGTTCGCCACTTCAGTTTTTTAGTTTTTTATGCCTACTTCGGTGAATCCTCAGTGACTGGCAGCAAGACCCAACATCAGGTGATGTTTGGTTTTGTAGGGGGGTGGGTTTACAAACTGGATGGATAGTCCTATCTTGGGTCAGTTGCAAAATAACTGATTGGGGGGCAACATGACCCCCAAATTCAATTTCCCTCCGGTTAGACCCAAAAATAAAGGGTGGGGGATGCTGTCCACAAGTCCCACATCAATGCTCCGTCTCCAAAAAAACAGGCATGGGGACGCTGTCCTAAAGTTCCCCCTCGCCCTATCTTGTTTGTCCCCCCTGTCCAACTGCACCATCCCAGGCGATCCCCCAAGCACTGACCCTCACCAGGGAGATGGAAAATTTGGGAACAGAAAAAGGGTTTGGTGAAACAATAGGGGGATTACCAGGTTGTTGCGAATCATTTTTTTTAGTCCTAGGGCTTGTATGTCCTGACCGGGTTGGTGGCGGCAGAGGGGCTCCAGGCATGGGGCCCGAGTTGGAACGTTCTTTATCCTATGCCCAAGGAAATCCACATTTTGAAACAGTGTAGTGGATTGGGGAAAGTAAAGGCCCTTTTGTTACCTTCCCTTTTGGGGGGTTTCCTTCATGAGGTCTGGTGCTGGCGTAATTTAACTTGAATTCCCAAACCAAATTCCAGAACAGAAATCTCTCTTCTCTTGAGGCTTTGGACTTAGGATGGGTGGGGAGGCTGCAGGGGGGCGGAGGACCCTGCGTAAGCAGCGGGGAGACAAAAACCGACTCCCAAAGCGGGAGCTGTCCACTGCCCCGTGAAATGAGTTAAACTGTTTTCCCCTGATTGCCCCCGTCGGGCGCAACCCGGCACCAAGACCCCCCATTTTTGGGGGGCACCAGATTTGCCCCAGACCGGTATAACCGAGAAAATCCATTAGCTGTTAATTGAAGAAACAGTGCTGTCGGTTCAGTGGTTCATGTTTCCCTTATGAACTCACATAATTTTTCCCAGGGGTACGCTTGCTACATCTCTGGGGAGATTCTCTACCAAGATGTGCAGGCTAAAGAAAAAACCCGGTTGGGACTACTCAGACAAAGAGGTTTTTTTTTTAAATAAAGATGGAGTCCCTAAGTGTTTTTTTTTTTCTAAATAAAAAATTATTTTTACCGCTGGCTTTTAAACAAGAAGTGGGAATTGCAGTTTTTTCTCGGGCCCAGACCTTTTTTATAGGGCCCCAGCAGAAAAGGATTGAATTTCCCATTGTTTACTTTGGATTGTTATCTGCGAATAATCGAAAGGGTTTGCGGCGCCAATCAGGATGCGGCATTAAAATGCGCGCCAAGATCTCTTGGTCGCCCCAGCCGGGGCCCCAAAAATGGGGTTGAGGTATTAAAAATCCGATTTTAGCGCGCATGCTAAATGAAATGTTTGTCGCCAATTACTATAGTGCTGCTATGCTATACATGTACTGTAATGTACCGCCATTCTATAGCGTGATACATTGCTGTAATTACCGCATATACTATGTGCTGCTAAAATGTCTGAAATTACCCCCATACCTTAGTGTGTTTTAAACATGTGCTGTCATGTACCCGGCATATATATGTGCTGCTAACATGTGCTTTTTACCGCCATATACTAAGTGTTGCTTACATGTGCTGTAATGTACCGCCATTTACCATAGGCTGTATTTATATATATATATTTATAAAATATATGTAGTTCACTATGTTGACTGAACAAGTTTGTCAGTCAAGATGTCAATACATACATATTCTAGATCCCCGATGCGTTAGTTGGGCCCCCCCATTTATATATATTAATTATTAATTTATATTTACCAAATTTTCACATATTGTGGCCATATAAGTCATAAAAAAAATAGGGAGGGGGGTTTGTTTTGACACTTAATTTTTTTTACATCTTTTTACTTATAAGTGGGGTGAATGTTTAACCGCGGGAAAAGGGGGAAATTAAGATTCAGGCTGCTTTTCCAAAATTGCATTGAATGCCATCTATATAAAGGTGTAAAGAAAGAACAAGTTGAAAGGGAATTTAAAGATTCATGAATTTTTAAAGGGTATCCTAAAATTTTCTATATTCTCAAAATAAAGCAGGAAAATTATGCACACCCAGGTTTTGAAACCCTGCTCCAAAGGGCAATGCGGGAGATACAGGTGCATCTAAGAATTAAAATATCATCAAAATTTAATTTATTTATAATTGAATACAAAAAGTGAAACCCATATATTATAACCCAATTATAACCCTATAGGGTCTTTACAAACAAAGTGACTATTTCAAGTGTTTATCCGTAAATGTTGAGATTATGGCTTACACCCAATAAACCCTAAAGGTTGTTACTCAAAAAAAATAAGGGGGGGAGAAGGGTTAAAAACCGCGCTGTGTATACCACGGACAGAAAAGGGGTTAATATAATTTTGATTAGTCAACGCATTTCGGGGGCCCTGAAAATGGAAAATAGATAAAATTGTCCTAGGAAGGTACGGGGGACCCTGAAAGGTTGACTATTAAATAAATTTTATATTCCCCCTTTGAGTCTCAGGAAATGGGGCAGAGGGGTGTTTAATCCTTCATTCTCATTTTCCTAATCACCCTCTGGGGACTTCAGCAGCTGTGCTTGTTTTTATAGTGGTTTGACTTCAAACCACAAAAAGGGAAGCCTCTGTACCTACTTGGTAATTTTTTATCTCTCGACATTTCAGCCTTCCTACTTTAATTTTCTAAGAAAATGCCCTTTTGGGGTTTTTCATTGTCTGAAACCCATCATCATAAACAGAACAGAAAAAAACACTTGAAATAGTCACTCTGTTTTAATGCTTTTAAAATATATTTTATTTTTTGTATTGAATTACAAAAAAAATTAACGTTTTGTAATTTTTTTTTTAATAGGATTATCTGTAAATCATAAGAAGTTTATTCTACGAATTAGAAAATACTACCAACCCCCATAGCTCCACCCCTTTTCAACGCAGTGGGGAACAGGAGTCTTTGGCGATCAGAAAAGTGGTATTATACTATTTTGTATTTCCCACTTTTTAAAAAAGGTTTTCAAATTAATGTGAAAGGGGACCTTTATTTCTGGGCTATTTTAACTGAATGCGGGTACTGAATGCAGCTGTCACAGGGTGGGCTGACATCCCCGGGGCAGGAGGCGTTTCACTGCCGGGCGCTCCCCCCATTACTCGCTTGTGGGGGAAGCATAAAGGGGGCTGAACAAGGGTGCTAGAGGGGACCAGGATGGCGGGGCGGGGAAGGGGACACAAGTAGCAGCATGATCTCAGGAGGCTGAACAAGAGCGTGCTAGAGGCGGACCAGAGAGGGCTGGAGGCGGGGAAAGACACGAGCAGCACGATGACCCCATACAGGAGGCTGAACAAGAGAGTGCTAGAGGGGGGACCAAGATGGCTGGAGCGGGGGGGACCGAAAGCGCGAGCTATAAGGGGGCTGAACAAGAGGGGTGGAGGCGAACCTGGTGGCTAGTGGCGGGGAGGAAGGGAAAGCAGGACACACTTCAGGAGGGAAAAGACAGGGCTGGGCGGGGAGGACACCAACAACAGCAATGAATCTTACTGAGTGTCCCTCTGGACTTTTTATCCATAAAATTTGAAAATTTCTTTTTTACAAGCTACGGGGGGGCTAGAGACAGGGGGGCCCCTTCCCCTGATGCACCAGACCGCTGCATTAGAAATGGAAAAACATTTTAGAAAGCACCAGGGAGTAACAGGTCATTTGAAGTAAAACCCTTTTTATGAACATTTTGTTTTTTTAAAAAACTATTCAAAACTGGGAAAATCTGGTTCCCACATTGGCGTTAAATGATACAAGTTAATTCTTTCTATATATTGGGAAAAGGATTGACATAAGGGTTTTTATGGGGGGTTTACACCTGGGATATCAAAAAACGATACCCTTTGGGAAAAAATCACGTGACATGATGTTCCGACATCGTTAGTGCGCTGTCAACACAAGGATATATTCACGATATCCTGGGGCAGTGAACTTTTAAAATAGGAGAGGAAGGAGTGAGCGTTTTGTAAAAAGGGGCGGGAATAGGCTTTTTGAACAATATCGTTAAAAAGCTGTCACACGAACGATGCTGTTTCCCGAAGAGCGTTAATTGGAGACAAAATGTTTTGAGGTGGGATCTCAAATCTGGATGAACGACCCAAATGATCTTTTTCACCCTAAATCGTTCTTTTACAACAACCGCCCGAATGATATCTTTTCTACTATCACAAATCTGTGACTTTAAAGGATTCGTCCGGGATACCCACGTGTAAACTAGGTGAAAATTTTTGAAGTATCCTCTTCAAAGAGGAAAAGGACAAAACCTTTAGAGCCAAAAATTGGAGCCTTTTGTATGACCTATAATTTTCCCATTCAACTTAAGTTAAACCCTTTACCCCTTAGATTCGCCTCAAAGTATTCACCCAGCTAAGCTCCTTCTCCTGCTTTGCATGATGGGGGGCAAATACCCCAAAACACCTAAATGGAAACGAGAGTCAGTTTGTCTTTAATCCTAAATATGAAAAAATTAACTTTTATTGGTGAAAGTTGCCGTTGGATTGCTTTTTCCAATAGGTGGCCTAAAGTGCCATCCTTTGTGAAAGGGGTTTTTTGCACTCAAAATAGTATATAATGATGTGACTTTTACTCTCTTCTTTTGAGTTGAACAGGGTTTTAAGGGGTAAAATCCTAAATTTGGAATGCCTTGGTCAACGTAACTAACCCGTTTTTTTTCTGCAAACCGGTTTAATTCTTTAGAGCATTCTGGGAATTTATTTCTACATCATGTGAAAAATTTCGTCACCCTCTTTTAATTTTGGTTTTTTAAAAGAGGGTAAAATATTCAAAAAAAATCTGGCTTAAAATAAGTGATACAACCCTATAAAAAAACACATTGACAAATTAATGGTGTTTTATTTTTTTAACACAAAAATAATCAATGATAAGAAATATGTGCATCTAATTAAATTTCAAATCAGAATCAATAGTTTTAAAACCACCTTTAAACAAAAACTTTATACACCCTAAAAATTTTTTTTTAGCCTTTATACGGTAAGTCTTGAAAAAAGGGTTTTGGAAGAATGTTGTCCTATTTTTTGATTTTTTTAGCAGCGCTTTCGAAAGGAAAAACGTCATGGTTTATGCTCCCGTATACAGACATCATGAAAACAGTGCCGCCCCCTGATTGCAAAAAAGCATTTCAGAAAAATATTGTTGAGGGTCCCGCCACGGACCATATCTATTACAAACTAGTCCATTATAAACTCCAAGGTGGGTTTTTTCAGCACCGCTGCAGGTGACAGGACTCTCCCCTGGTGTATTTCTATTAATGTATGAAAGCTTGCCGGGTAATGGCACTCACTAGTCTCATCTTTGGGTTTTGGTCCCCAGGTGGATCTTAAATTATATTTCTTTGAAAACCTGAGCATTTTAGAGAAAAAAATACCTGACTCCCAATCAAGCACCAGGCCAGCCTCATGCTACCCCTTGTGGGACAGAATAATCGCAAAGTTCCTTTAAAGGGCCCCCCCAAAAGCCTTTCAAATGATTAGGTGGCACTATGACGGGCATTACAACTGTTTATTCATTTTTTTTTTGGCCATTTTTAATGTAGATTGGGTATACTTAGGGGTCATTTTCCTGTATCCATTTAAACCAGCTTGCTTTTTGGGGAGATAAAAAGAATTCTATAGTAAATAGAGACTGTTTTAAAAGGATTTTATGGTTGACTCAATGACTCATGGTCCCGGTCCCGTACTGCAGTAAAAGCGTAAATTATGAATCTTAAAAACCTCTTGCCATAAGTGTAAAAGGCCCCGGTTCACATCACACAAAAAAAGGGCCGGGGCTGTCCGGGTAAACCTGCAGCCCCGGACCCAATTTCACCCAGCGCCCCCATGGGGCCGGGAAAGGGGCCAGATGGCAGCTATATGCCACCAGTTTCCCCTCGTCCCGGGAGGGGTCCCGGGGGAATTCGGATTTTTTCTCCTGGACACAAAAGTTGCTTGCAATGTTTTTTTGTCGGGGGAAAAAGTCTGGGAAAACTTAATCTTTTTCCCGGGGGCTGGTGGGTCGCACCAGAGCCGATAAGGCATCACACTCGTGACCAGACGCCAGGAGCTGAAGTTTGCAGCGAGAACTGCTAAACTTCAGACCACCGAGTCCCTGGACATTCAGGGCCGCGGGTGCTCCCCCGGGCCCCATCCGTAGTTTCAGCAGGGATGCTCCAATCAGCGACCGGCTGCACACCCACCGGAGGGTTTTTTGCCCCCCGTTTCGTGTCTAATCAGGTCCCACAGCCTGGCCCTGATACTGCTGCAGTGTCCCAAATCAGCCTATGGTGTTTGGCTAAAATGTTGTGGGTTTTACATGAATAATGGCAAAAATCATTGTGGCCAAAAAATTTCGACTTTGTCTTGTTTGTGTAAGTTCCAGATGTTTTGTGATTTGTTCAGATACAAGTTTGCAAACTTTAGCTGTGCGCCTTTTCTTATTAGAAAAAAAAGCATTTTTCTAGCAGCCCTTTCCCCCCTTACAACACTTGTTCAATATATTTTTAATTCAAATGTCATGATGGTGAACACTAACTGCTAAAAAAGCCTTTTTGGTGTGAGCTCTGGCTCTTGCGGGGGGTTTTTTTACATTTTTCTAAACATTGCAAGGTTGTACCCGTTGAATTTTTTGGGGAATTGTCATCGGTTTGAGATTTTTCCCCTTAAGAATTGTTTTTTTATGTCAAAAACTTTTTTTTTTTCTCCCAAAATTTTTCTTTATAAAAGGTGGCCACTTTCTTATGGAAATAATTATTAACAGCACATGGCTGTTATAATCTTAACTTCTATGAATTATAGAAGACAAGTGAATTTTTGGGTTTGGGGGGGAAAAGGTGGGTACTTTACCAGTCTCCCGATCTGCTGTCCATATAGACTTTTTTTGAAAGTTTGTAATGTTTTGATCTTTTTTCTGCTGCTGTAAACTGTATTTCCCCGGGATAATAAATTTTTTCTTATTTATCTTATCTTAAGTTTTTCAAATTGATCATGTGATATCATTTTTTTATGGAGCCATATAATCACTTCTAGGGGCCAAATTGCACTCATATCCATAAAATTTTGTTTATTATAAAATTTTAAAACATCATGAGAGAAAGTGGGGGACCTTCAGGATGATGTCCGTTTGTGAGTATTGTGTTACGCTTCAACGGGTCCAAATATTGTTTAGTGTATGGGGGCCCTTGAAGTGTCAGTTCATGTGGAAAGACCATCGTTTGAAAGTCCCCAAATACCTTCACAAAATTTTTGTTTTACAATAAACTGAAATTTTATGGGTGGGGACTGCAACTTGTTATTTTTATTTGTTTGGCTGGTCAAGCGACATAATCCTTTTGTCGGGGTGTTTGCTCGATATACCAAAATAGTTATCAGGTAGTGTCAAAAATATCTTCCTTTTTTTACTTATCACTTCCAGGGCGCTTTTTATTGAAGATAGTTTTTAATGACATAGGCTTTATGTTTGGGGAAAATTTTGGAGACTTTAGGCTTCCTAATGGAATCTTGGATGGCATTGCATAATGGGGAAAAAGGTTTGCATGATATTGTTTTGCCAAAAAATCATTGCAGCCAATCGTAATTGCTCATGGCATTCTTCATCAAAACTTTCTTTTTATCAACCTAAGCATTATAGGAAATTTTTTAATTCATTCCTTAGTATCCCTGATTGGCTGCTGTGCTCATTACTGCCAAAGTTATGTAGCCCCGAGTTTTCACCAACATCTTTTAAAATAAATATCTGTTTTTATTTTTTTATACTGAGGAAAATACATTTGTAGTAGACAACCCCTCTAAAGGGGTTTAAGTGCCCTCTACATGAGGATATATTGTTTCAGCTGGAATGGTCCCTACTGCCAAGTAAACAAAAATATTTAAATTTATAGTCAAAATTTAAAGGATAATTTGACTTTTGAAAAAAATAAAGCACAGCAAAAAGATAAAAATAACAAAAACAAAAATCTCAAATCCACTGCCAATCCCAAATTTAGCTGCTCTCCCGGGTCTTTATTTTTTAACAGGGTTTTTATATCTTGAATTTTTAGGTGTACAGCGTCACATGACCCCATCAATCAGTAAATGAGCCAAATACTTGTGTATTTTAAAAGTAAATCCAGGCCACAGATAGGGGTTTTCCACGTGTAGGTCATGTGCTGGAAAATTTTGACAAAGCTATTGCAATGGGAAAAGCAGATTTGGGAAAAAATGGTTTTGTTACGTTGGGAAAATGTTTTGTTTAAAAGGGGAAAAAACAATCGGGGTTTAGTCTATGAGCGGTGGTTGACAGGTGCAGCCCGCATCACTCTTGGGTTATGTTTTATTATCCCCTGTGGGCTTTCCTTTTACGTAAGCTGAACCCCCCCCCCCATCAGATTTTCATTTCACTTTTTTTTCCCCCAAATATATTTTTTTTTTTCTATAAGGGGGGGGGGGGGTTTTTTTAAGCTGAAAGGGGGGGCCCACGGGGAATAAAAAAAAAAAGAAAAAAAAAAAGTGTTCATGCTGCAACCCCTCAATCACCCGCTGTAAAAACACTAAAACCGGTGGTTGGTTCCCTTTAAAGGTAGAGAACCACTTTAAAACCTAAATATTGCTTTTTTTCTTTGTAACATATATTCTGCTGTCAATTTTTTTGGACATTTGAACAACCCTCAAATGCACCAGTTAATGGAGGAAAAGTTTTCCTTGCAATGAACTGTGTTTTTTTATAAGAGATATTGGATTCTATAGACATCATGCATTATCTGTTGACCTCCCCCTTGAGGAGCTGGATCCCTCTTGAAAACCATTTTTCTTTTTTATAACCCCACCTCAGTTTTGATCTTGTGTATATTGTAACTGTTAAGTCACCCTGGGTTTTTTTCACTTAAACCCTTTGGGGTTGTGTTTGCATTGTATTGTTAGATGCTTTTTCAGGCTTTTTTTTATTTTATTGGACGAAGGCATCCCTGTTTTTTTTGATGTACATCATTAACATGTTTTTCTCTCTCTTGACACAACATCAAAATGAGAAATCTTTTTATGGCGATTTGACAGTTTCTATGTGTGTGTGAAAGAAGATTGGCTTCAAAAATTTTTGTGTTAATGGAAAAGAGTGGGGAGGCAATTTTTTTTTTTAAATCCCATTTTTGACATGATTTTTTATTGCAATTACTTGAAAAAATTTTTCAAAGAAAAAATCCTACACAAAGATCTAGTTTTATAAACTTTAAACAAGCTTTTTTCGGGTTTCCCTTTCTGAAATACAGCACAGAAATATTCAACTTTCAATACTCAAGCTTTTTTTTATCTAAATCATTTTTATCAGTCATTTTCCCCAGTAACTAAAGCATTATGTAAGTGATTATTCCTGGGCCTTACTCTTCTTTCCATCTTTTCCCCTTTCTGTAGTTGTGACCGTCTGTTGCTAGGTAAATGAACCCCCCAAAATAAGTGAAATTCGGCTCATGATTTTTTGTTCAAGATAAGCAAAAAAAAGGGTCTTCGAAAAGGCTGCAGAATCATGATGTAAAATTAGGGGGCCCCTTCATCCACCTTCAAGCCCGAATTGTGGTGTAATACTGTTTCAAATGGAGAAGATTTTTTATAACTCACTTTTTTTTCAAAAGTTAATGGAGCCTGAGCAAAAGGAGCATTGTCACACCTACCAACAAATGCATCATAAATTTAGGGCCCCAGTTGTTGGTTGGGTGTCTTAAACCCCATTGTTGTCAGCAAATTTAAAAAAAAAGTAATATTGTTTTAATTTAAAAAAAAATATATTTTCATTTGCTTTTAAAGGAGAAAATCGGGTAAATTTTTTAAAAAGTTTATTTTTTCCACTTTTTAAAAATTAGAGGGGGAGCTGCTGAAATTCCCCATAAAAAAGAAGACGTGTCCCCCAAATGGGCCGCAGCACCATTCTGTCAGTTTAAGCTGCTACTCTATCAAAAATTGGGGCACATAAGCTTAGCGAAAAAATGCTGGGAATTAAAACAGGCTCCAATTTTTAAGCAGGGGTAGGGAACCCGGCCTCGGACCGCACACAGTACAGGTTTTGGATTTTCTTAGTTTTTGACAATTGGGAATTTCATCTACTGAAATGCTAAAGGAAAACTGAAAACCGCACTGTGTGAGCTCTCGAGGCCTGGAGTTCCCTACCCCGGTTTACAGATCACATGATGGGGTTGATTATAGGGTGTAGCAAAGTGTATCACCAGGATGGATTAATAATACCGGTTTCCCGAAAGTAAGGCCCTGTCTTAATTCTTTTGGGGGCCCAAAAGTGGCCCCCGGCCCTTTTTTGGGGGGGGGCCTTAATTGGGTTTCCCCAGAGGTGGCCTTTTCGGCCCCCTCCTTGGGAACTGCGGAGCGGGTCCACGTCACTGCGCCGCTCATTTTCATTGACGCTCCCCCGTCAATAGCGACAGGGGGGGGGAGTGCTTATACTGTATATATGGGCCCCCCCTTTGCTGGCCCAAAATCCCCCCTGTTATGGGCCCCCCCCGTGTGCTGCTGTGAAGCATCTTTCCTCCCCGGGTCTTCTTGCAGCACCGCGCGGCGTCCGTCCTCCTCTTACTCGGCGGTCTCCCGGATATGTACCGGCCGCGCGTCGCGATGACGATGCCTGCGACGGGTCACATGATGGGAACCGCCGAGTACAGGGACGGACGGCAGCGCGCGCTGGGGCTGCAAAAGACCCTGGGGGGTAAGATGTCTTCAGCGCAGCAGCGGGGGGGGGCCCCATAACGGGGGGGGGTGGCCAGCAATAGGGGGCCCCTATTACGTATAATGCACTGCTCCCCCTGTCGCTGATTTTACAGGGGGGTCAGTCATATGTAATGAGCGGGCGCACGTGACGTGCGACCCCTCCCGCTCCCCCCCCCCTCCCCTAGCGGCCTTACATTGGGGCCCCCCCGGTTGTAAGGCCTTATAATCGGGGGGGGCCCTTTCATTGGCAGGCCCCCCTTTACCCCGGGGGCCCTTAAAAAGGGGGGGGCCCTTTCTTTCGGGGGAAAAACGGGATTTAATGTATATAATTGACCACTCTGCCATGTTGAGTGAAAAGGGTGGGGTTTTCGCAATGGGCCAGTAAGCAGGGCACAGTTGCTGCACCCATGCTGAGCCTTAGCACACTTTAAGGGAAAAATAAAAATGGAGGAAAAAAAAATGAAAGAAAATAAGAAAATTTGGACCCAGTTTGGAGTTTCCGCCAGTAGGGGTCCCGGGTGCCGGTTATCCCCAGGAGATAATGTTATAGCAGTGAGATGTATAAACCCCCCCAACTTGGGGGGGCTCCCGAGGAATAGGGGTAGAATGTAAAAGGGCGTCCTTGTAAAAAGGCAAGTCTTAAAAGGGGAACCTGTCACCTGGACTAAGCCCCTACATATCCTACGTGTCCCTGCACCTTCCTAGCTGCTCCCCATCTTCCCCCTTGAGTAAATCCCCCTAAAAAAACAGCAGAAAAATAACTTATAACTTACAGAAGTCCCCGGGGTGGGGGATGAAAAGGCGGGGCCCAGGCTCCATTCTGCCCCTCTTCGATGCACAGCACCGCCCCGCTGGGCGGGATTATTCTTTTTCATCGCCGCCTCCTCCATTTGGAATCTCCCACCTGCTTTACACTACATGTTGGGTGATGCAAAAGGGGAAAGGAACCCCGCACCCACCTGGCTGTATCCTATCTCCCTACCGTTCTCAGGGTTCTTTCATCCCCTTCCAAGAGGGTCCCATCCCTCGTTAGCCCTGGTGGGTAACCCCAAATAGGGAAATGACTGGTGGGGCAAAAGTCCCAAACCCCTGCTTAACAACAACAAGGGAAAGGGGGGGACAAACGGGGGAAAAGGGAAAAGCAACTTCCCCCTTTTCCATCTCCTAGGCAGCAATGGCTTTGGGAGAGTCAGTTCTCAAGAACCTGTTCACCACAGGAAGCTTGGCCAGGGAAAGAAGTTCAATCACCAGTAAGTAGCTGGGCTATTACTATATAAAAGAGATGGTTTCACCATATGTGTTTTTCACAGCAAGTAGTTCTTTTTTTCACACATTGATCACTCTTTCACTTAATTTTACCTACTTACATATGCATTGTGTTTATCATGAAGTATTAGACATCGGCATTTATTATAAATTCATTTTATTATTGATATATTGTAATAATAAAATATTTTTTTAAGAATTGTCATTTCATGTGTAGTTCACAATTCTGTAGGTTTCATGGCTTTGCCCGATAGGTTCAGACTAAATTGGTATACATTTAATGTTTTTTATATTGGGTGACTCTGGGGTTGTCTGGCAACCATATATATATGTTTTGAATCATAATAAATCCATTACATCAAATATGGAGAATTACACAAAGGAAACCACTAATGGTTGTATGTGTAGGATTAATAATGTATGTACAAAAGATTAAATTACCATGTAAACTACTCCTGACCACCAGGTACTGTATTATGTGCATACATTAGCTCTACAGACAGTCATTATGAAACTAGTGTGGTAAAACTAACAAATACGAATAACTGTCCTAATGCTCTAAAAGGTAAGTCCCTTTTTTCAGATACTAAACAGTACACATAACAGTCAAGAAAATGCAAAACAATCAAATACAAAATAGTACTCAGAATATCCATATAGATCCTGATATGCTAGTGAAACACACCAATGCATGGTTCACCTCACTCGATCAAGACGAAATAAAATATTGCAGAGTATAAAAATATATCAGAGTTGCAGTGACTATGCCACACACAAAATATACTATGATAAGAATTAAGTAAGTAATAAAAACACAAAGAAACATAAATAATCAATAATCAATATACTCAACTAAGTTATGAACTAAAGATAATAAATATAATGAGACGTGAAGACTATGCCTAGATGATACGAAGCAGCAGAATAAAAAATTCAACTATGAACAGTAGAAAACAATATATAGAAGCATTAGGATGACTTAGAGGAATGGATGATATATGACGGACATATAAAAGCCTTGACATAATAAATGATATCGTAAATTGACTAATCAAATGTGTATTATTGATTATTATTATTGGAAGTAATGGACATTGTGAGAGTAGAACCTGTCCAGAGATTAAGTAGTAGGTAAATTTATGCAATGAAGGCCAAGTTATAGTGGAAAGAGATAAATACCTACTAACATAAAAGTCACATATAGAAGTAGAAATGTACTGGAAATAACATGCTGATGTTTCTTCACAGATACTTATCATATTCAAAAAGAGAGGTGTCTTCCATATTGGCATTTTTATTTTATAACTCTATTTGCATCACAAAGCGTCTGTCCATTTTTTTAAATACTCTCTTCGATTGCAACTGTTTGTGTCCTGTTCACCAACATTGAGTTGATCTTGTTCTATATTGGATAAGTTATACCGATCATCACATGTTAATTACTATATTCTGCATTTCTAAAAAAAAAAAATAACAAGTTTAAGAAATTTCCAGAGAAGGTTGCTGAGTGAAGCAAGGCCTGCATTAAAGTGCGGAGGCTGCAGATAAGTGCATAGATAAACACAATATCATAGTTTAATACAAGCGTATAGTCCACTGTTTTCCTCATCTATTTTTGCATTATCTGTACTGCTTATCCTCATTTGGGCTCCATGGACGATGCTAACAGATGTGCATAAGATGGGATGTATTCATGCTTTGAGCAGCATTTTGATGGTGAATTCATCTGCGCTCAAAGTCAGTGTGTTACATATTTGGAAGCCCAGGAAATGAATCTACATATGTACAGTTAAAGCTTAACCGTCATTTAAATTTTTATTTAATAGTAATGTAGAGCAAGTGAATGTAATCAACTTTCACATATACTTCATTAATGAAATCAGGAACGAAAGCCTTAAAAACCTTCCACAAGATGTCCTCAGCAGGCTGTGTATGAAGCTCATTCTCAGTCTCAGCCGTCTTCAGGGGGTCTGGCCTAAACTGCGTACAGATAAGACAAATTACCTCATTATGGCATCCTGCTGAGCTCTAACAGCTCCTGTGAGATCTTATCTGACTCCTCTTTCATATGGCCTCTGCTCGGTGCTCTGTGATAACAGCTAGCTGAGCCATATGAATGAAGGTGTTGGCATGAGGTAATTTGACAGTTTTATTATCTCTATTGTTAACCGAGTTTAAGTCACACCCCTGAAGACAGAGGTGACTGAGAATGAGTTTCCCTTAAAGCCTGCTGAGGACATCTTGTGGAAGGTTATTTTTAATGGTTTCCCTCCTGATTTCATTAATAAAGTGTATGTGAAAGGTTATTATAATCACTTGCTCTACATTACTGTTACCGTATATACTCGTGTATAAGCCGACCCATGTATAAGCTGACCCCCCTACTTTTGCCCCCAAAACCAGGGAAAACCTATTGACTCGTATATAAGCCGAATGTGGACCCCAGCACAAGTATACAGCCCCAGCAGTGTGGTATACAGGCCTCCCCAGTGGTAGTATAAAGCAGTCTCCCCAGTGGTAGTATACAGCAGCCTCCCCAGTGGTATATACAGGCCCCAGCAGTATATACAGCAGCCCCAGTGGTATACAGCAGCCTCCCCAGTGGTATATACAGGCCCCAGCAGTATTACAGCAGCATTCCCAGTGGTATATATAGGCCCCAGCAGTATATACAGCAGCCCCAGTGGTATACAGCAGCCTCCCCAGTGGTATATACTGTACAGGCCCCAGCAGTATATACAGCAGCCCCAGTGGTATACAGCAGCCTCCTCAGTGGTATATACAGGCCCCAGCAGTATTACAGCAGCCTTCCCAGTGGTATACAGGCCCCAGCAGTATATACAGCAGCCCCAGTGGTATACAGCAGCCTCCCCAGTGGTATATACAGGCCCCAGCAGTATATACAGCAGCCCCAGTGGTATACAGGCCCCAGTGGTATACAGGCCCCAGTGGTATACAGGCGCCCCCCCCCATCAGTGGTATACAGGCCCCAATAGTATACAGGCCGCCCACCCCCCCATCAGTGGTGTACAGGGCCCCCCCTTGCTGCCGCACACCTGTAAAGTAATACATCATTATACTTATCCCTGTCGCTGTCGCCGCTTTGCACCACGCTCCTCCGGGTCTTCATGCTTCTTCCTGCGTCATTGCCAGTGCGCCGGAGGAGGAAGCATGAAGACCCGGAGAAGCGAGGTGCAGAGCGGCGACAGCGACAGGGATAAGTATAATGATGTATTACTTTACAGGTGTGCGGCAGCAAGGGGGGCCCTGTATACCACTGATGGGGGGGGGGGCGCCTGTATACCGATGTATATGACTCGTGTATAAACCGAGGGGGGGACTTTTCAACACATTTTTTTGTGCTGAAAAACTCGGATTATACACGAGTATATACGGTAAATAAAAACTTAAACGACAGTTACGCTTTATGGAAATAATTAGTTGATCCTTTTCTGGTTTTGTAAGTTAGCCCCACTGACAAAGACATAAACAGTCTATAATATCAAAAAGAAAATTCAGAAAATCACAGTGTCTACATTATATGATTGTATTTGCATTTTGAAGAGAGAAATAAGTATTTGATTTCTCTAGCAAACAAGAATTAATGCTTGATGGCAAAACACTTGTTGGCAAGCACAACAGTCAGATGCTTTTTGTAGTTGATGATGAGTTAGCACACATGTCAGGAGGAATTTTGGTCCACTCCTCTTTACAGAGCTTCTCTAAATCATTAAGATTTTGAGGTTGTCACTTGGCAACTCGGAGCTTCAGCTTACTCCATAAATTTTCTATGGGATTAAGGTCTGGAGACTGGCTGGCTACTTGGGGAAGTTCCTTTCAGTCTGCTTGTGCATTGTAATATTAGATTAGCCATTGGTGATTCTTCCATGAAGTGGCCAGCCAGTCTCCAGACCTTAATCCCATAGACCACTTCATGGAAGAATCACCAATGGCTAATCTAATATTACAATGCACAAGCAGACTGAAAGGAACTTCCCCAAGTAGGAACTCCTACTTGGGAAAGTTCCTTTCAGTCTGCTTGTGCATTGTAATATTAGATTAGCCATTGGTGATTCTTCCATGAAGTGGCCAGCCAGTCTCCAGACCTTAATCCCATAGAAAATTTATGGAATAAGCTGAAGCTCCGAGTTGGGGAAGTTCCTTGCTTTCTGCTTGTGCATTCTAGGATTAGATTGGCCACTGGTGATTCTGTTATACGATTTTTTGGAAAAAAAAGACAAGATAACTTTTTTCTTGATTCACCTAGGTGACTCCATGAGTTTAATGTGCTTCTTTTTGAGCCACTCCTTTGTTGTCTTGGCTGTATGTTTTGGGTTATTGTCATGCTGGAAGACCCAGCCACAACCCATTTTTATTTCCTGGTGGAGGCAAGAAGGTTGTCATTCAGGATTTTACAGTACATGGCTCTATCTATTGTCTCATTGATTTGGTGAACTCGTCCTGTGCCCTTAGCAGAGATACCCCAACAAAACAATGTTTCCACCAACATGCTTGACAGTGGGGACAGTGCTTTTTGGGTCATAAGCAGCATTTCTCTTCCTCCAAACACAGTGAATTGAGTTAATGCCAAAGAGCTCAATTTTGACCAAAGCACCTTCTCCCAATCACTCTTAAGGCCCCGTTACATGGCACGATATCGTTAACAATATCGCTGATACGTCACAGGTTTGGAGTCGCTCAAGCTACATCATTAGGACGTTGTTGCGTGTGACTCTGTGAAGTTGTAACGATAAATCGTTGGTTCATTGATCGCAGGTTGGAGAACATGTTCTCAAACCACACGATCAATGATTAGCCAACCTGCTATATTGTTGTGTGTGACACCACGATAACGATGTCATTTACGACTTAGCCCATTCATAGCAATGAGCAGGTATCATTAGCTGGGTTGTGCGAATGATACCTGCTCACAACATTGTTGGTGAGTCGTCCACGATATCTAAACGTGTGACATCTCATCAACGATGTCGATGCCTGAAATGACTGCGCGCCCATGAGATCGTTGCTGACATCGTTCCAACATCGTGCAGTGTAACGGGGCATTTAAAATCACCAAGGTGTTCATTGGCAAGCTTCAGACTGGCCTGCATATGTGCCTTCTTGAACAGTGAGAGGATATTAATCCATTACAGCGTAATATGTTACCAAATGTTTTCTTGGTGACCGTGGTCGCAGCTGCCTTGACATCATTTACAAGTTCCCCCCATGTAGTTTTAGGCTGATCGCTCACCTTCCTCATGATCCTGGATACCACACAAGGTGAGATTTTGTATGAAGCCCCAGATCGATGTCGATTGACACTCATTTTGCCTTTCTTCCATTTCTTTACTATTGCACCAACAGTTGTCTCCTTCTTACCCAGTGTCTTACTTATGGTTTTGTAGCCCATTCCAGCCTTGTGCAGGTCTAGGACCTTTTTCTTGACATCCTTAGGCCTTGTTCACACATACCATCCGTTTTTGCCTTAAATCCGTTTTTGGGAACATTTTGGTCAATTATTTTTTCAAAGTTCAAAAGCGCATATGCGTTAACGCATGTGCATGTGCGTTTTTTAAAAACGCATGCGTTTTTATGCAGCAGCCCAAAAACACTGTTGGCTGTCCTATGGGGCCCTATGGGAAACGCATGACTTAACGCATGGCACCTATAGGCACCTGCGTTAACGCATGCCTTAACCCATATGCGTTTTTAATGAAAAAATTACTAAGTCCCAAAACTTGCCAAAAACCTCCAGGACCTCAGGGGACACTATTGGCACCCTTAAAAAAAATGTATCCGTTTTGCTAAGGGCTTAAAAAACGCATTAGGATGTGTGAACAAGGCCTTAGAAAGCTCTTTGGTCTTGCCCATGTTGTAGAGGTTAAAGTCTGACTGACTGATTAATTGAGTGTGTGGACAGGAGTCTTTTATACAGGTGACAATTTCAGACAGCTGTCTTTAATGCAGGTAACGGGTTGATTAGGAGTGATTATAGTAGTCAGTGGAGATGGGGAAGTTCTGGTCCCAGAGATAGGTAGCAGGTTAAAAGCTAGGAGAAGGGATAGGGGGAAAGTGTCAAGGAGCCTGGTCCTGATCTGGCACAACTTAGTAAATATACCTGCTTTGCTGATACAAACTCAGGACTAGAAACACTACAGCAGGATGTTGCACCTAACAACCAGGAAAACAACTGCTGTAGGAAGTAGGTAGATAGGAGTGCAGCAAGGCCAGAAAGTCATTGGTAGAGGATTCTATAATTAGACAGGCAGACAGCCAGGGTCATCTGCCACTGAGAATGTGAATGCCAAATAGTGTTTCCTGCCAGGTGCTCAGGTTCAACATATTGCGAATCAGACAAATTGTTGTTCAATGCTGGAAAAAAAACAGCGTTCATGGTACAAAGGGCTGACTTCAGGTTTCTGTGGGCCCCAGGCAAAAAAGGTTAGTGGACCCATAGCACGTAGAAACACACACATACACAGATATGTACATGTACAGGCATACGTACATATACATATTTGAAGACAAATTCACAAAAACAAATTAAAATATATACACATTTATATACATGACATAGATATAAACATCATATATGCACACATTAGAGATATTTAATATGAAGAAGCCGGTAACAAACCTTGCTCACCTGCATCCAGCTTGTCTTCCATCCAGCTCCTCGTAGGCATGTGGCTGTACAGGGTCCACTACTTCATAGCCATCACTTAAATAGACGTGGCCACACACAGTGCACCATGCAGCCATGTGTGTTAGAAGTGACCTGGAAAGGCTGGCACTGTGCCTTTAATAACGATGAGTTGGCAGCCATGTCGGTTGGGGAAATCTTCTTTATGCCTAGGGCCATTTGGAAATTTCTACCATCATTCACACTGTACAAAATTATCAGCTTGAGTTTTTCAATATAATTCTTAGTACCTATTCGGTGATTTTTGTTTAAAGCTAAATTATACATGTGTTATACATGTGGCTAGGTACTCGTGAGTGTAAGGGCCCTTGACGGTGGGTCACGAGCTTACGATATTCTGGCGCCATAATACCAAACTGACACCTTACATCATTATCTTTAGTGTCAACTTGCATCTTTTTATCCATTGCAGTTGAGGTTGTTTTCCTCTAGGGGGCGTCTGTCACAGTGATGCATATTTCAGTGCTGAGCAGCCCGCCCGGTCTAATAGGAGGCGTCACCAATTGGCTGCTCAGACACTATGTAACACCTGAGTGTGGCAGGAGCCTAATGGTGTCCATGTGTCTGCATTCACCACCAGCCTCTTCCTGCATACATGGCTGGTCGCTTGGTTGCTACAAACCGCCCCCATGTTATAGGTTGCAGGGGTCTGTGTACCGGTGTCTAGACGCATGTGCTACCTCCTGGGGGAATTTGCAGCCACCTGCTAGATGCAAGGGGTAGAAAAAAGCGACCAAATTTTGGTGAGTTTTTCAATATAATTCTTAGTACCTATTCGGTGATTTTTGTTTACAGCTTGAAAATTACCCTGCTATATTTAATTCATCCTTACAGTGGTGGTGGTTGGAGCTGCTTCTCTTTTCCAGTTTTGTGTCGGCCTGAAGTGCAGTCAACTCTTTTGTAATAATAAGTTTTGCAAAGCATATACATCAAATAGGAGATGCTGAGACTGCTGTATATTCATCACATAGGAAACAAAGAGACTGTTGAACATACATTAAATAGCACTGCCCAGCATGGGGACATAATCATTCAATGCATGTTAAGCATCAAGGTAGGTTGCCCTCTGTTAAGACCTATGAAGTCTAGTCAGGTACAGCTGTGTTAAACCAATAGCATAGAAAAACTGGGAAGTTAAAACTTAACTTTTACTAGCTCTATATTAAAAAGACATAGTTGTCTAGACCAAACAAAACAAAAAAGTGCGCATACGTGACTGTGCAAGTCAGTGTAGTGCTAAACTGAACCCCTATTATTACAAGGGTTCACAGGTACCCAAGCTAGGTTCCGTCCAAATACCCTAGGGACGCTGGTAGGTGCCTGCTTTTTCGCTTTGAGTTTCCCCTAGGATGTAGTCATCAGAGCAAACAATCCCATTAGGTAAACCCCGCCACATGCATTAGTGAAGAAACAGCTTGTATAGCCCTATAGGGAGCGATCTCACCCAGCTGCGTCCACCTGTACACATGTATACGAGTCCATATAGCTCCGGATAACCTTCTGCTAGTGTTTTCCAGGCTGCTCAGGGCTCAGGGAATGTCCTATAGCCACCATGTCATCTGATATGTACCCTCCCGACGCGTTTCAGATCCCTCTTCTTCAGGGAAATCATGGTACACATATAGGGATTAGTGTTTAAAGATACACATTCCTGTGCAGATGATGGCGATGGTGTCTGTAATAGACAGTGAATATCAGTTGCAGTACCATCATTATCCACAGTAACCTATGTGCAGCTCTGATGCTGCATGGTCTAGTACCTAATCAGGGACCGAATCAGGGTCTTCACTTACCCAGTCTGGCCCCCTCAAGGTTGTGCAGCTGGATCACGCTGCCTCTGCATGGAAATGCTGGTTTTATCATTCCCGGGCGGTCACATGGCATGTCACGTGGCCGGAAGTGACATCACAACGTGTCACTTCCTGTTCCTGTAACCTGTGGAACGCAAGCTTGTGTTCCACAGACCACTTCCTGCCTAGTACTGAGTCACGTGACCGGAAGTGACATCGCAACACGTCACTTCTTGTTCCTGTATCCTGTGGATCTCAAGCTTGTGTTCCACAGACCACTTCCTGCCTAGTACTGAGTAAGGGAGGATCACAGAGATTCAAGACCTCCCTGCAGGAGGCGGAGTCCCCCACAATGTACACCATACATAGGATGATGTCATTGTTAGGGGAGGATACACACATTACATGCTATGGGTGTATCAGTACCCAAGTGGGTGAAGGGGTTGAGTATTATGGAATCCAGGCTGGATGGTGACAAACATAGGGGTTACATTCAGAAAGGCCAGGAAAGACAAAAAAAGTGAAGGGGGTATATTTTCATTAAATCCAATTTAAGAGCTGTGTTCAATGATGCCATTGGGGGGAATTGCAACCATGTAGTGTAGTCAGTATGGATAAAGATACATGGAGATGGTAATAATGGAAAGGTTGAATTTTGCTATAAACCTCCTAATATAGCTGAACACATAGAGGACTAAATGCTGCAACTAATGAAAAGGGCAGAAAATACCAATACAGTCATTATTGGGGATTTTAACTATCCAGACATTCAATAGTATACAAAATCTGAACGTTGCAAGTTATCTTTAGTTGAAGACAATTACCTCTCTCACTTATTAAATGAAACAACCAGAAGACATAATTTGCTGGATTCGGTCCTGTCAAATAAACCTGATAGAATTTCAGATCTACAGGTTCTGAAGCATTTGGACTGCAGCAACCATAATATGGTGAGTTTCAAGGTAATATTAAATAGAATAACTTTAAAAAAGCTGATGTCAACAAATTAGGGAAAGATCTTAGTCTTATAGACTGGGATTATGTTCCTGTAACTGAGAATAATGAACATAAATGGGACATGTTTAAAGATATGCTACTGGAATCCCGTAGAAAGCTTATACCCTCTATTAATAAAATGCCCAACAATAAAAAGAAACTATTATGGCCACTTTACACGTGGCAACAGGAAGATAGAAAACGGCAGGTGTCGGAGACAATTGTACCTTTTACCTTCAAAACACCTTGCAGATACCTGAATTACACGCAGCCACTTCAAGGCGTTTTGAAGGTAAAAGGTACAATTGTCTCCGACACCTGCCGTTTTCTATCTTCCTGTTGCCGCGTGTAAAGTGGCCATTATGGATAAATAAGACAGTACAGAGTAATAAGTAGAGATGAGCGAACCTTTTAAAGTTCAGATTTGATTCGGTTTGATGAACGGGCATATGTTCGCCGAACAGTTCAATGAACTTCTGAACCCTATTCAGATCAATGGGAGGCAAAATCAAAGGCCTAGACCACACCTTCAAAGGGGCCCAAAAGATGCCAAATACCATTCAAACTGGTTTAGATTGGAGTCCTGCTGTTTTGGCACAGACATTATCTTCCTACACTATTACATAGTAAGCTTCATCGCTGCTGTCACACTCACTGTGATTCTGGGCTCGCTCATGAACCTCAGACAACCTCATGACTTCCCTGAGGTTGTCTCAGGTTAAACAGCTGGTATCACGTAGCTGGGAATCTCACTCTGTGACCTGAGATAACCTCAGTGGAATCAGTGCTCGTAACATTAACTGTTTCATGAGATCCGCGATATCGCACAAAAAAAAAAGGATATATCTCACCGGTATGATGAGGCAGCATGTGTGGGGAGCGGTGACGTCAAGAAAAGCAGCGCAGTGTAAACTTGCGGGATAGTCCCTATGTGGCCCCTCAAGTCTGAATGCAGTAATGTTTGTGATGGCACCACTTGTTACACACTCATGTGTGCCTGCTGTTACAGCATATAGGGAATGCTTTCTGTGAATGTGACCCCACCACATTGTTGTAACACCCCGTATCCACGATATGTTTTATTGATGATTCATTTGAAGCAGATTTTTAGAATCTGCTTCAAAATCTGCATGTCTATCCTGAAACCAGAAAAGTCTATGAGAGTTCAAAAGAGCTGTGCAAATGTGGCTGCCCAGAGTCCGGTTGCCACAATGGCATTGCCTCTCTCAGGAGGTAATGTCGTGCTTGGAAGCAAGAAGGGGTATCCACACCAGGTAAGCCCCGACCCTGGGGTGCATCACAAAAATGTGTTTTTTTACTTGCAGATTTGGTGCGGATTTTGGGGCAGAAAAAAAGAAATCCGTTCCACATGTCCAAGAAAAAAAAATTAACTTAGGCACAGGACTTCTGACCTATTATAGACTTTGCTGTCCTCAGGATAGACATGCAGATTTTAATGCAGATTCTAAAAATCTGCATAAAAAAAGCATCAAACAACACACCATGGTCACAGGTCTTAAGAGGGTCCAGGGAAAGCGTCAGTTGTGATGAAAGGGCTTGAGCATTCCTCTTGCACCCTGGCGACTTCCACATAGACTTCTAGGGCAGGGATAACCCACTACAGTCCTTAAGGTCTAAACAATGCAAGTTTTCAGAATTTCCTTAGCATTGCACAGGTGCTAATTTCATCACTTGCCAAGGTGATGATTCCAGCACCTGGTGCAATGCTAAGGAAATTCTGAAAACATGCACTGTTTGTAACCCATGAGGACTGCGCTTGGCCAGCCCTGTTCACAGGAATGTGTGTAGTGTCTAGCATTTCCATACCTCAGACTGCGGCTTGTTCACCAGACTCTGTAGGGCAATATCAAAGCACCTGTTTGCAGAAACAGCTCAGCACGCAAGGAGTGAAGTACAAAAAAATTTACAATAACACAGACTATAAATCTGAAACACAAATATCTAAATATACTTAGTTTAAATATACAGTATAACGAAAGTCCCTCAAGAATCAGCATACAGACTCTTAAAAAGGTGGAAAGTCCCTGAAGGCATTCATGTAGGGGGAAGCACAAATTGCGCAAAACGTGGGAAGGAGAAATATAAAACTTTAACAAAAACGCAGACCCTGGTAAAGGAAGAACTGTAAACTAACTAATAAAAGTCCTTCTCTGGACAAAATGCTAACAAAGGGATGGGTCATCGACTAAACAAGATGCCTTTTTTAGGAAAGCCTAGTGTACTTGGCGTTAATACTTTCTGCCATCATTCTTAGCATTGCCCGGATTGCAAAGTCTCCATTAGTTATAGTACTGTGATGGTCTGGAGGGATCGCAGGGTCTACTACTGCAGGGGCATTTTCCACCAGCACATTCCCCCAAAATACTCCATCATGGACATCACTAGAGAAGACGGTGGAGGAACTAGGGGACAACCACCCCCTCCAGGAGAGACAGGAGCAACTTGTGGAACACCGACAGGCCCTGTGGGCTTGGGTGCAGATGGCTGGATAATCCTGGCCTCCACCCGACACCACATTCTCTCCCAGTCAGCCTCCTCCTGCCACTCCTCAAATTCGTCGGCAGTGGCAACCTGACTAATGCCAACTGCGAACCACCCTTTGCTGCCCATGACCTTCATGAAGGTGATCTCCTCCCTGACAAAGATGGTGTGCAGTATTTTTGGAAGATGGTCATGCAACAGGATGGACCGTTTGATGTAGCACCAGTGCCTTGTTCCACTAGGAAGCCGAACCCCCTCTGTTGGAAAAATGAAACCACCTTGCCTCAGGTACACTGGTCATGGAAGTGATTGACCTTAGGACCATGCAACCACTCTTGGGTGATGGCATCCACAAACCGAATCTCCTTAATAAAGGACACAGGATGGAGTGGTTAAAGCCATGTTGGATAGTTGCTTGGAGGAGTAGGAGTCCCCACATGGCATTGTCCCAGTTAAAGACCTTTTGGGTGGTGATACATGCCTGGGAAACAGGGCCTTTAGCCTCTTCTACCTCTTCCTCTTCGTTCTCCTCCTCATGCCCCCAGTCCTGATGGAATTGGTCATCCAGTAGCTGTGGCACCGGCTGCAGCTGGAATACAGCCAGGCATGCTGCAAGATCCTCTGCAGTCTGACATCTGGTGCTTCCAGTCCCGGATGGCATAGGGAAAGGGTCACCTACTTACTGTGAGCACAAGTCCTCCACTGGCATCAGAGCCCAGCACTGTATCTGCAGATTGTTTAGAAATTGATTGTGGTCTTATAAGAGCTCTATAAGAGCCTAGCAGACTGATGGTTAGGTTTACAAACCTGTTTATTAATTTTATTCCTCTACGCATTTCAATGCATCCTGCTGTCTTCCTCAGGTAGGGAAACCCCAATCAATTTTTAAACAATCTGTGGTTTCCCTGAGGAATTGTGGCCAGAGCAGCTGGAGCACCGTGAGCTTCCCCAGACTTTCAGGACCTGGTGTGATGTTAGCAGTGATGGAAAGGTCAGGTGACCGGGAAACCTGCATCAAGTGACTGGACCAGGAAGCGATGGTGAACACTCGGCAGCAGATCTGTCCCACACTGACATGCTAGGATCCGGGGTTGTGCAGGGGTGCACAATTCCCTCAGGTGAGCGGTTAATCCCCCACCACAAATATGCCACTAGACCACCAGGTTCTATTCATGGTGCGCCTCTCAATCTTCTTTTGCAGCACTGTATCTGCACCTCGCTGCAGATGAGGACCAGTGTAGGTAGAACGGTGGAGCTCCCGGTAACATATGTGTCCATCTTCTCTGCATGTCACTTCAGTTCTGATGCTGATGAAACACCCTCTGACCCTGGAGTAGTGAAGATGACCTGCTCCAGATCATGTATGTCTTTCAAGGGATACATCACTTGGTAGGCACACAGTAGCAACTGTAGCAAAGTGTAGGTGAGCTGACTAGCTGATTTGTACTGTACTGCTAAGATGGCACTGAAACGTTGAGCTCCACGGTGACGCCTGTTTGCTTTGCCCAGGTGCCCGCCTCTTCCAGTGCCAGAGGTGAGACACAAATAATCACTACAGGATTAGTTGCACAATCTTGTTGCCTAGCTCCTCATTAACCCCTCCATGGAGTGGGGTGGGCTGCAGAAGTAACATACCTCACAAATCCAATTCCCATGCCACAAGGTAACAACTGGTTTGCAGTTAGGTGCAGTAATTATTGAAACATGACATATTTGGAGGATAAATAATGAAAACAATTAAGTTAATTCAGGTCAACAAGCATTCACCAATTCATCTGGAATGCTAAATAAGGCTAGAGGGCAGCAATGCTAGGACAATTTCAATCTGAATGATACATATAACACACTTGTGCCCATGACAAAAATCTGTATTGTAAACATATGGAATTAAATAAAATAGTGATTGCACATTTTTAAGAAGCAATATCCTTAGTATGGTGTTTCATAAGTGTGAACAGACCTATAAGACCTTGTATGTGAAACGTATAATGGCCAGATGCTATTTTTATATGAGTTGCTATCACATAAGTGTAGAAGAGATGGCCTCATATGCTGCTGACCCACTGCAATAATAAAGGTTTGCGCTCCAAAAAAAAAATAAAAAAAAATAATAATAATATAAAAAATTGCCAAAAAAATGTAAAAAAAATTTAGCTCTTAAATTAACAGATGTTTAAAGGATATTGTACGGTACCTGGACTTCACAGCTGCTGCCACATCTGGCACTGTTACCAAAATTCACACCCTACAGGAGTCAAAATAATTGCAAACTCCAAGAAACTTAAACAAATCTTTTAAAGCTCAAAAAAATTCTTCAGGTTGAGAAAGAAACAGAATACCCATTGACTGGGAGTACTCCTAACCACATGGTTAGGTGTTGTTCCCAGCCAGCAGGGCTTCTGGTGAGCATTTTTGGCCCCAAACATTCAGGGAACGTTTTATGGCCATTTTAAATTTCAAATTCTTTTCCTGAACAAAGCCATGTTTGGCGATTTTTTAGTAAATTGCTCAGGTTTCCAATCGTGAATCAAATTGTCAATGTTCGTGCCGAATTTGAAATTGGCAAACATGTTCGGTGGACGTCTTTAACCCAATAGCGATGGCTGACTGACTTTAAATGTTTAAAAATGAAGGGGCTTCTTCCTTTCTGCCGTCTTTTGATGGCAGAAAGCAAAAAGCCCTGTAGCGTTTCCCAGTGTCAGAAAATCTCAGGGGTTTCAGCTACCAGGGGATTTCTCTTCCATCTGACATGATCAAACATGTCAGATGGAAGAAAAATACATTTGCCTGCTGACGTCAAATCCTCTGGTACCCCCAAAGTCCCCCCGTACCTGCCCCATTACTACAATGGTGCCAATGCCAATGTGCACCAGCAAAAACTCAGCCCACACCCTCCAGTCTGCTCCCCCACCCTCTGGTCTGGCCCCCAATTTCCCCAGTTAGCCCCCCACACTTTCCCGTGTGCCTCCCCTGGTACATCCATCCCTTCAATCGTCTGTCTCCCTCCTGTGCTGTGGCTCTCATCCTGTGTGCCTGTCTTCCAGTAGCATGGCTCAGGCACCTGCGCAGAGCAGAGGCTGCTCTGTACTGCAAGAACCCTGACAAGTGATTACCTTAGTAAGGTCATGACAGGTCAGGATCCTCCAATCACACAGAGATCAATTGTGATCCCATGGTGATCTCCAGTGCCTGCTTTGGAGATCATCATGAGATCACAGTTAACCCCTGTGTTATCGGGAGATCCTGACCTATCATGACCCCACTGAGGTGAACACTCATCAGAGTCCTGATGCCAGCTCTTACAGTAAATGGGGGATGGGGGATATGCTGTGAGACAGAATCATTGAGGGACCTCCCGGTGGACTATTTTGTACTTTTTTTTTGCAATAAATTGGGGAAAGAGGGTTTATGTTTTTAGAGTATTTTTTTGGTTGTGTGTATTTGTGGCCTTACTGATTTGGTTAGTAATGTTAGGTATCGACGCCTCGACATTACCCAGCTGGCATCAACCCTAAATACCATCACCAATACCATTACCTTGACTGCCACTGATACCAGGGCAGCTGGAAAAGCAGGGGTATGCAACAGGATTGGCGCATCTTAAGGGGGTGCCAGTTCTGGGGCAGATGCGGTCTTCTATTTTTAAGCTGGGGAGGACCAATAACTATGGCCCTTCCCACTTTGAGAATGCCAGACCCCAATTGTCAGCTTTACCTTGGCTGGTTTTCCAAAGTGGAGGGGACCCTATGCCATTTTTTTTCAAACCATTTATTTGTTTATAAATAAATCATTTGAAAAAATAGCATGGGGTGACCTCTTTTTTGGATTACCAGCCATTGCTAAGCTGTCAGCTGTGGTCTGCAGGCTCCAGCCGTCAGCTTTCGCCCAGCTAGCAACCAAAAATAGGGGGGACTCCATGTTGTTTTTTTCTTTAATTTTATTTTTTTTCCAAAATATTAGACTAAACACTCTTTAGTGCCACATGAAAGGCACTAAAGTGTGCAAGCTTACAATATTGTAGGGGATGGGACATTATATTGCAGTTTGATACATTTGTCTTTGCATCTAGATAGCTTTCCTATCTTTTTAGAGTATGTAAAAGATGATGTAAAAAACCTATTGTGTGTGTGTTTTGTGCGCTGTCCGTGTGCGCTCTGTGTGCAGTCTGGGTGCTGTCTGTGTACTGGCTGTGTGTGGTGTGTGATCTTTGTGCAGTCTATGTGTGGTCTGTGTATTGTCTGTGTACTGTCCATGTGCGATCCATGTGTGGTCCGTGTACAAACTGAGTGATGTCTGTGTGCAGTCCATGTGCCACACGGTTCTTTTGCACCCATTGACATGCATTGGTGAGATGCACAGTCACTTGCAACATGCTGCAATTTGCCCAGGACGCCAAATTATGAACATGAAAAAGTATCAGATATACTGTGACCTATTGGTGCGAGTGCATTACAATGTTTTCTTGCACTGCACTCACACATTTTATGCGCAGCTGTGAGTAAACGCTAAGTATATGTTCAGACAATCAGCATTTGCAATGGTTTGGACGCAGCATGATATCATTATGTCTAAACCGCTGCGTTGTGCAGTACAAGCACAGTGGATGGGATTTACAGAAATCCCGTGCCAACTCTGCTTGTTTTCTCCACAGCATAAACTGACCAGCGGGGTGGATTTCCGTGCCACTGATTGAATGCTGCATGTCAATTTAGTGCTACAGAGTTGGAGGCGATCTTGGTGGTTGAATGCAGGGCAAAGTCACCATGCCATGAGAGCTGACCGTGGGCATGGGTGGCTGAGTTCATCCATGGGGATCCCTGCAGGAGAGGAGACACAGTGTGTCAGGATCGTGTGTATATACCCTAAAAGTGAGACATTTATTATGAAAAAAAGAAAATGTTTGATATGATGACCTGATGTTATCTAATTCTTTTAAGTACCTGTGGGTTCAAAATGCTCACTGTACCCCTGAATAAAAACCTTGAGAGGTCTAGTTTTCAAAATAGGATCATTTGTGAGGGGTTTCTGCTGTTTAGGCACCCTAGCGACCCTGCAAATGTGACATAGTACCCGCAATCTTCTTTTCCAAAATTCAAATATTGCTCCTTCCCTTCTGAGCCCTCCCATTTGTCCAAACAGAACTTTTTGTCTACATGTGGGATATCACTGTGCTAATACAAATGTGGGTAACAAACGGTGGGTTCTAGTTTTTGGTGTTATCTTTTGTGAAAGTGAGAAGTTTGGTGCTAAAGCTACACTTTTGTGGAAAAAAAGAGAATTTTCAATATGATGACCTATTGTTATCAAATTCTGTGAAGTACCTGTGTGTCCAAAATGCTCACTATACCCCTGGATAAAAACCTTGAGGAATCTAATTTCCAAAATGGGTTAATTTGTGGGAGTTCTGTGTTTAGCACCCTAGCGACCCTGCAGATGCGATGTGGTGCCTGCAATCTATTTCAGCTTTTCCAAAATTAAAATATTGCTCCTTCCGTTCAGAGTCCTTCTGCTCGTCCAAACAGAACGTTTTGCATACATGTGCGGTATCGCCGCGCTCAGAAGACAGTGAGTAACAAAGTGTGCAGTCCACTTTATCTCTTGTAAAAATGAGAAATTTGGCACTATAGCAACACTTTTGTGAAAAAAAGAATTTTCAATATGATGATGACCTATTGTTATCAAATTCTGTGAAGTGCCTGTAAATTCAAAATGCTCACTATACCCTTGGATAACATGTTTGAGGAGTCTAGTTTCCAAAATAGGGTCATTTGTAACAGGTTTCTACTGTACAGGCACCCTAGTGACCCTGCAAATGTGGCATGATTGCCTCAAACGATTTCAACCAAATTTGGGGTATTGCTACGCTCATAAGACACTGGGTAAAAAAGTATGGGGTCTACATTTTGGCTTTACCTCTTGCAAAAATAAAACATTTGGTGGTAAAATAACACTTTTGGGAAAAAAAAAAGAAAATTTTCAATACGACAACCTATTGTTATCAAATTACGTGAAGTACATGTGGGTTCAAAATGCTCAATATACCCTAAACAAAATCATTGAGGGGTCTAGTTTCCAAAATTGGGTGATTTTTGGCGGGTTTCTGCTATTTAGGCACCCTAGCGGCCTGGAAAATGCAACATGGTGCCCACAAACTATTTTAGTTAAATTTGTGTTCTAAATTTCAAATAGCGCTCCTTCCCTTCTGAGCCCTGCCGTTTGTCCAAACAGAAGTTTCTGATCACATGTGGGGTATCAGTCATCAATTAGAACATACTGGGTAACAAATTTTGTCTATCATGCTATTTCTTGTAATAGTAAATAAATTGAGGTTAAAACAACATTTTTAGGTAAAATATCAATTTATTTATTTTTTTCATTCCACTTTGCATTCAATCCTTTGAAGCATCTGAAGAATTAAGAAATTGAATGTGGTTTTGAGTAGTCTGAGTGGTGCAGTTTTTGGAATGGTTTCACTTGTGGGTGACTTCTGTCATGTAGGCCTCTCAAATAGGGATGAGCGAGTCTACTCGCTAGGACTCGTTACTCGGCGATTCTTAAGGGACTCGCTGGACTCGGGAATCGGCGAGTCTTTTAGCGAATACTCGCTCAGTAACGAGTCCAATGCAAGTGAATGGCAATCTTAGTTTTGTCATAGTTTACTTTCTCTCACTCGCTAGACTCGCTAGACTCGCTCTATCACATCGCTATATAGCTTGAATCTCCCCAAACAGCAGCGAGTCTGAGCGAGTCTACGAGTCCGAATCCTAGCGAGTCTGCGATTCCGAGTCCTGTATTCTCTATTCGGGACTCGCGAATCCAGAATCTTTTATGTTACTAGTCAGCATTGCGTGTTAGGTCAGAAAACTTGTGAAGATAGCCAATCATAGTCAGTAATGGCATAGCAGCTTTGGTTGTGTCAGGACTATGATTGGCTGCTGTCCATCGTGATGCCTATGTCATCTATGACAAGGCAAGGCAGTATATAAGGCTTGCCCCCGCCATTTTGGGCACATTGCTGAGAAGAGCTGACCTAGTGCAGGGAGACTTGGAGCAGATCTAGGGACAGTTAGGCAGTGTAGGAGTCACATATAACCCAAAAGTTCTTTTCAGAACTAACAGGACGCAGTGTAGGAGTCAAGATTCCTCACACATAACCCAAAAGTTCTTTTCAGAACTACCAGGACGGAGGATTGCTGTACAGGACTGTAAGGAAGGGGAGATAGGAGCAGCCTTACAGTGAATCCAGCACCATCCTCAGAGCTTAGTTCACCCAGCTTTCCGCAGAGCTGTAATCCTAAGCTTTTTCTTATTTTTGGCACTAGTCTACCAAATAATTTTGGTGCCATTTTTCCACAAAAAATTTCCTGTGCCAGTGCGTTGCTGTACGGTGTCCTGCCTGCAGCTCGCACGGTACTTGTAAACTTGCACGCAGCCAGCACCGCAGCCTAAGTGTGCCTGGTTCTGCGTACTAAACAATTTTTTCCTGTGCCAGTGCGTAGCTGTACGGTGTCCTGCCTGCAGCTCGCACGGTACTTGTAAACTTGCACGCAGCCAGCACCGCAGCCTAAGTGTGCCTGGTTCTGCGTACTAAACAATTTTTTCCTGTGCCAGTGCGTAGCTGTACGGTGTCCTGCCTGCAGCTCGCACGGTACTTGTAAACTTGCACGCAGCCAGCACCGCAGCCTAAGTGTGCCTGGTTCTGCGTACTAAACAATTTTTTCCTGTGCCAGTGCGTAGCTGTACGGTGTCCTGCCTGCAGCTCGCACGGTACTTGTAAACTTGCACGCAGCCAGCACTGCAGCCTAAGTGTGCCTGGTTCTGCGTACTAAACAATTTTTTCCTGTGCCAGTGCGTAGCTGTACGGTGTCCTGCCTGCAGCTCGCACGGTACTTGTAAACTTGCACGCAGCCAGCACCGCAGCCTAAGTGTGCCTGGTTGTGCGTACTAAACAATTTTTTCCTGTGCCAGTGCGTAGCTGTACGGTGTCCTGCCTGCAGCTCGCACGGTACTTGTAAACTTGCACGCAGCCAGCACCGCAGCCTAAGTGTGCCTGGTTCTGCGTACTAAACAATTTTTTCCTGTGCCAGTGCGTAGCTGTACGGTGTCCTGCCTGCAGCTCGCACGGTACTTGTAAACTTGCACGCAGCCAGCACCGCAGCCTAAGTGTGCCTGGTTGTGCGTACTAAACAATTTTTTCCTGTGCCAGTGCGTAGCTGTACGGTGTCCTGCCTGCAGCTCGCACGGTACTTGTAAACTTGCACGCAGCCAGCACCGCAGCCTAAGTGTGCCTGGTTCTGCGTACTAAACAATTTTTTCCTGTGCCAGTGCGTAGCTGTACGGTGTCCTGCCTGCAGCTCGCACGGTACTTGTAAACTTGCACGCAGCCAGCACCGCAGCCTAAGTGTGCCTGGTTGTGCGTACTAAACAATTTTTTCCTGTGCCAGTGCGTAGCTGTACGGTGTCCTGCCTGCAGCTCGCACGGTACTTGTAAACTTGCACGCAGCCAGCACCGCAGCCTAAGTGTGCCTGGTTCTGCGTACTAAACAATTTTTTCCTGTGCCAGTGCGTAGCTGTACGGTGTCCTGCCTGCAGCTCGCACGGTACTTGTAAACTTGCACGCAGCCAGCACCGCAGCCTAAGTGTGCCTGGTTCTGCGTACTAAACAATTTTTTCCTGTGCCAGTGCGTAGCTGTACGGTGTCCTGCCTGCAGCTCGCACGGTACTTGTAAACTTGCACGCAGCCAGCACCGCAGCCTAAGTGTGCCTGGTTGTGCGTACTAAACAATTTTTTCCTGTGCCAGTGCGTAGCTGTACGGTGTCCTGCCTGCAGCTCGCACGGTACTTGTAAACTTGCACGCAGCCAGCACCGCAGCCTAAGTGTGCCTGGTTCTGCGTACTAAACAATTTTTTCCTGTGCCAGTGCGTAGCTGTACGGTGTCCTGCCTGCAGCTCGCACGGTACTTGTAAACTTGCACGCAGCCAGCACCGCAGCCTAAGTGTGCCTGGTTCTGCGTACTAAACAATTTTTTCCTGTGCCAGTGCGTAGCTGTACGGTGTCCTGCCTGCAGCTCGCACGGTACTTGTAAACTTGCACGCAGCCAGCACCGCAGCCTAAGTGTGCCTGGTTCTGCGTACTAAACAATTTTTTCCTGTGCCAGTGCGTAGCTGTACGGTGTCCTGCCTGCAGCTCGCACGGTACTTGTAAACTTGCACGCAGCCAGCACCGCAGCCTAAGTGTGCCTGGTTGTGCGTACTAAACAATTTTTTCCTGTGCCAGTGCGTAGCTGTACGGTGTCCTGCCTGCAGCTCGCACGGTACTTGTAAACTTGCACGCAGCCAGCACCGCAGCCTAAGTGTGCCTGGTTGTGCGTACTAAACAATTTTTTCCTGTGCCAGTGCGTAGCTGTACGGTGTCCTGCCTGCAGCTCGCACGGTACTTGTAAACTTGCACGCAGCCAGCACCGCAGCCTAAGTGTGCCTGGTTCTGCGTACTAAACAATTTTTTCCTGTGCCAGTGCGTAGCTGTACGGTGTCCTGCCTGCAGCTCGCACGGTACTTGTAAACTTGCACGCAGCCAGCACCGCAGCCTAAGTGTGCCTGGTTGTGCGTACTAAACAATTTTTTCCTGTGCCAGTGCGTAGCTGTACGGTGTCCTGCCTGCAGCTCGCACGGTACTTGTAAACTTGCACGCAGCCAGCACCGCAGCCTAAGTGTGCCTGGTTCTGCGTACTAAACAATTTTTTCCTGTGCCAGTGCGTAGCTGTACGGTGTCCTGCCTGCAGCTCGCACGGTACTTGTAAACTTGCACGCAGCCAGCACCGCAGCCTAAGTGTGCCTGGTTGTGCGTACTAAACAATTTTTTCCTGTGCCAGTGCGTAGCTGTACGGTGTCCTGCCTGCAGCTCGCACGGTACTTGTAAACTTGCACGCAGCCAGCACCGCAGCCTAAGTGTGCCTGGTTCTGCGTACTAAACAATTTTTTCCTGTGCCAGTGCGTAGCTGTACGGTGTCCTGCCTGCAGCTCGCACGGTACTTGTAAACTTGCACGCAGCCAGCACCGCAGCCTAAGTGTGCCTGGTTGTGCGTACTAAACAATTTTTTCCTGTGCCAGTGCGTAGCTGTACGGTGTCCTGCCTGCAGCTCGCACGGTACTTGTAAACTTGCACGCAGCCAGCACCGCAGCCTAAGTGTGCCTGGTTCTGCGTACTAAACAATTTTTTCCTGTGCCAGTGCGTAGCTGTACGGTGTCCTGCCTGCAGCTCGCACGGTACTTGTAAACTTGCACGCAGCCAGCACCGCAGCCTAAGTGTGCCTGGTTCTGCGTACTAAACAATTTTTTCCTGTGCCAGTGCGTAGCTGTACGGTGTCCTGCCTGCAGCTCGCACGGTACCTTCCATCTCTCTAAAAATATCTTAGCCTCTAGTGTGTACCTTTCACGAAATAGTACCTGCTACTTGTTTTACAAGCCCCCAGAAAGCCACCAGAAATTACAAAATGTCACACAAAAAACCAAATCCAAAAAAAAGTGTTGCTAAGGGACAGGGACGAGGTACAGGCATTGGTAGTCGTGGCCAACTATCCACCAGTTCGGGCAGACAGACGAGGATTGATCGATCGTTCCTCCTGTCTAACTTTCCCCGTCAGGAAAGTAAACGAGTATTGAGGCCGGAAGACGAACAGCATCTAACGTCTTGGCTGGCAGACAAGACCTCAACAACAGGTTCTTGCAGCACTCAAGGTTCCTTGAGCACTGTATCTACTGTTGGTACATACCATGCTGGGTCATCTAATCCACAACCTCTTCACAGTTCCTCAGACCAACAGCAGCCCCATGAAAATGTTGACACAGACATGGGTCACTCAGATGACTTATTTGGTACATATAATCCTTTACATGAATCCGGTTTGCCAGACTCCGTAGTAGATGACATACTTGATGAAGAATTGTCCATTCATGGACAAGTTTTAGAGACACCCCGGCCACATGAACGTGTCTTTCAGCAAAGTCTTAGACCGTCTCAGGAGTTGGAGGATGATGATGAGACAGTGACACACTTGTCATCTGGGGAGCAAAATCTATCTTGTTATCGGGAAGATTTAGAAGAGGAAGGGGTTGATGATGAGACAACTGATCCCACGTGGAATGTTGCGATGCAGAGCCAGCAGAGCAGCACGGAGGAAGAAAGTGTGTATGTCCCACCAACAAAGGCAGCAAGGCCGACTCCTCCCACCAGAACTCAAAGAGTCACCACTGTTGCCCAAAATGTGTCCACTGTGGCTCAAAATTTGTCAACTGGTGGACAAAATGTCTCAAATGTGGGCCTCAGTAATCCCTCAGGGAGTACAGTCAAGCCTAGAGGTCGGTCAGCCACTGTGTGGAAATTTTTTAAAGATGGGCCTTCTCAAGAAAATGTGGTCATCTGTACCATCTGCCATGCAAGGCTCAGCAGAGGCCACGGGAAAGGAAACCAGAGCACCAGCAGTATGCGGAAGCACATGGCTGGTCAGCACCCTATTCAGTGGTCAAAAGTGCAGCCTTCCACAACAGTGTCATCTGACCCAAAGACTGCGACGGTAACTCAGATACGTCCGTCACAATCAAGTGTTGCTGAAGCTGGTCCAGCTCATATGTACTCATCACAAGCAGCGGTTGCAGAGAGACTGAACCCGAGTGCAGACAGTTGTCGGTCAGCAACATCGTTACAGTTATCAGTGACACAGCTGTACGAAAGGAAGCAGAAATACCACTCTTCCCACCCATTAGCCAAAAAAATAAATGCCCAGATAGCTAAGTTGTTAGCAGTCGAGATGTTGCCGTTTAGGCTTGTGGGTACAGACTCTTTCCGTGAGCTTTTGGCTGTGGCAGTACCACGCTACTCGGTTCCAAGCCGCCACTACTTTTCACGTTGTGCCGTCCCCGCGTTACATGAGCATGTCATTAACAACCTCAAGCGTGCCCTCACCAACGCTGTAACCGGGAAAGTACACCTTACTACGGACACGTGGACAAGCAGTTCAGGACAGGGCCGGTACATCTCGCTCACCGCGCATTGGATCAACGTTGTGGAGAGTGTGCCAAACGATGTTAGTGTTACATCAAACATCCTACCCACGCCACGGATAGCTGGCACAACCTCATTCAGGGTCTCTGCATCATCCTATATGTCCACTACCCCATCTTCCGCTTCCTCGACCAATCCTCAATTGCCCTCAACATCACGGCCAAGTTGGGAGGTTTGCTGCAGTGCTTCAGCAAGACGCCAACAGGCTCTGCTGAAGCTGATCTGTTTAGGTCACACACCGCACACTGCAGTAGAGCTGTTGAAAGGTCTGAAGGAACAGACAGATGAGTGGCTATCCCCACTCCAACTCCAGACCGGTCTCGTGGTGAGCGACAATGGTCGTAACCTAGTGGCTGCACTTAAGCTCGGAAACCTTGTGCACGTCCCTTGCATGGCTCACGTGCTGAATCTGGTAGTGCAGAAATTCCTGCGTACATACCCAGAGCTATGTGACCTACTGGAGAAGGTGCGTCGAGTTTGTGCACATTTTCGTCATTCGTCAACAGCGGTTGGAAAACTTTCATTGCTTCAAAAGCAATTGAATTTGCCCAACCACAGACTCATTTGTGACATGCCGACACGATGGAACTCTACATTCCATATGTTATCGAGGATCAATGAGCAGCAGAGGGCAATATCCGAGTATCAGTTGCAACATGCCCGTCAGACCGGCAGTCAGCCACGACATATTAGTACAATGGAGTGGGTGTGGATCGCTGACACATCTGAGGTTCTTGATAATTTTGACTACTGCACAAAACTGGTGAGCGGTGATCAGTCCATCATCAGTGTCACTATACCCATGCTGTGTCTGCTGAAAGAGTCCCTCATTAATCAGAAAAATGAAGCATTGAGAGCCCAGCAGATGGCTATGGAGCCAGATTTAAACAGCGCAGTACCTAGCCAGCAAAGCCAGTATGACCAGGCAACAATGGCTCCTGAGGAGGAACAGGAGCAAGACGATGAAGAGGATTCATTTTTTGTTGGTGCCGATGTCAACCCAGATGGTACTCAGAACCCCAGCTTTGTGTCTGTCCACCATGGGTGGCCTGGAGAGGAGGAGGCGGAGACAGACTTTGCGGATACAATGGGTATTGAACATCGTTCTGAGGACACTGAAGACATGACTCTATGCAGCTTAGGACACATGGCTGACTTCATGTTGACTTGTCTGCTAGAAGACCCACGAGTGATTAACATATTGCACAACGACCTCTACTGGTTGGCCACCTTTCTGGACCCACGTTATAAAGATAAATTCACCTCACTGCTGTTTCAGTCACCACGTGGCTTGACAATTGACTATTTCAAGAGTGTTCTTGTGGAAAATATGCTTCGAATATCACCGTCAGACAACACTCTGCCCATAGTTAGCAACTCTGTGCAACAGCAGCCTTTGGTCGGGGCACAATCATCCACGCTGTCCAGAAGAGATGCTGGAAAGATGTCCGCAAAGTGGGCTATGTTCAATAAGCCATCGAACCTGCAGCGCCATGTTGCTCCAGTAACCATCTCTCGGAGACAGAAACTTACCAACATGGTACAAGAATACTTAAGTGACAGTACCTGCTTCCTGACTGATGCCGCAGTCCCGTTTAATTACTGGGTCTCCAAGCTCCACACTTGGACCGAGCTCTCGTTGTATGCCTTGGAGGTGCTGGCATGCCCTGCAGCTAGTGTGACATCAGAGCGGGTTTTCAGTGCCGCTGGGGGTATCATAACTGATACCAGGACACGTCTTACTCCAGAGAATGCAGACAGGCTTACTCTAATTAAGTTTAATAGGAACTGGATTTCACAAGACTTCTTGAGCCCTGAAGACGACAGTACTCAGAGCTGAAGTGCCACGTTCATCATCAATATGATATAATTAATCATTGTATTATATTGTGTCTTTTTGGTACAAGCAGTATGTCCAAGACCAGTAACGATTTGCGTAACCATGTTCCTGCAACCTGGTAATGAGGCTGCTTCATCTTAAACCAACACTACACCTTAACTTCGGTTTCATTAACCATCACAACACCTTTTCACAAGGAATCAACCTTTATTTTCTGTTAGCAAACATTTAACAGCCCCTTGGGCTAATTTTTGGAAACACCCAGCCTAAACAAGCTGATTCATGGCCCTTAGGCCTGCATTTACACTAAAAATGCAAAACAGCCCCTTGGGCTAATTTTTGGAAACACCCAGCTTAACAAGCTGATCATGGCCCTTAGGCCTGCATTTATACCCAAAAATGCAAAACAGCCCCTTGGGCTAATTTTTTGAAACACCCAGCCTAACAAGCTGAACATGGCCATTAGGCCTGCATTTATACCCAAAATGCAAAACAGCCCCTTGGGCTAATTTTTGGAAACACCCAGCCTAACAAGCTGAACATGGCCATTAGGCCTGCATTTATACCCAAAATGCAAAACAGCCCCTTGGGCTAATTTTTGGAAACACCCAGCCTAACAGGCTGATCATGGCCCTTAGGCCTGCATTTACCTAAAATGCCAAAACAGCCCCTTGGGCTAATTTTTGGAAACACCCAGCCTACAAGCTGAACATGGCCATTAGGCCTGCATTTTTACCCAAAATGCAAACAGCCCCTTGGGCTAATTTTTGGAAACACCACCCAGCCCCTAAACAGCTCTTGAACATGGCCCTTAGGCCTGCATTTTACACTAAAATGCCAAAACAGCCCCTTGGGCTAATTTTTGGAAACACCCAGCTAACAAGCTGAACATGGCCTTAGGCCTGCATTTATACCCAAAAGCAAAACAGCCCCTTGGGCTAATTTTTGAAACACCAGCCTAAAGCTACATGGCCATTAGGCCTGCATTTATACCAAAATGCAAAACAGCCCCTTGGGCTAATTTTTGGAAACACCCAGCCTAACAAGCTGAACATGGCCATTAGGCCTGCATTTATACCCAAAATGCAAAACAGCCCCTTGGGCTAATTTTTGACCAGCCAAGGTATTGGCCTTCCTGCATTTAACTAAATGAAACACCCTGAGCCTAACAAGCTGAACATGGCCATTAGGCCTGCATTTTACCCAAAATGCAAAACAGCCCCTTGGGCTAATTTTTCCAGGCACCAAGCCTATGCCTCCATCGTGGGCATTGCATGTACTATGCTCCTAGTACAAGCAATTCTTTGTATGGGCCAAGCACCCTGCTTTCTGAAAAAAATGTATATGAAGCCCCTTCAGCTAATTTTTTAGGCAACAAGCCTATGCTTGCATCGTGGGCATTGCTTGGACTATCATCCTGCTGGAGCCTGGAGAAAGGTCCCACTGTACGCTCTGTAGAAAACGCGTAGACGCGATGTGTAGCAGGTAGATGTCCCAGCCTCTCACATGTGTGTTCCTAGTCTTGTTGCCATAGCGAGGCATTAAGTAACCCCCCAAACACAGGCACTGTTTATTTGTCAGCAACATTTGTCTGTGGAGTCATGATTTTACACTTAGTAACCAAGGTGACTTCATGCTCCATGCGGTCCGTAAAGTACTTGCTAATGATGCTCTCTCTCCCCTGTCCTCCACGCCAAATGTCTCGGGGTAATCCTTGACTCATCCCTCTCCTTCAAGCCCCACCTCTAGTTCCTAACCAAGTCCCTGTCACTCCAACTCAAAAATATTTCAAGAATTTGCTCGTTACTCAACCCTGACACAGCTAAAACACTCATTAATGCCCTCATCATCTCACGCCTTGACTACTGGAACCTCCTTCGCACAGGCCTCCCTGCCAACTCTCTTGCACCTCTCCAATGTATACTAAACTCTGCTGCCCGACTAATCCATCTGTCCTCACGCTACTCACCTGTCTACACCCACTGCCAAGCCCTTCACTGGGTCCCCGCCCCACAGAGAGCTCACTTTAAAACACTCATCATGACATTCAAAGCCTTACACAACCTATCCCCACCATACATCTCCGACATGATCTCCCGATACCATCCCTCACGCTACCTGCGTTCATCCAAAGAACTTCTCCGACACTCCCCCCTCATCTCCTCTTCCCACAACCGCATACAGGATTTCTCCCGGGCATCAACCATGCTCTGTAACTCGCTGCCCCACCTCATCACTCACTCGCCTACCCTGGGAACCTTCAAGAAACACCTAAAGACTCACCTCTTCCGACAGGCCTACAACCTGCCATGACACCCCGCTACACGCCCCACGACCGACACCTTCCCCACCCTATTGTATCCCCACCCACCCCTCGTTGAATGTGAGCCCACGCGTACAGGGTCCTCTCCTGTTGTACCTCTATGACCTTATTGTCTATGTTTATTGTACTTCTCCTTGTGTACCTTATCCTCATGTAAAGCGCCATGGAACCTATCGGTGCTATATAAATAAATAATAATTATAATGATGATGACTTTAAGCCCACCCACAAAACAACCTACACATCCTTTCCCTGAAAAAAGACAGACACAAAGCAGTTTTTGTAAACTGGGTATTATTCCGCCATAATGGTAAAAATGTCAGAATTTTTTTTTTTTTTTTTTTTTTTTTTTTGGTAAAACTTAGTAAACAGGAAAATATAAGAAATAATAACAATGAAATTGTGCAATGCACATGAACACAAAATAAAAAAAAAAAAAAAAAGGGGTCTACAGCTGCTGGTAGGTTGCCGCATCCTCCGGCCTTGCCAGTAAAGTGACACCATCACCCTGGTCCTGCAAGAGGTCAAGGGCCCCATGAATGGCCTCCGGCAACCCTTGAGGGTGGATCCTCTGGGCCGGTGTGGGGAAAAATGGTAGGTCCCTGTTAGGTGGCCATTGTGGAATGGTAGGTACAGGCCTCTGTGGTGGCACATGGCTGTCCCGGGGTGTGGGCCTGTCTAGTAGGTTGTAGTGTCTGAGTTGCCACCCCTCCAAAAAATTGAAAACCTCACCTGGGTGGTTTGGTGGGCGACTGGCGTCAAGCACAATCTGTAATGCTGACCTTGCCCGCAGTAGCCTGTGAAATGGAATTTCATCCAGGAATGGTATCAGACTGTGGGCAAAGTCAGCATTACTTTGTGCACGCCGTCTATTAGGTGACCCCGGGATCAGACCATGGCTGGTGTGAGGTGGGCATCCAGGTTCCTCCTCTTGCGGCCGGACATGCCCCAAAGCTGGGGTTGGTGCTGGTGGCGGCGGTGGTGGTGTTGGTGCTGGTGGCGGCGGTGGTGGTGTTGGTTCTGGTGGCGGCGGTGGTGGTGTTGCTGCTGCTGGTGGCGGCGGTGGTGCTGGTGCTGGTGGCGGCGGTGGTGTTGTTGCTGCTGCTGGTGGCGGCGGTGGTGGTGGTGCTGGTGCTGGTGGCGGCGGTGGTGGTGGTGTTGGTGGTGCTGGTGGCGGCGGCGGTGGTGGTGGCGCCGGCCGTGGTGGTGGTGGTGGGTGTTCTCCACGCCGCCTTCTGTTTGGCGGTGGAGGGTTCACAGCACGCCGCCCTCTGTAGTAAGCTTCTCTGTGGGTAAAGTAAAAAAAAATTTGGTGAATGCATTGCATTTGGAAACAAAAACATAGGTCAAACATTAAGTTGCACGCTTTTTAGACTCTGTGTATCTGTGTATTATTAATCAGATATTTGTTATTATTATGAAAGAATAACCAACTGTACATAACATAAAGGAATACGTGACTTTCTTTGCTAATTCCATACTAATACATAATTTTTCACCCCCTGATTAACACCCACCCCCCCCCCATCCCATCTAATCTAGACGATCAATAACACCAATGGTTCACATGAAAAAAAAAAAGTCCCCCTGACTTCACTTTTTACTTGACATACTTAATTCACAAAACTTTTAGCTTATATCATCTATATAAAGCAGGGAAGGGGTTGAAAGGTATACAATATATATATATATAATCTATTTATATAATCGGGAGTTTGAAATTCCGGCACTGTAGCCTAATCCCAAACTCCTTAGCGTCACTGCGAGCGGAGACGCGTATGCGCCTTCGCGAGCCGCAGACGCTTAACTCACACAGCCGCTATAGCGTTTTCTCTAGCGGCCTCGCGCCCTCCGCTCACAGCAAGACCTGCGCCCCTCACAGCGCCCAATCCGCCCCGGCATGCTGGCATTTGTACTTCCCCCGTCTGTGCACCCACAGGTCTTAGCAGATCACTGATGCTGACAGCGGGGGGGGACAACACAGACAATCAAATCAGGAGGAGGTCAGTGTCAGGAGGAGATGACAGACGCCCGCCGGGGCCTGTGACACTGCAGAGGTCACAGCGGGGCTGTGTGTGCGGACAACGGGGAGGCCGGGGGCTACGGACGTACCGGACACGTCCTCTGCTCCTGGAGATGTGCCGCGGTTCCGCGCTCGCAGCGTATCTGACGCTGGAGCCGCGCTCACCACGCCCACACCACGCCCTCTGCCAAACAACCCACACCTCTCACTAACCTCCTGCAGCTAACCACACCCCATGTTTACCTTTGCCATGATGTCATTTAGCTGCGGCCGCTATCTTTAATAAGGTCAGAAATGATGGCAGTAATCGGATCTCTGCTCCCTCTAGCACGCCCCAACACTGTAGCACCATCTATTAACCCTATTCTCATCTACCTATATACTCTGCTACCCACTGAGCCGCCTGTATACTCTGCTACCCACAGACCGCCGCTGTATACTCTGCTACCCACAGACCCACCTGTATACTCTGCTACCCACAGACCCGCCTGTATACTCTACTCTGCTACCTCAGACCCGCCTGTATACTCTGCTACCCACAGACCCGCCTGTATACTCTGCTACCTCAGACCCGCCTGTATACTCTGCTACCTCAGACCCGCCTGTATACTCTGCTACCCACAGACCCGCCTGTATACTCTGCTACCTCAGACCCGCCTGTATACTCTGCTACCACAGACCCGCCTTGTATACTCTCTGCTACCCACAGACCCGCCTGTATACTCTGCTACCCACAGAGCCGTCTTTATACTCTGCTACCTCAGACCCGCCTGTATACTCTGCTACCCACAGACCCGCCTGTATACTCTGCTACCTCAGACCCGCCTGTATACTCTGCTACCCACAGAGCCACGTGTATACTCTGCTACTCACAGAGCCGTCTTTATACTCTGCTACCTCAGACCCGCCTGTATACTCTGCTACCCACAGAGCCGCCTGTATACTCTGCTACCTCAGACCCGCCTGTATACTCTGCTACCCACAGAGCCACGTGTATACTCTGCTACTCACAGAGCCGTCTTTATACTCTGCTACCTCAGACCCACCTGTATACTCTGCTACCCACAGACCCGCCTGTATACTCTGCTACCCACAGAGCCGTCTTTATACTCTGCTACCTCAGACCCGCCTGTATACTCTGCTACCCACAGACCCGCCTGTATACTCTGCTACCTCAGACCCGCCTGTATACTCTGCTACCCACAGAGCCACGTGTATACTCTGCTACTCACAGAGCCGTCTTTATACTCTGCTACCTCAGACCCGCCTGTATACTCTGCTACCCACAGAGCCGCCTGTATACTCTGCTACCTCAGACCCGCCTGTATACTCTGCTACCCACAGAGCCACGTGTATACTCTGCTACTCACAGAGCCGTCTTTATACTCTGCTACCTCAGACCCACCTGTATACTCTGCTACCCACAGACCCGCCTGTATACTCTGCTACCCACAGACCCGCCTGTATACTCTGCTACCCACAGACCCGCCTGTATACTCTGCTACCCACAGACCCGCCTGTATACTCTGCTACCCACAGAGCCGTCTTTATACTCTGCTACCTCAGACCCGCCTGTATACTCTGCTACCCACAGACCCGCCTGTATACTCTGCTACCTCAGACCCGCCTGTATACTCTGCTACCCACAGAGCCAAAATGGAAACTAATGTATATATTTTAAATAATACTAAATGTACACAACAGTGCTGCAGATACATACCTTGGCATAGCGGCCACGGGTGAAGGAAGGACAGCCGGTCATAAAAGTGGTAGTGGTTGAGCAATGGAGCGGCTCCCGGTTGTCTCTCTGAGTACTGCCGGTACTGCTTTTTATGCTGGTCCCGGCAGCTCCTCCACCGTTTTTTAAGATGGTCAACTGTGAAATGATTTGAAACCGGCTTTAGAGATGTGTAATATTTGAAAAAACAAAAGTATGTGTACAAATCAACAATAACATTTTATTCATTTTGTGTGTGTAATGTGTATACAAGGCACAGTGACACGACAGTGTGGAACATCATCAACAGCATTACGGACATTGAGCTCACGTGGCCACAATCACAAATGAGGCAGGACACATGTCAACGCATAGAGAATGTAATAGTGCGGGCACCAGACTCTGGTCATTAGTGGTATTTATATACACCCAACCCCTTGGCCGAAAGAGCCAGGAGGATAAGACATTAAACTCATTGTACTGTTGTGACCCCATCCAAATATAGGCAACTATGCGGTGGAGCATGATAACACATTCAGGGTCCTGTATACCCTGCTATGGGGGCCCTGTATTCCCACTGCTGGGGGCCCTGTAAACCCACTGGGCCACTGTCTACCCACTGCTGGGGGCCCTGTATACCCACTGCTGGGGGGGCCTGTACACACACTGAGGGCCCTGTATACAGGGACTGACTGGCACCCTACAGTTTGGGTCGCAACCCTCCCTCACTGGCCCGACACAGGTGAGGACGGGGGGTGGGTGATGACTGGCGGCCGCCTCACAGTCACCGCAGCTCCCGCATTATCCTATGGCTCGCTCCCAGCCGCAGCCTCGCGCTCCTCACAGCCGCTCGCTAACAGTCGCAGCCGCACGCCACTCACAGACGCTCACTCCCGGACGCAGCCGCGTGCTGATGACGTCATCGCGCGGCCAGGAGCTTCCGTTTCCGCCTGCTGCTTCAGGGACATGCGGATTATTCATGCTCCTGCAGCCGCATGACCCGTGGCACCTGGGCCAGTCCGCCCCTGCCTGTATACGACAATATGGGGGCATGTATACCCAGCTGGGGGCCTGTATACTCTGCAGGGGGAGGTGTATACTCTGCTGGGGGGCTGTCTACCAGTGATAGCCGCTGTATACCAGGATGGCGGTGAATATGTTTTCATAGTTTTTCGGGGCAAAAATAGGGGGGTCGGCTTATACACGGGTCGGCTTATACACGAGTATATATACAGTAAATGCAATATATAACGTGTGAACTCATTTAACTTACTTAGATTGCTCTGTTCCTCATGGTCACTCCGATGGAACGCAGGGAACATCTCTTGGGCGATCTCTCTCCAGGCTGTATTAATAAGGGTCGTATCCCCATACTCAGGATCTGTAGGGAGCCATAGAAATGGACGAGCCTCCACAAGTGCAATAAGACGCAGCGTGTTCACCATGCCACGTCCTGCTGCCATGATTGCACTGATGAATGGATCGCTCTGTGTGTGCGCCTGTCAGCGCGACTCGCTTCCTGTTTCCTTAAACCATAGTGTGTGCTGGAGAATCCCTTCCCTCGCATCATCGGCTACAAGCCTCAAAATAAGAGAAAAACCAGCGAGTTTGGACTCGCACACTTTCAGAGACACATCAGCGAGTTGTAAATGTCATTATTCGCTATTACTCGGGTCCCTATTCATTAACATTGGACTCGCTGGACTCGCAACGAGTCCCGAGTCCTTGACTCGGACTCGTTGGGGTCTTGCGATTCCGAGTCTTTTCGGACTCGCTCATCCCTAGTCCCTATTCATTAACATTGGACTCGCTGGACTCGCAACGAGTCCCGAGTCCTTGACTCGGACTCGTTGGGGTCTTGCGATTCCGAGTCTTTTCGGACTCGCTCATCCCTACTCTCAAAGTGACTTTCAATGTGATGTGGCTGTCAAAAAATGGTTTTGTAAATTTTGATGTAAAAATAAGAAATTGCTGATAAATTTTCAACCCCTCTAACTTCCTAGCAAAAAAAAATTGGTTCCAAAATTGTGATGATGTAAAGTAGACATGTGGGAAATGTTGTTTATTAAGTATTTTGTGTGATATAACTCTCTGCTTTAACCCCTTCAGGACCCAGGCTATTTTGACCCTAAAGACCTTGGCATTTTTTGCAATTCTGACCAGTGTCCCTTTATGAGGTAATATCTCTGGAACGCTTCAACCGATCCTAGCGATTCTGAGATTGTTTTTTCGTGACACATTGGGCTTCATGCTAGTATTAAATTTAAGTCGATAATTTTTGTGTTTATTTGTGAAAAAATCAAAAATATGGCAAAAATTTTGAAAATTTCACAATTTTCACATTTTTAATTTTTTTTTTCTGATAAACCAGAGAGATATGTGACAGAAAAAAGTTATTAAATAATATTTCCCACATGTCTACTTCACATCAGCACAATTTTGGAAGAAAAATTTTTTTTTGGTAGGACGTTATAAGGGTTCAAAGTTCATGAGCAATTTTTCATTTTTCAACCAAAATTTACAAAACCATTTTTTTTAGTGACCACATCACATTTGAAGTCCCTTTGAGGGGTGTACATGACAGAAAACACCCAAAAGTGACACCATTCCAAAAACTGTACCCCTCAAGCTATTCAAAACTATATTCAAGAAGAAGATTAACCCTTCAGGTGCTTCACAGGACCTAAGGCAAAGTGGAAACAAAAAATGGATATTTTAATTTTTTTATCAAAAATGTTTTTTTAGCCTCAATTCTTTCATTTTCACATGGGCAACAGGATAAAATTGATCTTAAAATGTGTTGTGCAAATACTCCCGAGTACACAGATACCTCATATATGGTCATAAACCACTGTTTGGGCGCACGGCAGGGCTCAGAAGGGAAGGAGCGCAATTTGAATTTTGGAGCTAATTTTACATCCAAAAAGTGAAATGGCGCTCCTTCCCTTCTGAGCCCTGCTGTGTGCCCAAACAGTGGTTTATGACCACATATAAGGTATCGGTGTACTCAGGAGAAATTGCCCAACAAATTTTAGGATGAATTTTATGCTGTTGTCATGTGAAAACGAAAATATTTAAGCTAAAAGAAAATTTTTGTGAAAAAAAAAGTACTATTTCATTTTCACAGATCAATTTGTAAAGCACCTGGGGGTTCAATATGCTCACTACCCATCTAGATATGTTCCCTGGGGGGTCTAGTTTCCAAAATGGGGTCACTTGTGGGGGAGCTCCAATGTTTAGGCACACAGGGGCTCTCCAAAAGCGACATGGTGTCCGCTAACAATTTGAATAAAAATCAGCTCAAATTGTTAGCTGTCACCATGTTGCGTTTGGTGAGCCCCTGTGTGCCTAAACATTGGGGCTCCGCAACAAGTGACCCCATTTTGGAAACTAGACCACCCAGGGAACGTATCTAGATGCATAGTGAGTACTTTGAACCCCCAGGTGCTTCACAAATTCATCCATAAAAATGAAAAAGCACTTTTTTTTCCACAAACATTTTCTTTTTTCATTATTACGGACCAATTTGTGAAGCACCTGGGGGTTCAAAGTGCTCACTATGCAGCTAGATATGTTCCCTGGGGGGTCTAGTTTCCAAAATGGGGTCACTTGTGGGGGAGCTCCAATGTGGAGACGCACAGGGGCTCTCCAAACACGACATGGTGTCCGCTAACAATTTGAATGCAAAATGAGCTCAAATTGTTAGCGGACACCATGTCGCGTTTGGTGAGCCCCTGTGTGCCTAAACATTGGGGCTGCCCACAAGTGACCCCATTTTGGAAACTAGACCCCCCAGGGAACGTATCTAGATGCATAGTGAGCACTTTGAAGCCCCAGGTGCTTCACAAATTCATCCATAAAAATGAAAAAGCACTTTTTTTTCCACAAAAATTTCTTTTTTCATTATTACGGACCAATTTGTGAAGCACCTGGGGGTTCAAAGTGCTCACTATGCAGCTAGATATGTTCCCTGGGGGTCTAGTTTCCAAAATGGGGTCACTTGTGGGGGAGCTCCAATGTGGAGACGCACAGGGGCTCTCCAAACACGACATGGTGTCCGCTAACAATTTGAATGCAAAATGAGCTCAAATTGTTAGCGGACACCATGTCGCGTTTGGTGAGCCCCTGTGTGCCTAAACATTGAGGCTCCCCCACAAGTGACCCCATTTTGGAAACTAGACCCCCCAAGGAACGTATCTAGATGCATAGTGAGCACTTTGAACCCCCAGGTGCTTCACAAATTGATCTGTAAAAATGAAAAAGCACTTTTTTTTCCACAAAAATTTATTTTTTCATTATTACGGACCAATTTGTGAATTTTCTATTAATTTGTGAAGCACCTGGGGGGTCAATATGCTCACTATCCATCTAGATAAGTTCCCTGGGGGGTCTAGTTTCCAAAATGGGGTCACTTGTGGGGGAGCTCCAATGTTTAGGCACACAGGGGCTCTCCATATGCGACATGGTGTCCGCTAACAATTGGAATTGTTAGCGGACACCATGTTGCGTATGGAGAGCGTCTGTGTGACTAAACATTAGAGCTCCCCCACAAGTGACCCCATTTTGTAAACTAGACCCCCCAGGGAACATATCTAGCTGCATAGTGAGCACTTTGAACCCCCAGGTGCTTCACAAATTGGTCCGTAATAATGAAAAAAGAAAATGTTTGTGGAAAAAAAAAGTGCTTTTTCATTTTTATGGATCAATTTGTGAAGCACTTGGGGGTTCAAAGTGCTCACTATGCATCTTGATACGTTCCTTGGGGGTCTAGTTTCCAAAATGGGGTCACTTGTGGGGAGCTCCAATGTGTAGGCACACAGGGGCTCTCCATACGCAACCTGGTGTTTGCCAACAATTGGAATTGATAGCGGACACCATGTTGCGTATGGAGAGCGTCTGTGTGACTAAACATTAGAGCTCCCCCACAAGTGACCCCATTTTGGAAACTAGACCCCCCAAGGAACGTATCTAGATGCACAGTGAGCACTTTGAACCACCATGTGCTTCACAAATTGAGACGTATAAATGAATAAAGAAACTTTTTGTGAAAAAAACATACTAGTCTAGTAGTTGCAATTCACAGCATAGGGGACCCATGGGGCTCTGCCATATTTTTGGTCCAGCCAGGTACAACTTGGCAGCTACGGACTGCCACCAGCCCCCAGCTGCCTCGTCATACCTGGCTGGAACCAAAAATACAGCAAAGCCTATTTTTTTTTTATTTCTAGAATTATTTCTAGAAAAGAAATGACATAGGGCTCCGCCATATTTTTGGTCCAGCCAGATACAACTTGGCAGCTACGGACTGCCACCAGCCCCCAGCTGCCTCGTCATACCTGGCTGGAACCAAAAATACAGCGAAGCCTATTTTTTTTTTATTTCTAGAATTATTTCTAGAAAAAAAATGACATAGGGCTCCGCCATATTTTTGGTCCAGCCAGATACAACTTGGCAGCTACGGACTGCCACCAGCCCCCAGCTGCCTCGTCATACCTGGCTGAAACCAAAAATACAGCGAAGCCTATTTTTTTTTTATTTCTAGAATTATTTCTAGAAAAAAAATGACATAGGGCTCCGCCATATTTTTGGTCCAGCCAGGTACAACTTGGCAGCTACGGACTGCCACCCACCCCCAGCTGCCTTGTCATACCTGGCTGGAACCAAAAATACAGCGAAGCCCATTTTTTTTAAATTTCTAGAACTAATTCTAGAAAAAAAAATTACGTGGGGCTCCGCCATATTTTTGGTCCAGCCAGGTACAACTAGGCAGCTGGGGGCTGGAATCCTCAGCATAGAGAGGCCCAAGCGTTCTGGGCCCCCCATGCTGCGAATTGCAGCCCGCAGCCGCCCCAGAAAATGGCGCATTCATTGAAGCGCCATTTTCTGGCGCTGTACCCACGCTCTTCCAGTTGCCCTGGTGCCGGTGGCTAACTGGGTAATAAAGGGGTTAATGCCAGCTTTTTATTGGCAGCTGGCACTAAGCCCGAGATTCATAATATAGGGCCAATGTTAGACCCGCCATTAGGAATCTCTAGTACGGTAAATAGTCAATAAATACACACAGAGAAAATCTTTTTATTTGAAAAAAAAACACAGACACAATTCGGACTCCATCTTTATTATAAAAAGATCCGACGTAGTCCACAACGAAGGTCCCACGACGCTCGATCGCTCCGACGTAGTCCATAACGAAGGTCCCACGACATTTGATTGTCTCCGACGTAGTCCACAACGAAGGTCCCACGACGCTCGATCACCTTTGCTTTCAGATCGCTACTCTGGAGCCCGATCCGCCAGCATGGTGATCGAGCTGCAGAAAGTGATCTGACACCCCGGGCGCAGTGACCCATTATGTGCATCACTGCGCCTGGGCTGCCAGATCACTTTCCGCAGCTCGATCCCCATGCATGGGGATCGAGCTGCGGAAAGCGATCTGGCAGCACAGGCGCATTGACCCACTATGTGCATCACTGCGTCCGGGCTGTCAGATTGCTTTCTGCAGTTCGATGCCCATGCAGGGAGATCGGGCTGCAGAGCAGCGATCTAAGAGCCTGGGCGCAGTGACCCACTATATGCATCACTGCGCCTGTGCTGCCAGATCGCTTTCCGCAGCTCAATCCCCATGCATGGGGATCGAGCTGCGGAAAGCGATCTGGCAGCACAGGCGCATTGACCCACTATGTGCATCACTGCGTCCGGGCTGTCAGATTGCTTTCTGCAGTTCGATGCCCATGCAGGGAGATCGGGCTGCAGAGCAGCGATCTAAGAGCCTGGGCGCAGTGACCCACTATATGCATCACTGCGCCTGTGCTGCCAGATCGCTTTCCGCAGCTCAATCCCCATGCATGGGGATCGAGCTGCGGAAAGCGATCTGGCAGCACAGGCGCATTGACCCACTATGTGCATCACTGCGTCCGGGCTGTCAGATTGCTTTCTGCAGCTCGATGCCCATGCAGGGAGATCGGGCTGCAGAGCAGCGATCTAAGAGCTTGGGCGCAGTGACCCACTATATGCATCACTGCGCCTGTGCTGCCAGATCACTTTCCGCAGCTCGATCCCCATGCATGGGGATCGAGCTGCGGAAAGCGATCTGGCAGCACAGGCGCATTGACCCACTATGTGCATCACTGCGCCCGGGCTGTTAGATAGCTTTCTGCAGCTCGATCCCCATGCATAGGGATCAAGCTGCGGAAAGCGATCTGGCAGCCCAGGCGCAGTGATGCACATAGTGGGTCACTGCGCCCGGGGTGTCAGATCACTTTCTGCAGCTAGATCCTCAGGATCCAGCTGTAGAAAGTGATCTGACAGATCCAGCACAGTGATCCACAGTGACCATTATGTGATCACTGTCGATCACTGTGCTGGATCTGTCAGATCACTTCCTGCAGCTAGATCCTCAGGATCCAGCTGTAGAAGTGATCTGGCAGCTCCAGCACAGTGATCGACAGTGATCACATAATGGTCACTGTGGATCACTGTGCTGGATCTGTCAGATCACTTCCTGCAGCTAGATCCTCAGGATCCAGCTGTAGAAGTGATCTGGCAGCTCCAGCACAGTGATCGACAGTGATCACATAATGGTCACTGTGGATCACTGTGCTGGATCTGTCAGATCACTTCCTGCAGCTAGATCCTCAGGATCCAGCTGTAGAAGTGATCTGGCAGCTCCAGCACAGTGATCGACAGTGATCACATAATGGTCACTGTGGATCACTGTGCTGGATCTGTCAGATCACTTCCTGCAGCTAGATCCTCAGGATCCAGCTGTAGAAGTGATCTGGCAGCTCCAGCACAGAGCTCAGATCGGAGGCGGCGATACTCACAGGAGAAGAGGAGGAGGAGCGGGACGCACGCTGACAGCCGGGCCGCCGGAGAGGTGAGTGGGAGAAGCCGATCGCCGCTCCGGTGATCGGGGGGCAGGAGGGGGCAGTGGGGGGGCTGGCAGTAGATGTGGCAGGGGGCACTTAGGACTAGGAGGAAGCGGGGGCAGTCAGGAGGAGGCGGGCGGCAGGAAGAGGAAGCGGGAGGCAGGGACAGGAAGCGGGCGGCAGGGACAGGAAGGGGGGGTAGAAAGATGAAGGGGGGGGGGCAGGAAAGAGAGGTGGGGGACAGGGGGGCAGTTAGAGGATGACAGGGAGCAGATCAGAGGGTAGGGAGAGCAGCGGCAGGCAGGGAAACATTACAGGCGCGGTGATTTTCACTTTCACTTTTGAGCGCCAATCACCGCGCCTGTAGCCGGGGGGGTGGGGGTGGGGGCAAATCGACCCCCCCTGGGGTGTAGTACAACTCCCCATGTACCTGCAGGCCGAGTGACAGGTCAGTGAGACCCTCACTCGGCCTGTAGGAGCCCGATCATTCCATGGCCCACCCCTAGGGCCAAGGGTCGGGAATGACTTGGTTTTCATGGCCCAAACGTAGGGCCAAGGGTCGGGAAGGGGTTAACAATATAAACAAATTTGAAAGCTTAAAATTGCAACATTTTCTACATTTTCATGAAAAATCTATTTTTTTCACAAATAATTGGAAAAATTATTGTTATAAATTTACCACTTACATGAAGTCCAATATGTCACAAAAACAATCTTAGAATCACTTGGATCCATTGAAGTGTTCCAGAGTTATTACCTCATAATGTGACAATTGTTATAATTGTAAAATTTAGTCTGGTCAATAAGGTGAAAATTGGTTATGTCACTAAGGGGTTAAGTACAAGGTTGGGCTATATCTTGTTATGCAGCGCCTTGCTGGTTTGCCAAAATGTCTGATGGTGGTGTGTACTGGCTGACCACATACCTCCCCATGGGTGTGTCACATATCATTTAGGTTGACTCCCTCCTGATCACATGGTCTCTGTGATGCAAGCAAGGTCTCTGTGTGTTTGGGAGTGGCTGTGACGCCAACTTCCCGGAGACACACTTCAGGTGTTTGGAGTCGGATGTAGCTCCTAGAGCCATACTCTGTCTGGAGACAGAGTGAGGGAATCTATAATGACCCCGTGAGAAGTCCAAACAGTGGATGAACTGCAGAGCCTAATAAGTGTAGCTCTGATGGAGCAGAACTGACCCGCAACACTAAAGTGGCCAGACCTCACAAAGGTAATGGACTATGATTTATGCTGATTTATGAGGACCATAAATCTACGATCAACAAGCTCCCGATGCCGCACAGCAAAAGCTGGGAGCAAGTAACCATGGTAAACAGCGGGTAACTATGCGCTGCGCTCTGCTTAGTTACCCGCGGTTTACCATGGTTACCAGCATTCTCGCTGATCCTGATTGCTTGTGAGTCTGCCTGTGTGACAGCTCACCAGCGATCAGATTATGATGTGGCAGCGATCCACATCATTGGTCAGATCGCTGCCACATCGCAGCGTGTAACCTGGCCTTAAGTGGTTTATGGATGTAATAAACCAAAAAAACTAATTTTTGTAGAAAATCAGTGCTGTATGTGTCTTTCAGCTAGAAAGTGAGTGTCCCCCAGCACACTATGTAAGCGCTACCTCCCAATCTCACAATAATAATCTGTATATTTTTCTGGAGTTCCATGCTTAACTACCACATGCCTATGAATTTTGGCATCATACTTCAGTCATGGTATGGTACATGTTTTTATATAGCAAATGAAATTGCGCTGATAAAAAGTTTTAAACAATAAGGAATAATAATGTTAATTAAAAGACATACAGATTTTAATAATATTAGCAAAGATCATGCTTCACATTTATCTCTGTAAGGGCCCTTTCACATCAGCGGTAATTTGAAATCGCGGCAGATGCGGTGAAAAAACCGCATCTGCCGCGATTGTCGCATAGCCGCCGCATAACCGCTGCACTTGCTGACCGCGTTTTTTTTCGCGGCCGCACCTGCCGCAAGTGCAAAACCGCACTTGCCGCACCTGCCGCAAGCCCCCCTATACTCACTATGGCGATTACCGCAACCGCGACGCAAGTGCAGCGGTTATGCGGCGGCTATGCGGCAATCGCGGCAGATGCGGTTTTTTCACCGCATCTGCCGCGATTTCAAATTACCGCTGATGTGAAAGGGCCCTAAGTACTCAGGTTTACAGCATAACAATCCATTTGCTTTCCCAGGTAAGGAGTTTGAGTTTTTAATCAATCCCCTTTACAGAGAACCTGTCAGCAGGATTTTGCTAAGTAAAGTACAGTTATGGCCATATTGGTCCGGTAATGCTGATTAAAATGATACCTGCAGCGAAGAAATCCATTTTGTGGTTTTTATGTAATCAGTGTTGAAAGTTTTCCTGTAATCATATAATGATAATAATAATCTTTATATAAGTAGCGCCAACATATTCCGCAGCGCTTTACAATACAGTGGTTCATATATAAACGGTCATAAGTAAAAATGATAACAAATACAATACAATAATTAAATCAGAGAAACAATGTAAAAAATACAATACAATAATTAAAGCAGGGAATCAATGTAAAAAATACAGTACAATAATTAAAGCAGGGAATCAATGTAAAAAATACAATACAATAATTAAAGCAAAAATAAGGCGAGCCTACTCAAAAGAGCTTATAATCTACAATGAGATAGGAGTTACACAAAGTAAAGGGGCTTATTACAATGATGGTCCAAGCATCTTAAGGAAGTGGGGGATAGAAAAAATTAGATGAATGGTCGCCAGCCAATCTGTGTAGAGGTTTTGGGTTTGGTGGAGTTTGAAGGAGAGTTATGTCAAGAGAACTAGTGAATGGGCTATATATAGTATAAAGGACTTCTATTAGGGAGGCATAAGGTGCCTTAAAAATGTGTTATTAGGGAGCGACTGAAGCTAAGTTATGGATAGTCCTTATTTCTTGGGGTACAGCATTCCAGAAAATTGGTGCAGCTCAGCAGAATTCTTGGAGCCGGGAGTGGGAGGTTCGTAATATTGCAGATGTTAGTCGAAGCTCATTTTGTATAATATAGAGAACGGGTAGGGTGATAGACAGAGATGAGAGAGGAGATGTATTGAGGTGCTGCACTGTGAAGAGTTTTGTGGGTGAGAAAAAGCAATTTGAATTGGATCCTGTAGTGTATAGGCAGCCAGTGCAGTGATATGCAGAGAGCAGAGGCATCTGAGTAACGGTTGGCCAGATGGGTGATCCTAGCTGCTGCATTAAGGATTGTCTGGAGGGGGGAAAATCTAGAAAGGGGGAGACCAATTAATAGAGAATTGCCGTAATCAAGGCAGGAATGGATCAGGGCCACAGTGAGGGCTTTTGTTGTTTCCATTGTGAGAAAGGAGCGGACTCTAGAAGTGTTCTACAGGTGCACATGACAAGAATGGGTGAGAGATTGTCTATAGGAAGTAGAGGTGAGATCGGTATTAAACATAACACCCAGACAGCGAGCCTGCTGCCTAGGTGTTATTATGGTGCCACACACTGAGAGGGAGATGTAAAATTTAGGGAGGTAAGTGGAGGGTGGGATGAGAAGAAGTTCAGTTTTGGAAAGGTTGAGTTTCAGATAGAGAGTGGACATGATGTTGGAAACTGCAGTTAGACGGTCATTGGCGTTCTTTAGTATCGCGGGGGTAAGATCATGGGCTAAAGTGTATAATTGTGTGTCATGAGCATAAAGATCTCAGAACATTTTTTTATGTGGTCAGTGTGGAGCGCTACATATACCATATACATATACCAGTAATCCAGTGATTTTCACAAACCTTTTTATTATTAGGGTATATTCCACTACGCGTTTCAATAGCGTCCCGCTGTCTTCCTCCCCTGAGGAAGTTCATATTGCGCCTCTGTCCTTTTGTTTTTCATCAGCATAAAGATGGTACTGGAAGCCAAATCTGCTGATTATTTGTCCAATAGAAGCTGTGTAGAGAGAGAAAAGAAGAGGGTCAAGTACTGAACCCTGAGGGACCCCGATAGTGAGAGAAGATGAGAGGAAGTGGAGCCTGCAAATGTTACACTGAAAGAGAGGTCAGAAAGATAGGAAGAGAACCAGGAGAGAGCAGTGTCCTTTATGCCTATGATGTGCAGCATAGAGAGTAGGAGATGGTGGTCAACTGTGTCAAAAGCTGCAGAGAGGTCAAGAAGAATAAGCAGAGAGTGGTCACCATTACGTTTTACCGTCAGCAGGTCATTGGTCACTTTGATTAGGGCAGTTTATGTAAAGTGAAGGGGGCAGAAACAAGACATTAATGGATCTAGAAGAGAGTGAGTGAAGAAGTATTGAGTGAGGGGGGTGTAGAGCAGGCACTCCAAGAGTTTAGAGATTAAGGGGAGGTTGGTCACTGGTCTGTAGTTATTAGTGCAGGATGGGTCAAGAGAAGATTTTTTTAATAATGGAGTAATGATAGAGTGTTTGAAGGAGGAGGGGAAGATGCCAGAAGAGAGGGAGAGATTGAAGATTTTGGTCAGGTGAGTAGTGACGACTGGAGAGAGATACTGGAGTAGGTGTGAGGGAATGGGGTCAGTGGTGCATGTAGTGGGATGAGAGAAAGAGAGGAGCCTAGAGACTTCTTCTTCTGTGACATATGTGGAGAGTGAGCAAGAGGAAATGTGGTGAAGCATGGGAGTAACAGCACCTTGAGGCCGGAGCTGATTTCCTGGCGGATGTTGTCTATTTCCTCCTTAAAGTAAGAAGCCAGATCATCAGCACAGAGGTCAGTGATAGCAATCTTAGGAGAGAATGAAAAGTGTCAAAGAGTTTTTTTGGATTGTTGGATAGTGAGGAGATCAAGACGGTGAAGTAGGTTTGTTTGGTGAGGTGAAGGGCAGAGTTGTAAGTTCTTAACATGAATTTATAACCAATGAAATTTTCTGGTGAGTGAGTTTTCCTCCATAGATGTTCAGCACTCCTAGAGCATTGCTGGAGGAATCAAGTTTATGCTGTTTTATTCTATGTTTGGAGGTCCTGATTGTGAGGGGTGCTACTTGGTCCAGGGTGCTTGTGAGAGTGTCATTGTAAGGATTCACAGCCACATCATGACAGGAGAAGGAAGGACATTGGGGACAGTGATGAGAATAGAGTCTGTGAGTGTCTGAGAGTTAATGACTTATAGATTTATTTATAGATGGATGTGTGATAGGTAGGAGTGTGCTGTGGTGGGCGAGGATTTGTGAGCATGAAGTAGAGAATATTGTGATCAGAGAGAGGAAGAGGTAAGTCATCTAAGGAGCAGTTCCGGAAAAAGACCAGGTCAAGGGTGTTACCGTCTATGTGTTTCTCAGAGGTTGAGAGCTGTAAGAGGCCAAGAGAGGTGGTTATAGATAGGAGCTGGGATGCAAATGAGGAATTGGAGCTGTTTATGGGAATGCTAAAGTCTCCCAGAATAAGGGTTGGTAATCCTGAGGACATGATATGCAGCAACCACGCAGAGAAATGGTCGAGTAAGTGGTGGGTGAACCTGGGGGGGCGGTATACCACCGCTACTCTTAAGGGGAAGAGATGGAAGAGCCTGATGAAGTGAACCTCAAAAGAAGGGAATGTTAGTGATTAGGAATGGGGGGGATGACCTGGAAAGTACATTGTGGGGACAGGAGTAAATCAACTCCACCAGCATGTCTGTTCCCTGGTCTCAGAGAATGGGAGAAATGTAAGCTGCCATGTGAAATAGCAGCAAGGGAAACAGTGTCTGAATCCTGGATCCAGGTTTCAGTGAGGGCCAGCTGATTAAGAGAGTTAGTGAGAAAGTAGTTGTGTATGAAGGGAAGCTTGTTCCATACAGACCAAGTGCGCAATTAAGAAGCAAATGAAGGTGTGCAGGTAATGTTAATGAGATTAGTAGGGTTTCTATGTGATGTGGGGGAGGGGTTGAAGTTGGCAGAGGGTTGAGAGAAATATCACCTGACAGGAGACGCAGCAAAAAGAAAAAGAGCAAATAGTTTTTGAATTTGTGACATGGATTATGATGCAATACCCTGGAATATGATGGACTGAGATTATTCAGTAAACTAAAAGATAGCATGGGAGCTGTACATAGGGGAGGGAAGGAAAGATGGGCTGATGTGGATGAGTGGTGATGGAGGGGGGATGTAGTGGTGAAAGTGGGTGGCAAAAGCACGTAGGAAAACAAACAATGAAACAAAAGACATAGTTAGCAAAGATTGAAAGTGAAAAGAATATACACGTTGTTTTCAATGGCCTTCTATCCCATTAACCTTCCAGTCAAATCCAGTCAATTCCGGTCAATTTCTAGTCTATTTCATTTCTTGACACTTATTTGAGACACAAAAGCAGACATGTTTGAAGCAGACTTGTAGCTGGTAAAATATTCTCAAAAAAGTGAATTCAGGTGTGGAACTAGGGGGAGGGAACTGGACTCCATTAACCCATTACCAATCAAAGCTGAGCCAAATGGTGGCTCACAGGCAGATTAAACAAAGGGTCATAAACAGAGGTCTGCGGGGGGCAGTGGAAAGGACAGTTACATTCATAATAAATGGGATATTTTGCAGCATGAAAATTAGATCTGTTCAGCAGGAGAGCTAGTGCATGAGAATACCAAATCACACATAACACAGATATTTTGCATCATATCTCCATATATCAGGGTAGGACTGTAGGCCCCACTTTTGTTGGTGCTCTGGCCTCTTCTTGTCATCCTCCTGTTTGAATGACAATGACTGGGCCCTGATTCGACAGTCATCTACTTCCTATCATAAATATTGCACTGACGCAGTCATTTCTGGGGTCTCTGAGAAAAACATTAGGACTCCAACAAGATGGCGCTGGCGCCGTATACACATTTGCATCTCCAAGTCATCTATCTAGTTCACATCATAATAAAGTGTATAAAAATTTGTTCCAGCTCACCAGGTTATTTTGATCATCCACCTGGGGTTCAGACACCAGTCTCAGCTTGGCCTTTCATCATGGTTAATGGCAAAAATTGGAATCTGGTTCAACAGAATGTATTTTCCTTTATCTTTTATTTTTCAATAAAAATGGTGCATACAAAAGAAAAAAATATATGGTCGACATGACCAAGTCGACATGTTTCAACTGCATTAAGCAGTCTTACTCATGAATACTGCTTAATGCAGTCGAAACCCGTCGACCGGGTCATGTCAACCAAGAAAAATTTTCTTTTGTATGCACCATTTTTATTGAATAATCAAAGAAAAAAAGAATATAAATTCCTGTTGAGCCGGATTTTAATTTTTTCTATTATCATAATAAAGTGTACTGTAAAATGTAACAACTTTTAACGCTGGAAACAATAAAAAAAGTTTTGTTACTCTTGACTTTACTTTTGTTTTACATTTTTATTGTGTATTGTTTTGAGTAATGCGACTGGTTTTAGCTGCTACTTGAAAGTGGTCTGAGCACCTAGAAAACAGCGGTGATGGTCAAATTACCAGTGAACTTTCAGATGTGTGCTCTTCTTGCATTATATCTGCTACAAATCAACTTTTAACCCATTCGTAAGTTTTGATGTACATGTATGTCAAAAGACACTTTCCTGCCTTTGATGTGGGCTCACATGTTGAGCATTCATCTTTCCCTGTACATGATTTATTCAGCCATCAAATGACTTTAAAGGCCACGTTGCACACACAGATATATTGGTCACAGATCTCTGGTTGCAGTGAAATCATGGACACATTGTTACATTGTACACAGCCACAAAATGGATCAATGTGTCCATGATTTCACTGCAACCAGAGATCTGTGACCAATATATTTGTGTGAGTAACGTGGCCTTAACAGTGCTGCTGTTAACCAGTTAAACAATCTCTGAGAGCGGGATTATCATGAGCCGTCAGAGAGGCGCGTCATTCCTCATACCTATCAGCTCACCCATGACAAGATTACTGGGTGCCAATGTGTCTCCATGACAGCCGGGAGCCTGATGATGACTCTGTGTCTGTCATTATGATTGTCCTGTGAATGCCGGCTTGCGGACAGCATTCATACGAGATTGTGATTTTGCTATACAAATTGCACCGCCAAATTGCAATAATAGGTGATAAAATATTTTTGTATCTACGCCAAAATAGTATCAGTAAAAACTTCTGCTCAGGGCACAAAGAATAAGGTGTCACTTAGCCCCAGATCACGAAAAACGAAAACACTACTGGTCTCTGAAATTAGTGACAAAGAGCAAAAAAAAATTAATTACAAAAACTGTACATGTTTGGTATCTAAACTCATACTGTCCTGGAGAATCATTCTGGTATGTCATTTTACCATATAGTGAGCATTGTGAATAATAAAAAAAATCATTTGTGAAAATGCAATATTTTTGAAATGTCAAAGCACTTGGATTTTTTACCCATTTTCAAGTATACTATGTTATAAAATTAAAAACCAGACCTTATATGGCTATATTACCATAAAAATAAAAGACGTAAAAATCTATGGCTCTTGCAGGTCTGGCGTTAAGCGGGAGTGGGCTGACTGGGCAATTGTGAAATACACTTAGGCTGGAATCACACTGTCCGAGTGACATGCGAAGTCACTCAGACGAGTCTCGCATGAATAACTTGGAATGGCCTTCCCCTGTCTGGACAGGAGTGTGGATCTGCTTAGAAACACAAGCAGCTGATCCTCCAGTCCAGAGAGGGGGAGGCTGTTCCGAGTTAGTCGTCTGAGACTCGTCCGAGTGACTTCGCATGTCACTTGGACAGTGTGATTCCAGCCATATTTGTTTGTTATCACTGTGCTTGTAAAAATCTGATCTATCAAATTATAAAGTAAATTGATCTGCTCAGTATACGGCATAATGAGATAAAAAAGTCTAAATGGCAAAGTTACGTTTTTAGTAGTGATGAGCGAGCATGCTCGGCGCTACACGAGCACCGAGTACCGCCGAGATGCTCGGACTCCTCGCTAATAATTATGGATCTGACACAAATACACAGCTCCCTTCAGCGCACACAGTGAGCTGGCACTTCACAGAGAGCAGATTGATTGTTAGGTTCCCTCTGGGGGGCACAAGGTATGCTGCGATGATTTGAAAAAGCCCCCCCTCCTGCCCTTTCCCAAAAATGCTCATTTTATAGCCAGAAGTCTGTGGGCGGAGCCTGTCACTAATTGACTCTGTCGAGCACCCGAGCATCAAGCACCGAGCACCCGAGCATTTTAGTGCTCGCTCATCACTAGTTTTTAGGCCAGTGCAACATAGCAATATAATGCAGTGAGAGGCAATGAAAACTTTGTATCTACCCCAAAATGATATCAATAAAATGTCAGCTCAGGATACAAAAAAACAAGCCCCCACACAACCCTAGATCCCAAAAAATGGAAATACAAGCAAATTACAAATTGCAATTTTTTTTCACCACTAAAATAAAAAAGAAACTATACATATTTGGCATCTGCTTACTCATACTGAGCTGAGTAATCATCTCGCGAGGTCAGTTTCACCATAAAGTTAACATGGTAAATAAAAAACTCAAAAGAAATTGTGGAATTGCACTTTTTTTTTTTTGCAGATTCAATGCACTTGCACATTTTTTCATGTTTTTAAGTACACTATGTGATAGAATTAACTGATTCATTTATATTTATAATTTGTCCTGTGAAAAACAAGCCCTCATATAGATATGTAAATAGAAAAAATAAAAAAAAGTTATGGTTCTTGGAAGAAGGGGAGAAAGAACAAAAACTAAAAATCAGGACTGAAAGGGTTAAAATTCTTGTAATAGCCATAATAAAAATAGGAGACCTACCTACAAGCTTCATTACTCAGATGTTTATGATGGTTTTACTAATGAACTAAAAAAAATAATCAAATCTATAAAATTTAATTAGAGTTGGGGTACCTCCTTAATTCCTAAGTTTGTAGATGGTTAATATGTAGGCAGAACTTACACAAGGTATGAATACAAAGAACCCAGGAGATTATGAACGTAATCACGAGGTATACTCATACAATCAATATTAAACCAGAGAAAAGAGTTTCTACCTCAGTTATTAGACCTAATAAGTCAAACACAACAAATGGCAATGCTTAGGGCCACTTTACACACACTAACTTCTGTGTCCAACTTCTGAACAGATCTCTGGTTGCAGTGAAATCATGGACACATTGTTCCATCTTGTGGCTGTGTACAATGGAACAATGTGTCCATGATTTCACTGCAACCAGAGATCTGTTCAGAAGTTGGACACAGAAGTTGGTGTGTGTAAAGCGGCCCTTAGTGCTTAATGGTGATGCCAAGTTGCACAATAAAATTTAAGAGTAGTTACACAATTGGTATGGTACTGTCAACAAGGAGACCAACACTGAGGTCTCAGTTTACATTGATAGGAACAGAGTAAAGTGCTGAGTGCAGGGACAAGGATCAGGGATATTGCACTAGTACAGGTGGACACATAAAATATACAACAGTATCTTGTTACAGATTCCACCCAACTACTTGTAACACGTGTGCTATGGACTCTCATTCCTACCATAACTCACCCATATCAGGTATTCTTGTATGACCAATCAGTGTCTGGGGAGCAACCCCGACATGTGTTTCGTAGTCTTTATCAAGGGGCAGTGGGGGAGTGCTAGTACAAAGCCTCTTATAGGGCTCTCATTACCTCTGTAAGTATGGCCGGGTGAACTGCTGAGATCCACGCCGCCACAAAGAGCCGTCCGCAGCACTTCTGCTTCAGAAGAACACTTCCGATGACGTCGTTTACCGGAAATGATGCGTCCAGGCTCCCCGCGCATGTGCGATCATACCGGTCCACACTGTGCATGCACGGGCGGATCCATCATATTGGTTGTGGACACAGAAGAGGGCAAATCACCAGACAGGAGCCCAGACTCTATTGTGATGGTATCCAGACAGATTACAGACCCTTTTTCATGGGACGCATTATCATCAGGCATAGCAATAAAGGATCCTTTTGTGGAAAATGTTCCATCACACAACGTCCATCATTATTAAGTGTATTCCACATATGAATCCATATTCTTTCCGTCATGTTCTTCCATGAAAGTCTGTTGTTGTCCCTACTCCAAACAAGCTGACGTCCAATCATAGTCATGTCCTACTCTAGCCCATGTGAGGCACAAAGGGTCCACTATGGAGGCCGACTGTGAGGGAGTTAAAAACAATATGAATGTCAATGCACTCAGGTAAAATGGATGGTTAAAGGCAGAATGAAATCATGACAAACATCAGTGACATAGGGTATGCCCACATCCATTTGAGGAGAGGAGAAAACCACACAGGAAAAGACTAATTAAAGGAAAGGCGCAAAACTCAATTTCTCATTGAGTCCGTTTGGACTCATGGTACCCAGTCTGACAATCCACTGGCACTCCATACGTGCCAAACGGTTTATGAGGTTCAAAAAATGCAGGGATGGGCAGTGTTCACTACTGTTCCCTGAGGAAGGAGTTGGGACTAACTCCGAAATGCATCGGAAATAAAGCTTTAGTGATGAACATCGTTTGATCCTTTATGGTATACACAGCGCAGCGTAGGTCCGTAAACGCTGTCCATGCCTGCATTTTTTATAACTATGTTCATCGTTTTGACGTGTGGACCTTGCGGCAGCCATCTTTCTATACCTTGATGTTGGTTGTGTGCTACACAACCCCCTCAGGTGAGTGGCTAGTTAGATCTAGTCTCTTCACATATAAAAGATAAGACCCTATTGCGCTTCTCTTTCCCTTTTCAGTAGTTGAAACGGTTTATGAGGTCACCACCTCTACTCCCCAGGATGACCATGTCAATTCCACGGACCCTTAAGAATTTTGGGTCACAATTGTTGTATTACCTATAGTGTCTGGGGAGGGTTCTCAGGAGAGTCAGGTCCTTAACAGCCCCAGCACTGAGAATGTTGTGGACGTGTTCTCTAACCCGCACTCTCAGCTCTCAGGGTGTCAGTCCCACGTAGACAAGACCACATCCGTAGGTAGCATAATAAATCACTCCTTTGGAGCTGCACGAGATATATTTCCTGATCATGAATTCCCTCCGACTGTCCAGTTACGTAAAGGTCTTTGCCCTGATTATATTTTGTTGAGACAGGAGCAGCTGGGATAACATCCCATGCGAGGTGCAAACACCCCAAATAAGGGGGGAATGTGGGGTACATAATGGATGTGCACAAGTCGATCCCTCAGGCTCCTGCCCCTCCTAGCCGTCATCAGCGGACGATCGGGGAGATATTCACTCAGTACTTAATCCACCCGTTGTACAGACCAATGGCATGAGAGAATGGTGCGAATCTCATCCCACTGATCACTGTATGTTGTTATGAATTGTACCTGTGGTCTGGTGTCTCCGTCCACACAGGAACTAACCCCCAAGAGCTGGGTGCGGGTCGCATGTTTGGCACGTCTGTAGCCCTTTTGGATGGATCATCTACTGTATCCAAGAGCCCTGAACCTCCCCCCATATCCACCGCCGCACTCAAAGTCCCCATCTCTCAAGCAAATCTTCTGCAGGCGTAGAAATTGCCTCATGGGGATAGCCCTGATGGTAGACGAGGGGTGCGAGGAGGTGGCATGTAGGAGAGAATTCATTGAAGTCTCCTTACGATATAAGTTCGTCACCACACAGCCATCTTCCAGGACCAAAACCCTGATATGAAGAAAATCGATTTCACTCTGAGCGACTTTGTACGTCAGATGGATGTTGTAACTGTTGGAGTTCAATCACTACACAAACTCCTCCAGCTCAGGCACGGTTTCCCCCAGATGACGAAAACATCATCAATATACTGATGCCAGCACTGCACATGGGAGGAGACGCACACGCCCTCGTCGAAAACCTCCCTCTCCCAGTATCCTAGGAAGAGGTTTGCATACGAGGGCGTGCAAGCCGCCCCCATCGCAGTGCCACGTCGCTGGAGGTAGAACCGGTCACTGAACAGTAAGAAGTTATAAGTCAGAATGAACTCCAACAGTTCCAAGACTAACTCACTCATGTCCTCATCCCAATTGCGCTCATCAAATAATGTCGCGCAGCACGTAGGCCATCCATGTGTCCTATATTAGTGTATAAGACTCCACATCTATAGTCACCAATGATACCCCCTTTTCCACTTTAAGGCCATCCAACCTCCTCAGGACGTCCATAGTGTCCCTGACATATTTGGGCAGGGTTTCAACCAACAGATGAAGGTAATATTCAATAAACTTACATATCGAGTCACACAGCCCTCCAATGCCAGAGACAATAGGACGCCCATGGGGTACAGTGGGATTTTTGTGTATCACTGGTGACTCAGTTATTAGTCCATTATAGATCTTTTTTGGGAAAATGCCCATTTCGAGGGCTCTGTCGAGGATAGAAGCAAGCTCCATGGAGAATTCACCTACAGGGCTGGAGGGGAGAGTACTATAATAATCTTTATTTCTAAGCTGCCTCCTTCTCATACATTGTTGATGGCCAGATCACCACGTTCCCCCCTTTGTACACCGGTTTGATAGCTACATCGCTTAGGTTGATGAGACCCTCCACTGCCTCCTTTTGTTTGAGCGTCAAATTGTGATGTTCCCCTCGTTTCCCCATCTCATTAAGGTCATTAACTACGAGGTGGCTAAAAATTTCAACCTGTGGACACAGGGACATTGGGGAAACGTGGTGGACCGTGGACAGAGGTGCATCGTCAACTTACCTATTGTAGGTTCTGTAGCACTCTCCTACTCCAGATCCTCCAAGCTCTCCAGGGCTTGTCTCTCTTGGTCAGTAAGTGTGGTGTTATTCATCCGTTTCTTGTTGTGCAGCTTGTGCAGGACCAGCTTTCGTGTGAATAGGTGTACGTCTTTTATTACTGTAAAGACATCGGCATTAGTTGTGGGAACAAAAGAGAGTCCTTACTTCAAAACCTCAATTTGAGATGAAGTAAGCTGATGTTCAGACAAATTAATGATTTTCAATGTCTCCCTCCTACTCCCAATATCCGATGTATTCATGCGGGAACCTACCCGTTGCAGATCTCTCTGACCAGTGGTTTTGGCTGCTGCTCTAGTTACTGGACCTATACGTCCACCGTTTCCTCACCCTGGACCCTTCCTCCACAGATGATAGTGAGGACAAAAAGGTGTTAATAGGTAGGGGTTCTAGTGGGACCGTAGGTGTAACTATAGGTACTTTGTTCTTTTTTCCTCCTCCAGACACTATAGGCAATACCACAATTGTGACCCAAATGAGACTCAATGAGAAATTGAGTTTTGCTCCTTTCCTTTAATTAGTCTTTTCCTGTGTGGTTTTCTCCTCTCCTCAAATGGATGTGGGCATACTCTATGTCGCTGATGTTTGTCATGATTTAATTCTGCCTTTAACCATCCATTTTACCTGAGTGCATTGACATTCATATTGTTTTTAACTCCCTCACAGTCAGCCTCCGTAGTGGACCCTTTGTGCCTCACATGGGCTAGAGTAGTACATGACTATGATTAGACCTCAGCTCGTTTGGAGTAAGGACAACAACAGACTTTCATGGAAGAACATGACGGAAAAAATATGGATTCATATGTGTAATACACTTAATAATGATGGACGTTGTGTGATGGAACTTTTTCCACAAAGGGATCCTTTATTGCTATGCCTGTTGATAATATATGCCATGAAAAAGGGTCTGTAATCTGTCTGGATACCATCACAATAAAGTCGGGCTCCTGTCTGGTGGTTTGTCCTCGTCTGTGCCCACAACCAATATGGCGGATCCACCCGCGCATGCGCAGTGTGGACCGGCATGATCGTGCATGCGCGGGGAGCCTGGAAGCGTCATTTCCGGTAAACGACATCACCAGAAGTGTTCTTCTGAACAGGAAGTGACGTGGACGGCTTCTCGCGGCGGTGTAGATTTCACCCATTACCTACGAGCAGGGCCCTCCATTGCATTTGTGCCCCCCTGGTATTTCCCCTGTCTGTTTTTTGTAGTGCGCCGGACACTGTTGCTCTTTGCGCCACTGTCATACACTGTATCCAGATGCTCCCTAGTCCTTAGCATGACAGTACGTGGTCACAAAGAGCAACTCTCCCTGGGGGACCTGTCCTGTATGAGCCAGACAGTCCAATGATGTGAATGGATGTGGTGTGTGTGTGTCTTAGACCCCTTTCACATTTGCGTTTCTGTCAGAAAACCGCATCTGCTGCATCTGACGCCTAACAGCTGCACTTGCCATACACTTGCGGCAAGCCCCATGCATTCTCTATGGGGCTTGCGGCAAGTGCGGTATTGCCACGATCCGGCAGTTGTGGCCACACAAAAAAAACGCGGTCAGCTGTGTTTTTTTTTTTTCATGGCCGCAACTGCCGCAAGTGCCGGATCGCGGCCATACCGCACTTGCCATAAGCCCATAAAGAATGCATGTGGCTTGCCGCAAGTGTACTGCAAGTGTATCGCAAGTGTACCGCAAGTGCTGTTAGGCGGCAGATGCAATTTTCTGTCCGGATCTGCCGGATCCGGACAGAAACACAGATGTGAAAGGGGTCTAAGATCCGCTACTTACCTGAATATAACTGTCAAACTACATCGGACCCAAAGGCTCTACACAGATTGGCTGGTGGCCACTTACTCCACTCTTATCTATTCCACATTTTCTTACGATGGTTGGACCATGATTGTAAAAAGCCGCTGTACTTTGTTTCACCCCCACCTTATTGTAGATTGTAAGCTCTTGTGAGCATGGTTGTCATTATTTCTTCGCCCCCCCAACTATTGCATTTTCCACTGGATGTATCTGTGGCGCCCCCACGGGAAGGTGCTAGAGGGAGTACTGCACCCCAAACAGAAGGTGTAGTGCCTCCGTAGTCTTGCATATGGGGTTTCTCACAGAGTCTGTCATAAGCACACATACACTAGGCCACCTTAGGATAGTGGACCGTATATTCAGTAGGTCCCAGGGGGTGGAGCCTAGAGTAGAGTGGGAGACATGAGTGATAGTTAGTCAGTCAGCGAGTGAGCCAGCAGGAGAATGGACGTCAGGAGACTGTGTCCATGACAGGAGGGCACCTCTTTGGAGAGAGGTGACCCAGACACCAGAGGGGACAAACCAGGACCAGTTGGAGCCGGCTGGGGAGTCCGGGGTTGTGACTGGCATACTGGAGCCAAGGCAGTCAGACTGTCTATCCCTGACTGCAAAGAAGCTGTGGGACCGACGTAAGGGAGCCATAGTGCCACGGACTGAATCCCAACCTCAGTTCCAAATTGGGTCCAGGACACTTTAGGGAAAGGACCGAATTCCGGTGGTGGGAGGATTACTCGTCTGTCGCTCCTGTCTGTACCGGTAAGGAACCGACTGTACCTAACAGTAACAGACCAGGGGACTGGCGAAAGGGCTCTTCAGGGTGGTTAAAGAGAGGTAAAGAGGAAACCAGGGCTCCCACAGCATCAAAGAGTGAGGACTACAACTCCCCTCATCCCTCCCCGTTGCCCTGAAGTAAAGTTCCACCTGTGGGGAGCTGTACTACTCTGAGCTGCACCTCCATCACCTCAGCAGCCGGCCGCAGCGCCTGGTATCCACATTACCAGGTACCACAGGTGGCGTCACGTTACCATTTCTCCATCCATCATCATCATCCCCCACCATCCCCGCCATTGAGGGTGCAGGGCACGGAATCGGGAACCGACCAGCCATGATCCCCATCAAAGTGAACATCTGTCCCCGGTATCCGAGTACACCCTACCCTGTCGACCGACTCATTTATTGCATCACGAACAGGCTCCCGTGCCCGGTAAAACTGAGTATTGTGTGCCTAGAATTGGACTTTATTGACTGTTTGTGAACTGTAAAACTGGGCCACCATTACTGCGCCTCAGAAATTCAAGTGTGTCACAGAGCGGGCGAAAAATAGCGCCAAGATAAGCCACGCCCCTCAACTCTGCCGAGGTTTGACGAAGTGTAGTGGTGGGCTCCGAAAAGGCCCGAAGGACTGATCTACTAAACGTCTCTGAAAGGCGGTCCTGAATGTGTAAAAGACTATGCGCTGGCCCAGGGGCGTGCCTCGGCCCCTTAATACAGTAGGGCCATGCAAGAGGTGCCAAATTGACTCCCCGCCCCCCTTGCCATCAAACAACCAAGGGGGCGGGTTGAGAACCGAACCGGAGGATCCAGCGAGCGTAGAGCCAGGAGAAGAGGAGGCCGCCGAACCGGAAAACCTGATCCAGTTCACCGAGGAGCCCGACCTGACTTTGGAGGAATTCGAGGAAAAAAGATCCAACCACCAGGCGAGTTCTGGGGAGGAGGACCGAGACAAGGAGCAGCTGGCGGTGCAGAGGTGTCCTGGCCCCGTGAGCTATGGTGGGCCGATCGCCTGGAACAGCAACAAGACCAGGTCGGTATGGAGATGAGGTGGTCTGACTACCAGCCTCCAGCTCCGATCCCGCACTCATGAAAATCTGTCGGGAGGTCACAGTTCCAGGATGACCAGAAAGGTGACATCATAACTTACAAACGCCACGCAGGACCCCGGAGGTGGTATGCGATCCGGGTTAGCAGAAGCATGGAGTAATGAAACAATCCTGGTACCTTATATCAATGTAAATAGTTTATTGTTTATACTGTGCGTTTTCCCTGGTTGCTAATTTATAAGGACTCACATGGACATGTATGTGAACTGATGTTGTGCAAAAGCATGATTGAACTTTAAATCGGAGGCTTGATACCCGGTCCCTGTTGGGCCGATGTAAACTAAAGTAATATATATGTTTGCAATGTAACAAGAGATGTGCCTCCCGGACGGGAAGATCAAGAATAATGCTTATTGTTATTAAAAGTGTTTATTGTTTGTTATGCATATAAAAAGTCAGCTCAAACCTGGTTTGGTTATAAACACTTGCGGACGAGTGTAATTCACCAAGGGGGTGTGTGCCGCCCCTATGGGAAGGCGCTACAGGGAGGTACTGCACCCCAAACAGAAGGTGTAGTGCCTCCGTAGTCTTGGATATGGGGTTTCTCACAGAGTCTGTCATAAGAACACATACATTAGGCCACCTTAGGATAGTGGACCGTATATTCAGTAGATCCCAGGGGGTGGAGCCTAGAGTAGAGTGGGAGACATGAGTGACAGTTAGAGTCAGTCAGCGAGTGAGCCAGCAGGAGGACAGACATTAGGAGACTGTGTCCGTGACAGGAGGGCACCTCTTTGGAGAGAGGAGACCCAGACACCAGAGGGGACAAACCAGGACTAGTAGGAGCCGGCTGGGGAGTCTGGGGTCATCACCAGCATACCGGAGCCGAGGCAGACAGACGGTCTATCCCTGACTGCAAACCGATAAGCTGTGGGACCTACATAAGGAAGCCATAGCGCCACGGACTGAATCCCTACCTCAGTTCCAAATTGGGTCCAGGACACTTTAGGGAAAGGACCAAATTCCAGTGGCGGGAGAATTACTCGTCTGTCGCTCCCGTCCGTACCGGTAAGGAACCGACTGTACCTAACAGTAACAGACCAGGGGACTGGCGAAAGGGCTCTTCAGGTTGGTTAAAGAGAGGTAAAGAGGAAACCAGGGCTCCCACAGCATCAAAGAGGTGAGAACTACAACTCCCCTCATCCCTCCCCGCTGCCCTGAGGTAAAGCTTCACCTGTGGGGAGCTGTACTACTCTGAGCTGCACCTCCATCACCTCAGCGGCCGGCCGCAGCGCTGGTATCCACATTACCAGATACCACAGGTGGCGACACGTTACCATTTTTATATCCATCATCATCATCCCCCACCATCCCCGCCATTGAGGGTCCAGGGCATGGAACCGGGAACCGACCAGCTGTGATCCCCCATCAAAGTGACCATCTGTCCTGGTATCCGAGTACCCCCTACCCTGTCATCCGACTCATATCCACTGGTACTAACCTTATGGTCAATGAAGTCGATAGGCGAAACGCATCGAAGCGGGTTGTGATGGGTGTCTGACTGGAGGGGTGACGCTGCTTTTATAGAAGCCCTGGCCATAAGGTTAATACCAGTGGATACATCCACAGTGGTGATCTGCTCATTACTGTGGAAACTTCGGGGAAGTAATTAAGCTCTGTGGTGCACAGAGGGATAATGAGTGTCTCCCTGAGAAATAGATTTTGGTATAGTCCCCCTGTTGTCAAATAAGTGGGACAGCCCCTTGTTCCTTAATGGTATCATACTGTTAATAACCATCTTTGAATCCTGGTTAATGTAGTCTCTTTTCCCATAATTACACTTTCAATTTCAGGATATATGCATAAATTCCAATATAGAGGAAAATAGTGTGCACAGTCTTATTAGTCACAGGGCAATAGTAACTTGATATTTTAAGCACAGTAACTATGCTAAATTGCCCAGGTGATTGCTTTTGGCTTTTAGTGTAAATATATATATATGTATATATATAAAACATACTATCACTTTATTTTTTAATACATTTTTGTATTGGTCCATGCTCAAAAGTGAGGATTGATTAGAGAACTGCATTTGTGAACTTCTCATTGTATGGGCACAGGCTTATTGTTCTTTTGAAGTCCCCCACCACATTGTGTGTGTACAGTCATGCCCAAAAGTTTTGAGAATGATGCAAATATTAATTTACAAAGTCTACTGCTTCAGTTTTTCTAATGGCAATTTGCATATACTCCAGAATGTCATAAAGAGTGATCAGCTTAACAGCAATTACTTGCAAAGTCAATATTTGCCTAGAAAATGAACTTTAACCGCCAAAGCACATTTCAACATCATTGCAGTCCTGCCTTAAAAGGAGCAGCTAACATCGTTTTAGTGATTGTTCCATTAACACAGGTGTGGGTGTTGATGAGGACAGGGCTGGCAATCAATCAGTCATGATTAAGTAAGAATGACACCACTGGAAAATTTAAAAGGAGGCTGGTGTTTGGTATCATTGTTTCTCTTCAGTTAACCATGGTTATCTCTAAAGAAACACGTGCAGCCATCATTGCACTGCACAAAAATGGCCTAACAGGGAAGAGTATCGCAGCTACAAAGATTGCACCTCAGTCAACAATCTATCGCATCATCAAGAACTTCAAAGAGAGAGCTTCCATTGTTGTCAAAAAGGCTCCAGGACGCCCAAGAAAGACCAGCAAGCGCCAGGACCGTATCTTAAAACTGTTTCAGCTGCGGGATCGGACTACCAGCAGTGCCGAGCTTGCTCAGGAATGGCAGCAGGCTGGTGTGAGTGCTTCTGCACGCACTGTGAGGCGGAGACTCTTTGAGCAAGGCCTGGTTTCAAGGAGGGCAGCAAAGAAACCACTTCTCTCCAGAAAAAACATGAGGGACCAACTGATATTCTGCAAAAGGTACAGGGAGTGGACTGCTGAGGACTGGGGTAAAGTCATTTTCTCTGATGAATCCCCTTTTCGATTGTTTGGGACATCTGGAAAACAGCTTATTCGGAGAAGAAGACGTGAGCGCTACCACCAGTCTTGTCTCATGCCAACTGTAAAGCATCCTGAAACCATTCATGTGTGGGGGTGCTTCTCAGCCAAGGGAATTGACTCACTCACAGTCTTGCCTAAAAACACAGCCATGAATAAAGAATGGTACCAGAATGTCCTCCAAGAGCAACTTCTCCCAACCGTCCAAGAGCAGTTTGGCGCCCAACAATACCTTTTCCAGCATGATGGAGCACCTTGCCATAACGCAAAGGTGATAACTAAATGGCTCAGGGAACAAAACAGAGATTTTGGGTCCATGGCCTGGAAACTCCCCAGATCTTAATCCATTGAGAACTTGTGGTCAATCATCAAGAGACGGGTGGACAAACAAAAGCCAACAAATTCTGGCAAAATGCAAGCATTGATTATGCAAGAATGGACTGCTAACAGTCAGGATTTGGTCCAGAAGTTGATTGAGAGCATGCCAGGGAGAATTGCAGAGGTCCTGAAGAAGAAGGGTCAATACTGCAAATATTGACTTGCTGCATTAACTCATTCTAGCTGTCAATATAACCTTTTGATACTCATAATATGATTGCAATTATATTTCTGTATGTGATATAAACATCAGACAAACACAAAGAAAAACCAAAGGGCAGCAGATCATGTGAAAATATAATTTTGGTGTCATTCTCAAAACTTTTGGCCATGGCTGTATACTCACTACCACCTCTTGTTGAAGATATGACTGTTTGTAAGTGTTTGTAGTTCCTAATAAAGTGTTTTGATATTTTTATTGGAGTTTTTTCTGCATCATTTGAATTTAGAGTGGTTTTCTGAATTAGTGGTTAATTATCTTGGAAGAAGGGAAGTAAATAACGAAAGCACAAAATTAGAAACTTGCCTGGGGTTAAGGGGTTAATATTATATTTGGAAATTGTTATGCAATATTCTAATATAATTTTAATGGAACTCCAAGCATGGATCTTTACATAAAAGCTTCATCTAACCAAACAGAAAGTAGACCATGTCCTACAGGATAAACCAATTAGCATAAAATATTTTTTGAAGTGACCTGGGCACAATAAGTATAATATTTAGTTAAACTGTTGTCACTGCAATGGCTGACTCCTTTCTTCTTTCATCAGCTTGTCTCTCTCACACATGGAAGTATTTAAACAAAAGTGATGTCATTTTGATGCCAGTTTTACATTATACTGAAGTGCATATTTTCGGTTAAATTATACTTTACAAACTGTAAATCCTTATGTAAAGAAGTCAAGGGAGACTTACGTTTTGTGAGAATGGTTATTTTCTTAAGGAAATGTGTTTTTTATCTGGATATGTGATTAAGAAGTTTGTTAGCTATTTATGGGTTAAAACCGCATACTGTAAAAGTGAAGATGTTAATAATTTTACACACGAAGAAAGCAGTGAAAAAATAGTTGAGAGAATGAAAGAAAACATTGTAAGAGAATCTGACAGTGAAGAGTAAGCAAATATGGGCACAAATTGAAAACAGATGTGGAATTTTATTGCAAACTGCTGGTAAATAGCTCGAAAATGCATGAATAATGCACAAAGTTGAGTCACAAATATGAAGTGCATTTTCTCATAGGAATCTGAGTTTATAATTTAAAAAAAAAACTTTAACAAATAAGCAGCAAGTCAGAAACTTAGCCACTAAAATTGTTGGTTTATCGGATTTTACAATTTCTGCCAAAGTTTAGACTTTTATTAACTACCAATATCATTTTAACATTTTTGAAAAAATGAGCATGTTGTTGTCAGCAATGGTTAGCTGATGACATTATTACTTAAATAATACTTTATGATGCAAGATGAATTATACTACAATGTAAATAATAATAATAATAATAATAATAATAATAATAATAATAAAGCTTTATTTATATAGCGCCAACATATTCCACAGCGCTTTACAATGTAGGGTTAGCGTACAGAAAATATACAGTAAGTAATTACAATAGAGAACAAATAAAGTACAATCATTGGATACAAAAACAATAGGCATAGAATCAATGTGAAAAAAAAATACAATAAATAAAGCAAGAAATGAAGGTGACCCTGCTCAAAAGAGCTTACAATCTACAACGGGATAGGGGTTGTACAAGGTGCCGGGGCTTATTGCACTGGTGGTCCAGGCATCTTGAGGAAATGGGGTATAGGGCTAAGCTTACATGAATGGTCATCAGTCTGTGTAGACCTTTATGGTTTGGTGGAGTTTGTAGAAGAATAATGTCCAGAGGATAGCCCATTCACTGTCTACAGTACAATGGACATGTTAGGGAGTATGATAGGCCGCCTTAAAAAGATGCGTCTTTAGGGATCGTCTGAAGCCATGCAAGTTGTGGATAGTCCTGATTTCTTTGGGTAAAGCATTCCAGAGGTTTGGTGCAGCTCTGGAAAAGTCTTGGAGCCGGGAGTGGGAGGATCGGATTAGTGCAGATGTTAGTTGAAGGTCATTTGAGGAACGTAGAGAGCGGGTGGGGTGATAGACAGAGATGAGGGAGGAGAGGTAGGGGGGAGCTGCACTGTGAAGAGCTTTGTGGGTGAGAACAAGCAATTTGAATTTGATCCTGTAGTATACGGGCAGCCAGTGCAATGACTGGCACAGAGCAGAGGCATCTGAGTAACGATTGGCCAGATGGGTGATCCTGGCTGCTGCATTAAGGATGGACTGGAGAGGAGAAAGTCTGGTGAGGGGGAGGCCGCTTAATAGAGAGTTGCAATAGTCAAGGCGGGAATGGATTAGGGCCATGGTGAGGGTTTTTGTTGTTTCCAGGGTGAGAAAGGGGCGGACTCTAGAGATATTCTTCAGGTGTAAGCGACAGGAGCGGACGAGAGATTGCGTGTGGGAGGAGAAGGAGAGATCGGTGTCAAATATAACACCCAGACAGCGAGCTTGCTGTCTAGGCGTTATCGTGGTGCCGCACACTGAGAGAGAGATGTCCGATTTAGGGAGGTTAGTGGATGGGGGGAGCAGAAGAAGTTCAGTTTTGGAAAGGTTTAGTTTCAAATAGAGAGTGGACATGATATTGGAAACTGCAGCTAGACGGTCATTGGTGTTCTTTACTACCGCAGGGGTAAGGTCAGGGGCTGAAGTGTATAGTTGAGTGTCATCAGCATAAAGATGGTACTGGAAGCCAAATCTGTTGATGGTCTGTCCAATCGGGGCCGTGTAGAGAGAGAAGAGGAGAGGGCCAAGGACTGAACCCTGAGGGACCCCAATAGTGAGGGGAAGAGGGGGGAAGTGGAGCCAGCAAAAGATACACTGAAAGAGCGGTCAGAAAGATAGGAGGAGAGCCAGGAGAGAGCAGTGTCCTTTATGCCAATGGAGTGCAGCATAGAGAGTAGAAGCTGATGGTCGACAGTGTCAAAAGCTGCAGAGAGATCAAGGAGAATAAGCAGAGAGTGGTCACCATTACGTTTTGCTGTCAGAAGGTCATTGGTCACTTTGATGAGGGCAGTTTCTGTGGAGTGAAGGGGGCGGAAACCAGACTGTAATGGATCTAGAAGAGAGTGAGCGGAGAGGTAACGGGTGAGGCGGGAATAGACCAGGCGCTCCAAGAGTTTAGAGATGAAGGGGAGATTGGAGACTGGTCTGTAGTTATTTGTGCAGGTTGGGTCGAGAGTGGTTTTCTTTAATAATGGAGTAATGATCGAGTGTTTGAAGGAGGAGGGGAAAATGCCAGAAGAGAGGGAGAGATTGAAGATTTTGGTTAGATGAGTGGTGACGACTGGAGAGAGGGACTGGAGCAGGTGTGAGGGAATGGGGTCGGTAGTGCATGTGGTGGGACGAGAGGAAGATAGGAGCCTGGAGACTGAGCAAATCTATTCAATGTCAATCAAATGTGTACAATTTTTATGAATTTGTTGGATCCCACAAATTCAGACAATTTACAATTTGAATTGTATAAATCATCAAATATGCCCACCACAGTTGTATATAATGCAGAAGACTGCATCATCCAGAAAATGCTCACATAACCTCAGACATGGCCATAATACATTGCAGATATCACATCACGTGGTATAGTACAGGCAATCAGGAAAGGACTTTAATAGCCTATACAAAAGCCAAGTCAGGGAATGCAGCAACAATTTGAAATAGAATCTGAACAGTGAGGACATCACAGCTCACAACTTAGCAATAGATGTAGGGTAAAAAAAGCTATAAAATATGAGACAAATTCAATAAATAGTGTGTGTTGTACAACAGGAGTAATGAAGATAATGAGTGTAGTTTGTGAAGAAAATATAATAATACAGAGATTCAGTTGATAGGGGAAATAACGAGTGATAGGATTGCCAGCAGCAGAGATTCACTTTACGGCCTCATTTACATGTACATGTTTACAAATGTGCATGAAAAAAATGGTGTTGGAGACATCAGTATTTTGGATCAGTGTGTCATCCATGTGTCTACTGTTTCCATTAGTGTAACATCCATGTGTCTGCTGTTACCATCAGTTGGTCATCCATGTGTCTGCTGTTTCTATTAGTGTGTCATCCATGTGTCTGCTGTTACCATTAGTGTGTCATTCATGTGTCTCCTGTTACCATCAGTTTGTCATCCATGTGTCTGCTGTTACCATCAATGTGTCATCCATGTGTCTGTTGTAACCATCAGTGTGTCATCCATGTGTCTGCTGTTACCATCAATGTGTCATCCATGTGTCTGTTGTAACCATCAGTGTGTCATCCATGTGTCTGCTGTTACCATCAATGTGTCATCCATGTGTCTGCTGTAACCATCAGTGTGTCATCCATGTGTCTGCTGTTACCATCAATGTGTCATCCATGTGTCTGTTGTAACCATCAGTGTGTCATCCATGTGTCTGCTGTTACCATCAATGTGTCATCCATGTGTCTGTTGTAACCATCAGTGTGTCATCCATGTGTCTGCTGTTACCATCAATGTGTCATCCAGCAGACACATGGATGACACACTGATGGTTACAGCAGTGTCTGCTGTAACCATCAGTGTGTCATCCATGTGTCTGCTGTTACCATCAATGTGTCATCCATGTGTTTGCTGTTACCATCAATGTGTCATCCATGTGTCTGTTTTTGCCAACAGTGTGTCTTCCATGTCTTTTTTTACCATCAGTGTGTCATCCATGTGTTTGTTTTTACCAACAGTGTGTCATCCGTGTGTCTGCTGTTACCATCAATGTGTCATTCGTGTCTCTGCTATTACCATCAGTGTGTCATCCGTGTGTCTGCTGTTACCATCAATGTGTCATTCGTGTCTCTGCTATTACCATCAGTGTGTCATCTGTGTGTCTGTTTTTACCATCAATGTGTCTTCCGTGTGTCTGTTTTTACCATCAGGGTTTCATCCGTGTGTCTGTTCTTACCATCAGCATGTCTTCTGTGTGTCAGATTTTACCATCAGTTTGTCATCTTTGTGTCTGTTTATATTATCAGTGTTTCATCCGTGTGTCTGTTTTTACCATCAGCGTGTCTTCTGTGTGTCAGTTTTTACCATCAGTGTTTCATCCGTGTGTCTGTTGTTACCATCATTTTGTCATCCGTGTGTTTGCTTTTACCATCAGTATGTCTTCCGTGTGTCTGTTTTTACCATCAGTATGTCTTCTGTGTGTCTGTTTTTAACAGCAGGGATCATGCAGATCATCACTAACTTCCGATGTGCAACGCCCACACAATGTGTATAACATGAGCGGAAGCCCTGATCAGCGCTTAGGACTGCCCCGCCCTGCTATGGCAATGGGAAACCAGCACAGACGCACCACTCGGAGACTCAGTGATGTCACGACAGAAATCGCTTCTGCGCATGCACTGGCATCTCACGTCACATCCGGTCACATGATCGGCTGGCGCTTTAAATAGGAAGGGCTGATCTGTACTTGCGGACAGATTCTGCTAAGGCACTGAATGTGCTAGCATTCAAATTCACATGTGAGCGGGCTCATCAATCAGAGATAAGTAAACATACTACCCTAATGACTTAAGGACCTAATCTTTGTCTATATTCACCTCACAGAGCGAAAGCTTCCACCTAGCTGAGCAACTAAACAGCCACAGTAGACCAGTATTGTGCACCCATATTCACCACATCCTGCCCAGTACCACAATCTTAAGGTAATTATCTATATTCCCTAAATATTCCTCAAGCTGTGATTAAGCACAGCCTTAGGACAACCAATATTCCTTTTTCACTTAGATTACCTGATAAGCACAACAGCCCTAGGAGACGGGTTGTACTATCTTGCATGGTATCCTCAGGACATAGGGGTAGGTAACAACTCAGACAGCATCAAACTCTATATTACCTCAGTAACAACATATATTCACATGTTCCACAGTACCCCATTTTGTCACTAAAGACTACACTGCAACCAGTCTCTCTACCAATCCTTATTCCGGTAATTCTATTCTTTCATTTAAAGAACCTTATTCATATACTGTGTTGATATAACCTTACACTCAGACTTTTACAAACAACTTCCAACAGGATATACTTATCATAAGACCCAGAACAAGGGTGCTTTGCAAGGATGTAAAAAATTTACTCAAGGTGCACGAATCAACAGGTATGGACACATACTTTAACCATCATCCGCAAAAATATGACATTAAGCATATTCCTTCTTCCACACCAACCTTCTTTTTAACATCCTTATATGTTCTTATGACCATGACCCATGCCAGGGACTTGGGGTACCTGGTCCCTGGTGGTTGCAATGGGGGGGATGTCACAGGTGGCTTGCCCGAGCCCGTGGCCCTGGTGGTCGCTGAAAAATGTGTAAAAAGGGGAAAAATAAAATAAAGGAAAGTCTCGTGACACCACCTACGGTACCCGCTAATGACACCGGCGCTGCTTTCAGACCTCCAGGGACGGTGATGCTGCAGCCATATGGTAACTCTCCCCATAGGTGGAGCAGGGTTTCCGGGGCAGTGATGTAGAATAGGGATTTTGCACAGGGAGGCAGCTCTCCACTCAGCCTTGTCTCTGGTGCTGCAGGAGAAGGCGGCTCATCAGGTGGAGATGCTGGCAGGTAGTCTGTGTTAAGGGCAGAATCAGGGCCACACACACACATGCTGAAAGTTGTTTTCGTATCTTTTACTGATGTTGTTGCAAGGTAACGTCCAGTGTACACTCCAGGTGGTCGGGTGGTCGGGAGGCACTTCAGGATCTCCACACCTGGTGAGTTGTAAGTCCTCCTTGTCCTAGTGTGTGTGTTTAAGTCCTGGCCTGTCTGAAACCTGGCCTGACCTACTATGTCTCTCACTTGTATTGCAGGCAGTGAGAACCTTCTGCTGGCTGTCGCTATCTCTCTTGCAGTTCCTGGCTCTTGTGGTTGCTGTGCTACAACTGTCCCAGATGACTGAAGTCTCCTTGGTTGAGTGTTTTTATCTGCTTGGCTAAGTAGTCCCTGGCAGACTCAGACTCTGGTGTCCGGGTTGCTTCCTGGGGTGAACCGATATGGTTCCTCTGCTCTCACTCTGTTCCTCGCCTTGTCTCCGACCCTCACTCTTGGGCCCCTGCACTGGCTAGGCTTCCTTCTGGCATGGGCCTAGCGCGGCTCTGTTCACCAGGTGTCTTCCTCAGTACTGCTCCATACTGAACTGCCTAACTCCTCCCCCGGGCCTGAATTTATAGGGGACCTTGTCTGAAGGCAGCAAAAGAAAAGAAAGATTGTGACACACGATCCAATTTAATTGCCAAGTACAAATATCTTTATTGAGATCAAATAAGGTGCATATGTGCTCAGTTACAGGTCAGAACAATGTGTATGAAGTTACAAAGTGACATATTTAGTATCATATAACCAGTTGTTATGTTTACAGCAGTATAAAAAATTCCATATACATGCAATAGAGTTACACTAATATACCTGCTATCAAAATACCAAAGTGTTCTAGGATTTGTTAGTGCTGCATTCAGAAATGTACAATCTTTCAAAATATAAAATAAATGGATCCGGTCAGTAAACAGCGTGAAAAAAAAATAAAAAAACACTAGAATTATGTTTTTTTTTTTTACAGTGAAATACAATACAACAAGAGGCAATCAAAACATTACATCTACCCATAAATGGTAGAAGTAAATACGTCAGATCAGGGAGCAAAGATAAGCCAACACTTAGTCCCAGATCCTGAAAAATAAAAAAAATATATTGTTCTAGAAAAATGGCTTCTGAAATTTTTTCCCCACTTAATAAAAAAAAGCAAATAACTATACATATTTAGATCAAATTAACATGTGCAGGAAAAAATGCAATATTAAAACAAGGGGCACGACCTATGACATACCAGTATGTCATAGGACGTAAATGGGTTAAAGCAAACAGAGTTAGTAATGTCAAGAGCTTGAAAGGGGTTGGATTCAGTCCTAGGAGAGCTCAGAGTATTATACATATTATTTCTGGACAATTGGAGGATTTCTAGCAGTTCCAATTTGTGATGAATCAATTTGGTTAAAACCCAATTTTTTAAAAAGAATTTCAAAATTTGAGACTACATTTTCATAAAAATTCACTCATCTCCGTACTACATGTAAAACTATAGGCATTATGGAAAGAAGTGTAGTAAGAAAATGATATGTTTGGTAATTCTGTCACACAATTACATCTGCAATGAGGCTAATAAGCATCAAGAGGTTTGCCCTTTTCTTTTTATCATTTTATTATTGATAGCCCATAATTAAATTTAAAAGGCTGTGATCAAAAGCGTGGTTACTTTAATAAATAACTAATGATATGTAAGCCTTTGAAAAAAACAAGTGTTCTTCATCTGACGTTATGCAAAATCTAATGATTGACAAATAATTATTGATGATTTTTAAAGTTGTCTACATTCTAGCTGTTATCCATGGACATGATCTGCATTATGGTACTGTTATTGGCAAAAAAATCTATTCTCTTAAAGCCTAATTAAGTCATATGTTGATATAGTCTCGTGCCAGATCTATAGCCAGGTCTTCAGTGTGGCAGTGTATCTATTGTCCCAGGAGTCTGCACATGCATTTCTTTTTCATTTAAAAAAGACTTTAGTTTGGATAAATATCCTGTGTAATGCTAAAAAGCTTGATAAGAACTCTTAAGGCATTGCCAATAAGTGGCACTAGGGCTTTCTTCCTCTTGGATAAAAGCTCATTTACATACTGTAAAATCTTAATCAACTTAAAAGGGGGCCTTACTGTTCAAGACAAGGTACTAGAGAGCACTACCAATAACTACAACACAAATGTCTAGGAAAAAATACAAATATATCTCAGAGCTTAAGGAACTGAACTCCACATGTCTTTAAAAACATTCAGATAGAGTTGAAACCAGTAGTTTACATACACTATATAAAAAGGCACATATGCATGTTTTTCTCACTATCTGACATGAAGTCTGCATAAACCTTTCCCATTTTAGGTCAATTAGGATTATCATAATTATGTATCTTTGCCAAATACCAGAATAATGAGAGACAGAATGTTTTAAGGCAAGTTTACTACTTTCTGCAAAGTCAGACGATTAGTATGCCTTTAAACAATTTGGGACAACCCATATGATGATGTCACAGAGGTTTTTTTGGGAATTGGCCGCTTAGCCACGTCCCCTGCGGTGACGTCACCGCTTATACCCGCCCTGCTCTATGGTTAACATAGAGCAGGGGGGAAAAGGTGGTGATGTCAGAGCAGGAGGCTGCCCGCCCTGCCTGCTGCAGTGACATCACCGCTTATACCCGCCCTGCTCTATGTTAACCATAGAGCAGGGCGGGTATAAGCGGTGACGTCACCGCAGGGGGCGGGGCTAAATGGCCATTTAAAAAAAAAACTCTGTGTTATGCTGCAGAAGAGGGAGAAAATGATTGGCAGCGGTGGGCAGATTAAACATGCAGAGGGTGTGAATCTGCCCACCACTGCCAGCCTCTAGCCACCTCCTTTCTGGCTGCAGGATGTAAGTTTTCTAAGTGTATTTACTCGGGGTACAGGGCGGCTCAAAGGCTGGGGGACCCCTTGTCTGGATGCTGCAGACATGCTGCATCCAGTGCTGTAATTAGATCACCATGCCTGGTTTGGTGACAGGTCCTCTTTAAGTATGTGCTAGATGGGGTTGAGATTTGTTGATTGACTCAGTCATTGCAGAATGTTCTACTTCTTTGCCTTAAAAAAAACGGCTGTGATGCTTGTGAAGTATGTTTTGAGTCAGTGTCCATCTGTACTGTGAAGCGCTGTCTAATCAACCTTGCTATATTATTTGGTTGAATCTGAGCAGAAAGTATATCCCTTTACAATTCAGAATTCACACAGCTGCTTCTGTTTTCAGTCACATCATCAAAAAACACTAACTACAAGGTGTGAATGGAAGCCATGCATGCCCAGCCATCACACTGCCTCCACCATGTTTTACAAAGGTTGTGATGTGTTTTGGATCATGAGCCTTTTACAGCCTTCTCCATAATTTCTTGTTCCTATCATTCTGGTACAAATTGATCTTAGGGTACTTTCACACTAGCGTTTTTTTTAAATCGCGGCAGATGCGGTGATTTAAAAAAAAATGCTGATGTGAAAGCAGCCTTAGCTTCATCTGTCCAAAAAAAATACTTTTCCAGAACTGGGCCAGCTTCATTAGTTTTTATTTTTTTGGGGGGGTGGTGTAAAGTCTAATTTGGCCTTTCTTTTTTTAAGACTGTTTGATGGTTTGCACCTTGTGGTGAACCCTCTTTATTTGATCTCAAAGTCTTTTTATGGTAGACTTGAATACTGAAACACATACTTCCTGGAAAGTATTCTTCACTTGAGTGGATGTTGTCTTTTCTTCACAATGGAAAGGATTCTGCGATCATCCACAACTGTTGTCTTTTGTGAACGTCCAGACATTTGTGAGTTCCCAAGTACACCAGTATGCCATTTTATTTGCAGAATCTACCAAACTGTTGATTTGACCACTTTATAACATTCATGCTATCTATCTGATGGATTTTAAATTCTTTTTCTCCAGTCTAATGATGGTCTGTTTTTCTTCTATTAAGAGCTCATTTGACGATATGCTGTGGCTTCACAACAACAGATTCCAAATACCACATCAGAAATCAGCTCTAGACCTTTTACCTGCTTAATTGATGATGCATTAATGAGGGAATAGCTCATACATCCTATTAAAGAGCTTTAAATGTAATTATCCAATTACTTTTGGTTTCTTGAAAAAGAGGCAGCTACATCTCTATGCGAAAGTGTCGGATCTAAAGTGTCTAGATATGAAATAGACCTGAAATGGACCGGAATTGACTGGGATAGACTGGAAGGTACTGTCAATGTCTATTACTCTATTCTCTACTAATCACTACCATGTCTTTAACTGCACTGTTTGTGTTTCTATCCCCCCTCCGTCACCACTAATCCACATCAGCCCCTCTCTCCTGCCCTAACCTATGTACAGCTCCCATGCCATCTACAGTTTACTGAGGATTCTCAACCCACCATATTCTAACATTTGTCATAATAAAGAGTCCTAAATCTAAAAACTATCTGCTCTTCCTCTTTTTGCTGCTGCTCCTGTCAGGTGATATCTCCCCAACCCTGGTCCGCCCTCTAACTTCAACCCCTCTCCCACCACACATAGAAACACCACTAACCTTATTACCATCACTTGCGCTCCTTCATCTCCCTCTTTTAACTGCGCTCTCTGGAATCCACGATCTGTATGCAACAAACTTCCCTTCATTCACAATTACTTCCTTACCAACTCTCTTAACCTGCTGGCCCTCACAGAAACCTGGATCCAGGATTCAGACACTGCTTCCCCTGCTGCTATTTCTTACGGCAGCTTACATTTCTCTCATTCCCCTAGACCTGGGAACAGACATGGTGGTGGAGTTGGCCTTCTCCTGTCCCCACAATATACTTTCCAGGTCATTCCTCCAGCCCCATCACTCTCATTCCCTTTTTTTGAGGTTCATACCATTAGGCTATTCCATCCCCTCCCCCTCAGAGTAGAAGTGGTATACCGCCCCCCCAGGGTCACCCACCCAGTTCCTCGACCATTTCTCGGCATGGCTCCCGCATTTCATGTCCTCAGGTTTACCAACCCTTATTCTGGGAGACTTTAACATTCCCATAAACAGCCCCATCTCCCCATCTGCATCCCAGCTCCTATCTCTAACCACCTCTCTTGGCCTGTCACAGCTCTCAACCTCTGAGACGCACAAAGACGGTAACACCCTTGACTTGATCTTTACCCGGCTCTGCTCATCCTTCTCCTTAGATAACTTACCTCTTCTCTCCGACCACAAATTCTCTCCTTCTCACTCACTAACCCTCGGCCACCACAGCCCAATCCTACCTATCACACATCCAGAAATCTACAGGCCATTAACCCTCATGCACTCACAGACTCCCTCACGTCATCTCTGTCTTCAATCTCCTCAATCTCCTGTCCAGATCAGGCAGTAAATCACTACAATGACACTTTCAGAAGCTCCCTGGACCAAGTAGCGCCCCTCACCTTCAGAACTTCCACACAGAGAACAAAACAACCTTGGCTCACATCACAAACTCGATTCCTCCAATGATGCTCTAGGAGTGCTGAACGTCTATGGAGGAAAACTCGCTCGCCAGGAGACTTTATCCACTATAAATTCATGGTCAATACGTACAACTCTGCCCTTCACCTTGCCAAACAGACCTACTTCACCACCCTGATCTCCTCACTATCCAACAATCCAAAAAAACTCTTTGACACCTTTCACTCTCTCCTCAGTCCTAAAGTGCAGGCCCCCATCACTGACCTCTGTGCTGATGACCTGGCTTCCTACTTCATAGAGAAAATAGAAAACATCTGCCAGGAAATCAGCTCTCAGCCTCCAAGCACTGCCTCCCCCATTCTTCCCCACCCCACCTCACCTCCGGTTCACTCTCCACATTTGACCCAGTCACAGAAGAAGTCTCCAGGCTCCTCTCTTTCTCTCGTCCACCCACATGCACTACTGACCCCATTCCCTCACACCTGCTCCAGTCCCTCTCTCCAGTCGTCACCACTCATCTAACCAAAATCTTCAATCTCTCCCTCTCTTCTGGCATCTTCCCCTCCTCCTTCAAACACTCGATCATTACTCCATTATTAAAGAAAACCACTCTCGACCCATCCTGCACAAATAACTACAGACCAGTCTCCAATCTCCCCTTCATCTCTAAACTCGTGGAGCACCTGGTCTACTTCCGCCTCACCCGTTACCTCTCCGCCCACTCTCTTCTAGATCCATTACAGTCTGGTTTCCGCCCCCTTCACTCTACAGAAACTGCCATCAAAGTGACCAATGACCTTCTGACAGCAAAACGTAATGGTGACCACTCTCTGCTTATTCTCCTTGACCTCTCTGCAGCTTTTGACACTGTAGATCATCAGCTCCTACTGTCTATGCTGCACTCCATTGGCATAAAGGATGCTGCTCTCTCCTGGCTCTCCTCCTATCTTTCTGACCGCTCTTCCAGTGTACCTTTTGCTGGCTCCACTTCTTCCCCTCTTCCTCTCACTATTGGAGTCCCTCAGGGTTCAGTCCTTGGCCCTCTCCTCTTCTTTCTCTACACAGCCCCGATTGGACACACCATCAGCAGATTTGGCTTTCAGTACCATATTTATGCTGATGAAAAACAACTATACACTTCAGCCCCTGACCTTACCCTGCTGTATTAAAGAACACCAATGACTGTCTAGCTGCAGTTCCCAATATCATGTCCGCTCTCTATTTGAAACTAAACCTTTCCAAAACTGAACCTCTTCTGCTTCCCCCATCAACTAACCTCCCTAAATCTGACATCTCTCTCTGTGTGCAGTACCACGCTAACGCCTAGGCAGCAGGCTCGCTGTCTGGGTGTTATGTTTGACACTGATCTCTCCTTCTCCTCCCACACACAATCCCTCGTCCGCTCCTATCGCTTACACCTGAAGAATATCTCTAGAGTCCGCCCCTTTCTCACCATGGAAACAACAAAAACCCTCACCGCGGCCCTAATCCATTCCCGCCTTGACTATTGCAATTCTCTATTAAGCGGCCTTCCCCTCACCAGACTTTCTCCTCTCCAGTCCATCCTTAATGCAGCAGCCAGGCTCACCCATCTGGCCAATCGTTACTCAGATGCCTCTGCTCTGTGCCAGTCATTGCACTGACTGCCTGCACACTACAGGATCAAATTCAAATTGCTTGTTCTCACCTACAAAGTTCTTCACAGTGCAGCACCCCCCTACATTTCCTCCCTCATCTCTGTCTATCACCTCAACCGTTCTCTACGTTCTTCAAATGACCTTCGACTAACATCTGCACTAATCTGATCCTCCAACTCCCGGCTCCAAGACTTCTCCAGAGCTGCACCAATCCTCTAGAATGCTTTACCCCAAGACATCAGGACTATCCACAACTTGCATGGCTTCAGACGATCCCTAAAAACACATCTTTTTAAGGCGGCCGATCATACTCCCTAATAGAAGTCCTTTGTACTATAGATAGTGAATGGGCTATCTCTCTTGACATTACTCTTCTACAAACTCCACCAAACCAAAAAGTTCTACACAGACTGTCTGATGACCATCCATGTAAGCTTAGTTCTATGCCCCATTTCCTCAAGATGCCTGGACCATCAGTGCAATAAGCCCCGGCACCTTGTGCAACCCCTATCCCGTTGTAGATTGTAAGCTCTTTTGAGCAGGGTCACCTTCATTTCTTGCTTTATTTATTGTATTTTCTTTTTTACATTGACTCTATGCCTATTGTTTTGTATCCAATTATTGTACTGTATTTGTTCTCTACTGTAATTACTTACTGTACTATATTTTCTGTACTCTAACCCCTACATTGTAAAGCGCTGCAGAATATGTTGGCGCTATATAAATAAAGCTTTATTATTATTATTATCTATAACTGTATCTTCAATATGTTATGATAAACAACTAAAATGCCAAAACTTGTGTCACAGTCAAAATATTTCCGGTCTTAACTGTAAATATTTAATAATGTTACATATGTTTTGAAAGATATATTGAGTATATTTCTATTTTTCCTAGACACTGTTGTATACTGTGAGATCTGCAAATGTTAATCTCAGGTTGTGTTCAACCTCTACTAATGCTTTCTCCAGAGTTCTCCATAAATTGCAGTGAAGTCAATTCTCTAGAACCATATTTATGAGAGATATGTACAGGTGCAGGTAACATATATAACAGTAATTGGTGTAAATAAAAGTATCTTAATACATTTTATACGATAATTTTGAATTACAATAAGGTTATATAGACTATATTTACAAATATTAAATTAGAAATGACCAAATCTTCCAAAATCTGATTCACACAGATTTGCCCAAATTAACCAGCAGATCTGATTAACGTATGTCCAAAAACATTAGTCTAAATTGAATAGTCTTTAAAAAACAGACACATATTATGCTCCAAGTTCTCTCCACAACACAAAGAATAATCAACAGAGGGTCAAGAAGGGAAAAAAACAAAAATAATAAAATATTATACTCATCTGTCTAATGGTTACCCCTGAGCTGTCCAATTGCTACAATCTCCTGCCCAGTCATTGCCTTATTCTGGATTGGCCTTTTCATTGATCTTCTCTTTACGTTTTGATCTAGACCAGTAATCAAATTACCAACTGTCAAATTCAAAGGAAATCCTGAAAACCTGCACTGTGTGCGGCCCTCGAGGCCTGGAGTGTAAGGGCCCTTTCACATCAGCGTTTTTTTTTAAATCGCGGCAGATGCGGTGAAAAAACCGCATCTGCCGCGATTACCGCATACCGGCTGCACTTGCGGCGCGGTTGCGGTTTTTGCCATGCAAAGTATAGGCGGACTTGCGGCAGGTGCGGCAAGTGCGGTTTTGCACTTGCGGCAAGTGCGGTCGCGAAAAAAACCGCGGCTGACCGCGGTTTTTTTCGCGGCCGCACCTGCCGCAAGTGCAAAACCGCACTTGCCGCACCTGCCGCAAGTCCGCCTATACTTTGCATGGCAAAAAACCGCAACCGCGCCGCAAGTGCAGCCGGTATGCGGTAATCGCGGCAGATGCGGTTTTTTCACCGCATCTGCCGCGATTTAAAAAAAAACGCTGATGTGAAAGGGCCCTAAGACCCCTGATCTAGACCTTCCAGTGCTGGCTAAGCTTCATGTTAAAACATGTCTTTTATGTCTCTGGAGCAAATGAACAACTGGACAGGGAGCTGCAGCAGCAGGACAAATGTGGGCGGACCTAGGATTTGTGAGCAGGGCCGCTATCAGGGCATAACTGCTCTACCTGATGTCAGGGGCCCAGTCAGCAGGGCCATTTAGGGGGACCCAGAACAGGCCCCTCCTTTTTCGTGGCTGCTCATTGGGCCCCAGAAGCAGGATTCGACTGGTTCTATATTCAGCTGAATGCATATCCACACATTCAGTTGAAATGAAGTTTCTTGCTGGCTCTGCAGTAGTTAACAGCTGCCAGCCAATCAGAGGCTGGCAGCTGGTGTAGGCGTACAGGTTGCCGGCTTATGACATCATCTCGTTTGCCATGTCCCGTGCAGCCTATTGTGGCCGGCCACTCTCCCGGCAAGAGCAGCCGCGAGCGGGCGGCCGTGCCGGCAGATGGAGGGCAAGTGTAATCAGCCGAAGGATGAGGACGTTGCTTTTTTTTTGCACTGCTGGCCGCAATAATGGGAAAAACAAATGAGGCCCAGTGGGAAATACATGGGCACAGAAGGGTGACATATGGAGTGACAAGATGGAGACACAAGGGGGCAGAAGGATGGCATATGGGGACAAGATGGAGGCACAAGGGGGATGAGGGGTGACATATATGGACACAAGGGGGAAAAGAGTGACACGTGGGTACAGGATAGAGACAAGGGGGAAGAAGGGTGACAAATGGTGACAAGGTGGCACAAGGGGGATAAAGGGTGACATATGGGGCAAAATGAAGGCACATGGGGACATATAGGGACAAAATGGAGGCACAAAGAGGAAAAGAGTGAAACATGGGGACAGGATAGAGACAAGGGAGAAGAAGGGTGACATATGGGAACACAAGGATGAAAAGAGTGACATATGGGGACAGAATAGAGGCAAGTGGGAAGAAGGGTGACATGTGTGGACAAGATGAAGGCGCAAGGGGGAAGTAGGGTGACATATGGGAACAAGATGGAGGCACAAGGGGGAAGAAGGGTGACATATGGGGACAAGATGGAAGCACTAGGGGAAGAAGGGTGACATATGGGGACAAGATGGAGTCACAAGGGGAAGAAGGGTGACATATGGGGCAAGATAGAGACAAAAGGGCAAGAAGAGTGACATATGGGGGAAAGATGGAGGCACAAGGGGGAAGAGTTTGACACATGGGGACAAGATGGAGACACAAGAGGGAAGAAGTGTGACACATGGGGACAAGGTGAAGGCACAAGGAAGCCATGACTGACACATGGGGAAAAGATGGAAATATATAGAAGAAGGTGACACATCGTGACAGGGTGGAAATATATGGGGGAAGTAGATGACACATGGGAGCAGGATGAAAATATATGGGGGAAGAAAACACATGAGTGCAGGATGGAGATATCATAAGGCGGCAGGAATAAATACATATGTTTGAAATTAATATAGGAAGTGTCCAGAATGTGCGACATTACTGTAAGGGCTAATTAAGGGATATTATCCCTTCTGTGATGTATTTTATCTTTGTGGATACTGTTTTCAATGGGGGAGGGCCTGTTACTGTGCAGAGTGATACTGTGTCATTTTTTTTTTCTTCCTCTGGAATAGTGTAGAAGTTGGGGAAAAATCAGAGAATGTGCTCTGGAAGTGGTGCTCTAGGTAACTGTGTGTTATTGTCTAGAGAGACGAGTCCTGGCTGGAAGAAGTGGTTGCGGTCTGCGCTGGATGAAAAGGAAAAGCAAAGATGATTGACTTCACCTGGGGATGTCACTGGCAAGTCAGTGTGTAACCTGTACACTAAAGGCCACGTTACACGTGGCGACTTCGCCGCCGGGAGGTCGCCTGGTTTCAGAGCAGTGCTCTGAAACCAGGCGACTGATCTGGGGCGATGTGCACACATCGCCCCATGTAACCGGCCGCCGGTGAGCTGACAAGCGATGGGAGCCATAGGCTCACATTGTCCTGCATCGCCTGTAGGTGTCACCCCATGTAAATGGGGGACGGCGACACTGGCGGGGCGCCAAAAACATGCGTGCCCCTGCCAGTCGGCGCCGACATCTACAGTGCCGTCACCTCGTGTGATGATACCTTAAGGGTACCGTCACACTTGGCGATATCGGCGGCGATTTTTAAGGCGACGCTAGGGCGTGGCGTATTGCCGCCGACATCACCAATGCGTCGCACAATGTGACTGAAACCAGGCGGCCGATCTGGGGCGATGTGTACACATCGCCTCATGTAAACTGCCGCCGATGACCTGACAGGCGATGGGAGCCATAGGCTCCCATTGTACTGCATCGCCGCTGGGGTGTTGAGACACCCTGGCGGCGATGCCGCCTGTCAGATCGCTGGTGCGTCGCCGGGGATGTCGCCCCATGTACATGGGGGATGGCGACGCTGGCGGGGCGCCAAAAACATGCGCGCCCCCGCCCGTCACCGCCGACATCTCCGTCAGTGTCGCCAGGTGTAACGTAGCCCTAGCACTTTTTTATTAACAATCAGAAATGCAGCAAATGGTCTCTATATGGTGGTATTTTGTGATCTGATCATGGTGTGATGGTATGTATACCTTGCATGTGGTATTATTCAGTCACTATGTGGTAGTAATATGTTGTCTGGTCATGGTGTGATGGTATTTCTCCCTTTTATGTGGTATTGTTCAGTCACTATGTGGTGGTAATATGTTGTCTGGTCATAGTGTGATGGTATTTCTCCTTGTACGTAGTATTATTTGATCATTATGGTGGTTGTAATGTGCACTCTGAGGAGCGCTAGGATGGGGAAATGATCAGGAGAGTTATATGGTTAACAAACCTTTATTCAGCCTTTGTTACTCCACTCCACAGTGGAATAGCAAAGGCTGAATAAAGGTTTGTCAACCATATACATGTACTGATCATTTCCCCCATCCTAGCGCTCCTCAGACCGTCACACTACAACTATCTGCAATTTCTATCCCCTCTTTGAGGGGCATCAGTATGAGCAGCTCTGGAAATCATCTAATACTTGGCGGCTGTGAGGACCTGCAGTTGCCCGGCGACAGCATCCCCATCCCCACAGCCAGACGAATAAGACCTGTACTGACGTGTAGCCGGAGGGCGGACCACTTGATAGACACCAGGATACCCTGGAGCGAGTGGTGAGCGGCTAGAAGCAGCAACTGCAGGAGAGCTGTGCAACCAAGCAGTCAACACCTATTAGCTTAACTGAGGTTGGGCAGGGGTGCACAACCCCAGTAGGTTCGTGGCCATTGGCACCAATAATTTACCCCACTAGCCCTCCTGGTACCATTCATATTGTGCTCCCTGTATTTTCTGTTTATCAGAGCAGGAAAAGAGGTGAGAGGGCAGGTGCCTGTGATCCAGGAGGAAAGAGTGTCCACATTCTCCCCCATTAAAGGCAACTGCCTCCGGACTCTAAAGGCCCTGTTATATGGCACAACATAGTTAACGACATCGCTGATACGTCACGGGTTTGGAGGCGTAACAGCGACGTCGTTGCGACCTCCTTGCGTGTAACTCTGGCAAGTTGCTACGATAAATCCTTTGATCGGTGTTGACAGGTTTACCAATATGCTGTAAAACCTGATGATATCAACTCAAGCAACCTGCTGCATCGTTCTGTGTGACACCGCGATAACGATGTCGTTCACGACTTCGCCCATTCACAGCAGTGAGCAGGGATCGTTCGCTGGGTTTGAGAACGATAACTGCTCACTACATTGTTGGTGAGTTGCTCACAATATCTAGACGTGTAACATCTCACCAGTAATGTTGACATGATGCCAAAAACGACCGCGCGCCCCCGAGATTGTTGACGACATCATGTAACAGGGCCTTAAGACACACATACGTTTGTTTGTTAAAAAATGGAAATTATAGTCTGAAATATCTGGTATATACCCATCACTCTACAATCTCATATATTTGTTTACAGTTCTTCAATATTAGTTAACCACAAACATATTTCAATAATCAGCAGAAAAACGCATGATAGCAAACAAGTGAAAACCACCAATAAAAAGCTACATGTTGACTTTGCCCATAATTACACACTAAGGCAGTGAATGTGCAGTGTTTTTATCAGAAAATAAGCTAACAAACAATGGACAGAACAATAAGAATTTGCAGCTTTCAGATTCATGACAAGAAATTACAAGAAATGAAAATGTTTAGCAAACAATTGATATCTAAGCACAATTCAGGGGAAAAGTAATATTCCAGATGTTTTCTAATAAAACAGTGAATTGTATTTCAGCACATTTAATTTGTTATATTCTCAAGTATACCCAAAAAGATTTGATCCCTTTTCCCATCACATTTCAGACCATACCCAGGTCAATAATTAAATCATTATTATCCATGAATAAAGACCTGGGTATGGTCTGAAATGTTGTTGTAGGAAAAAGGATTAATTCTTTTTGTATATATTTGAGAACATCACGATTTTAATATTTTGTAGTAAAATTCTCTATGTTATTTGGAAAATTGGAGCTTCACATTTTTCCTTGATTTTTTTTGTAGTGTCAAACCAGGCCAGAATGACTTTCTTTGTTCTGTAAAACCTGCAATTACCTTCAGAGATTAGCTGGTAATGTTTTTATCATTTCTCTACATCTAAACACATCATGTGGGAGGTTGTACATCGCAGGGCTCCAAAATATTTACTGTGCATGTTAATTTGTTGTTAGAAACAGCAGTTGTTTAATTGGTGGAAAATTGTACAATATAAATCGATATGAATAACCCATGTTCTTTTCTATTAAATTGATCATACTTGAGTAGACTTGCACAATAATCAAACTTTTCTTGCATTTACCATTCTCTGAATGCAAATCATTTAAATGAATTTGTCACCAGCCTTTTTCTACCTCATCTGAAGAAAGCAAAAAGTAGGTAAAGAGTATGTCACGGCACGGACTAGAGAGCATCCAGATACAGTGAGTGACAATGGAGCATTGACCAATGGTGTCTGGTGCACCACACAGAACAACAGACAGTGGAAACAATGGGGGAAGGCAAATACAATCCCTGCTTTTAGGGAATGGGGAAAGAAGACCTCAAGCACTCACCTATAGCTGTGCCCTGATCTCCCTGTCATCCCTATATGGATTCTTTCACCTCATCGCTGAGCAGGATACCTAGTCCTCGCTAGCCCTGATGTTAACCCTCACTAGGGAGATGGCCCGCAGGAGCACTATTCCCTACCACTGCACTAATAACAACAAGAGGGGAAGGAAAGACAGACAGGAAAACAACAAAACAGCTTTACGCCTGCTACCACACTCCTCAGCAGCAGACAGCTTGGCAATGGTTAGCTTGTCCAGAGTAGCACCTTCACCTCAGGTAGGTAGGCCAGAAATAGAGTTCAATCACCAGCAAGGAATGCTGGATCATGTGACCATATAAAAGAGATGGGAGTGATCACAATAAGTAGCCACACATGTGAAGAGAACTAGGGAGCTTGCTAGTAACAGAAACTGAAATTAACTCTTACACTGCCAAAGGAAAGAAACACATTTAATATGACGTTTCCACACAGGAATGAGGTACAGATCCCAAACTTGTCACAGACTCGTGACAGAGTCCCTGATTTCAATGATGTATGACTTAGTTTACTGGGTCCAGTAGATGTGACATTATCAGAGTTTTTAGATATATCATGAAGCAGAGTGTAGAAAGCTAATCCTACCACAACTCTGTGTACAATGAATATTATCAGTAAGCTGTGAAGCCCTCCAATCTATCCTAAACTCGGCTGCCAGACTGATCCACCTGTAAAAACAAAGAAAAGATTGCGCCATAGTGAAGAACCGTAATGGGGAGAAAAGATTTTGGCTGATAGATTAGCGCTCACCTGGGAAGGTTGTGCTTGGTCTCTGCACAACGAGAGTGTAGGCTGTAGGTGAGGCAATCACAGCCGCGGGACAGTCAGCCAGAAGATGGATCCTCCCACGTTGGTCAGGTGACTGGCCACGTGATTGAAGGGGGTGTCAACGTATGAAGTCACCAGAGGTCCTGTTAGCTTTCTAGGAATCCAACGACGATTCAAGGCAGAGTCCTATCTGGATCTTGACTGCCCAAAGCTGCTACCACACCTGATGAAGATAGCGAGGGCTATCGTAACGTGTAGTCAATCATAATTTTATTAATAAAATAGGTCGGTATACATTTCTAAGTCTCCTTCTTGTTGCCTTAGCGCTCCCTAAACACTTGTGAGACAGTGCGGGGGATCATATGCGAGGGGCGCTATGTCTCCCCCAGAATGCGCACTGTCACGTATTGAGCCCGGTATAGGGTGTGAGAGAAAGGGACGGTCCGCTCCCTCCGCTCCGGGTCTTGCAAGGTCCCGGAAGTAGACACGGAGTTAAAAGCCTGGTCAGGAGGCAGGGCGGGGTTCCCTGTACAGAGAATTGTGCCTTAGCTGCAGGAGCAGCAGAGATATAGACAGGAGAGGTCTAGCGTTCCAGAGGACCGTGTGCTAGACTAACACGGCCTAGCCCAGGAGGGCTGGGAGCTCGGCGTGACCTATAACGGAGGCCTTTGGCCTGAAGGACCCGGGGTACGTTATATGAACTGTGTCTTGTGTACCCGGCTGCGACCCGGATTCCAGCTGACTGTGCCATCGCTGTGTGTACCAACCAGCAATAAACACCGGGTCCTGTTTGAACCACTACCGGGCTCTACGTGTTTCCTGACTTGCAATCCAGGCGCTGCCCCACATATGGTGAAGGACCCGGGTACCTTGGACCAGGTGGTTAGCTTGCTAGAGCGATATACAGCCACCCAGGAGTTCATACGGGACTCTGCCCCACTGCGGCAGTTACGCCGGCCTCCGGAGCCGGCTAAAGGGGTACGTCCATTCCCAGGGGACTCTCCTAAAAACGTACCCGCTGAGAGGACACCCCAGGACGGGGCCGACAGGAGACCGGGCTCCCCAAGAAGGAGGTTCCGGCCCAGCACTGTCCCTACCACGTGGTGCTGGCGGTGCAAAGGACCAGGACACGTGGCTGCCTATTGCCCGCTAACGGCGGAACCCATGGACTGCGGGTTCACACGCCGGCTCTCGATGTATGCCAGCCCCGTATTCACTGCAGATGTGGTGGGTCCCCTAATGGAACCGCATCTGTGCCCAGTGCTCATTAATGGACACAGAGCGGAAGCTCTCTTGGACTCTGGCAGTTTGGTGACGCTGGTTCGGGCGTCCTTAATCCCCGGGTTGCAACTCACTGGGGAATTGATCGGGGTCCGGTGTATACACGGGGACCTACGCGAGTATCCAACCACGGAGGTGACTCTATCCACTTCATGTGGAGAAGTGACCCACGTGGTTGGAGTGGTAAACTCTCTACCGTACGGGACTGTGCTGGGAAGAGACTTACCATTGTTTTGGTCCTTATGGGGAAGGAGGAGTAACCCTTCCCTGATGCCAGGGAATCAGGGTGCTGAACCCGACGACCCTGAGACCGGGACACCTGCCGTAGGGGTCGCCAACATAGGGCTAGAGTGTCACCCCGACAGGTTCCCGGTAGACGTATTGGCAGGAGAGGTCGAGGAGACCCCACCGCTTCCAGAGCTGGAAGTATCCCGGGGAGCGTTTGGGACAGCCCAGCTACAGGACCCCACACTGACCAGGGCCCGAGAAAGGGTAACAGAAGTAAACGGGGTAACTCAGCAGCCGGGGGCAGAAAATGTATTTCCACGCATGGTGATTAACCGGGAGTTACTCTATAGGGTGGACAAAATCAGGGATGAAGTCGTGGACCAACTGGTAGTGCCGCAGCCACACCGCCGGGCAGTCCTAGAGATGGCCCACTCCCACCTGCTAGGGGGCCACCTTGGGGCTAAAAAAAACGCAAGAACGCATCTTGCGGAGGTTCTTCTGGCCGGGCGTGTATGCGGACGTCCAGACGTACTGTGACTCCTGCCCGGAATGTCAGCTGACCACACCCGTTGCCACCTTCCGTAGTCCATTGGTACCTCTACCCGTTATAGAGGAACCTTTTGAACGGATCGCAATGGATTTGGTGGGGCCTATAGTGAAGTCAGCCCGAGGCCACCAACATATACTCGTGGTTGTTGACTACGCCACCCGGTACCCGGAGGCGATTCCATTATGCCGCACCTCGGCGAAGATGATTGCCCGGGAGCTGTTTGCTATGTTTTGTCGCCTAGGACTACCTAAGGAAATCCTCACAGATCAGGGGACTCCTTTTATGTCCAAAGTGACCAGGGAACTGTGTAAACTGCTCAACATAAAACAGCTGTGCACCTCGGTGTACCATCCCCAGACCGACGGATTAGTGGAGCGGTTTAATAAAACCCTGAAGTCCATGCTAAAAAAAGTGGTAGCAAAGGACGGAAAGGATTGGGACATGTTACTGCCCTATCTCATGTTCGCCATCCGGGAGGTACCGCAGTCGTCTACGGGGTTTTCTCCCTTTGAGCTGTTGTACGGCCGACATCCTAGAGGGCTCTTGGACGTTGCCAAAGAGACGTGGGAACAGGAACCCACACCCTATAGGAGCGTGATCGACCACGTGGCGAAAATGCAGGACCGGATCACGGCGGTCCGGCCTATTGTAAAAGAGCACCTAATGGAGGCCCAAGGAGCTCAAAGCCGCAGGTATAATACACGGGCCACCGTTAGGACCTTTGAGGTGGGGGACCGAGTATTGGTCTTAGTGCCCACAACGGAAAGCAAATTATTGGCCAAATGGCAAGGGCCCTATGAAATCCGGGAAAAAGTAGGGGGGGTCAATTACAAGGTATACCAGCCCGGGAAAAGGAAACCCGTGCAGCTATACCACGTAAATTTGCTTAAAGCATGGAAAGACCGGGAGTGCCTGATTATGGAGGCGTCCGATGCCCCCGGTGACCCTTCCCCTTCGGCCACCATGGATACCGAAGGGGTAATAATCAGTGACACCCTCACTAAGGCCCAACGACGGGAGGCTCGAAAGTTGGTACAGCAGAATCCCGATGTGTTCTCTGACCTGCCCGGGCGCACTTCGGTCATTCAACATGACATTGTCACTGAGCCCCGGGTTAAAGTGCGAGTGAAACCATACCGGGTTCCCGAGGCCAGACGGCAAGCCATCACGGCCGAAGTTAAACACATGCTTAAGTTAGGTGTGATAGAAGAATCCCGGAGTGAATGGGCTAGTCCCATTGTGCTCATTCCAAAACCGGACGGATCGTTGCGGTTCTGCAACGATTTCCGGAAGTTGAACGAAGTGTCTAAGTTCGACTTGTATCCGATGCCCCGGGTGGACGAGTTGATTGAAAGACTGGGGCAAGCCCAGTACTTCACAACCCTCGATCTGACAAAAGGATACTGGCAGGTGCCGCTAACGGAGTCGGCCAAGGAAAAAACCGCCTTTGTTACTCCGGAAGGTCTCTATCACTATGTCGTGTTGCCTTTTGGGTTGCATGGAGCCCCGGCCACCTTTCAGCGGCTCATGGACATAGTGTTAGAACCACATCGGAAGTACGCGTCCGCCTACCTAGACGACATTATCATCTTTAGTCCAGATTGGCACACCCACTTGTCCCAGGTTCAGGCCGTGGTGGATTCGCTCAGGGCCGCAGGCCTGACGGCGAATCCAAAAAAATGTGCCATGGGGCTCGAGGAGGCCCGATACCTGGGGTATGTGATTGGGCGAGGGGTTATCAAACCCCAAATAAACAAAATCGAGGCCATTCAAAATTGGCCCCGACCGGTGTCAACCAAACAGGTGAGGGCGTTCCTCGGCATAGTTGGGTATTACCGACGCTTCATACCCAATTTTGCTGGCCGAACGGCGGCCCTGTCCGACCTGTTAAAAGGGAAGAAATCGGCATTGGTGCGTTGGAATCCTCAAGCAGAGGCGGCCTTTCAGTCCATGAAGTCGGCCTTGTGCGGACAGCCCGTCCTCCTCAGTCCTGACTTCACAAGGGCCTTCGTTGTACAAACGGACGCCTCGGAGGTGGGTCTGGGGGCTGTGCTGTCGCAAGAAGTGGACGGAATCGAGCATCCGGTCACTTACTTGAGCCGGAAATTGTCCCCGGCGGAAAAGAATTATAGCGTAGTGGAGAAGGAGTGCTTGGCCGTTAAATGGGCCTTGGAGTCCCTACGTTATTATTTGCTCGGGCGACAGTTCCGGTTGGTTACGGATCACGCTCCTTTGGTCTGGATGCGAAATGCCAAGGAACGGAACGCTCGGGTCACCCGGTGGTTCCTGTCCCTCCAAAACTTCAATTTTACGGTGGAGCATCGGGCTGGCAAGTTGCAGGGTAATGCGGATGCCCTGTCCCGGGCACCCTGTTTGATGGCTGGGGTTCAACCCCACAAGTTTGAACCGAGGGGGGGGGGTGTGTGAGACAGTGCGGGGGATCATATGCGAGGGGCGCTATGTCTCCCCCAGTATGCGCACTGTCACGTACTGAGCCCGGTATAGGGTGTGAGAGAAAGGGACGGTCCGCTCCCTCCGCTCCGGGTCTTGCAAGGTCCCGGAAGTAGACACGGAGTTAAAAGCCTGGTCAGGAGGCAGGGCGGGGTTCCCTGTACAGAGAATTGTGCCTTAGCTGCAGGAGCAGCAGAGATATAGACAGGAGAGGTCTAGCGTTCCAGAGGACCGTGTGCTAGACTAACACGGCCTAGCCCAGGAGGGCTGGGAGCTCGGCGTGACCTATAACGGAGGCCTTTGGCCTGAAGGACCCGGGGTACGTTATATGAACTGTGTCTTGTGTACCCGGCTGCGACCCGGATTCCAGCTGACTGTGCCATCGCTGTGTGTACCAGCAATAAACACCGGGTCCTGTTTGAACCACTACCGGGCTCTACGTGTTTCCTGACTTGCAATCCAGGCGCTGCCCCACACACTGCATTATCCTCTTTTCATCCACACTGACCCACCTGTCTCCCTGTTACTCCCTGGTCTCTTCTCTCTGCCAAGACATTCACTGGTTTCCCACTGCCAAAACACTCCAGTTCAAAACCCTAACCATCACAAAGAAAGCCATCAACAACCTGTCTCCTCCATACATCTGTGATATGTTCTCCTGATACTTACCTGCACATAACTTCCAATCCTCACAAGATCTCCTTCTTTCCTCCTATTTTATCTCCTCTTCCCACAATTGGAGATAAGATTTCTCTCATGTATCCTCCATAATCTGGCATTCTCTGCCCCAGCACATCAGACTCTAACCTTCAAAGGGAACCTGAAGACAAGCCACAACCTGCAGTGACCCTCAGTTTACAATATCGCTGCATACGGTATCCCAATCCATCCCTTGTAGACTGTGAGCTCTCATCGCAAGCAGGGTCCTCTCTCCTCCTGTACCCGTCTGTGCCCTGTATTAGTGCTGGGGGCATAATTGGACCAGGTCTCAAGCACACCTAGTCTGGGTAGTAATAATCTCCTGGGGTTGCAACACTCATTGTACTGAAACAACAGCACACAGTCTAAAGTGACAAATCCCTGAAATCAGTGTCGGACCTTATTTCATGCTGCCCTCATATTTCATAGCAAATTTACCATGATAGTTAGAGGTCTTGTAGGTCCCACATGATATGTCCAATATCTTTCAAATAAAATTTGCTAATAGAAATGAATGCAGCCATGATAGCTTCCCCTACTGTGTGTTTGATTCTGTAGAACAGATGGGTCAGAAGGCCCACATTGACTTCAGTATTTTGCTGAAAATGCCTGTAATGGGCACACGAGCCATGGAAAATAATGGCCAAGTCCTATGAATCATTTTCATGAAATTGATGACTGAGCGCACGCATGTCACTTACCAGAGGATGGCACTAGGATACTCCATGAGATAAAGCCAGAATGATGTAATGGGCAATATTCTACTGTAAAACATTAGATCTTGGTATTCATGTGGATAACTATTACATAAACATATGTACCACCTATGCAAATTATCAACCCTGCCAACATCATGGCAATCTCAATAGGACGGTCCTACTCTACATTTTTTACTCACATTGTGCCATATAGCCTCCTAAATACATTAAAAGCAGAACCACATAAATGCAACACATACCCAGAACATCTCAGAACCACTCCATGGGGCTGGAAGGACAAATGCAGATAAAGGCAGACTAGGTCCGGACATGTGCAGCAAATGCTACAGACGATCGGACATTATCAGATCTGACCCCCACACTGCCAAACCAGTAGTCCATGAATGAGGGTGGAACAGGTCCAGATAAATGTGTATGCAATCAACACAGTCTGTGGAAAGGTTGAGCAGCTGTGTATGAACAGTGACCTAAGTCAATCAGAGTAAAAACAGAAAAAATTGCAAACTAAATCAAGCACACACAGAAAAAGTGGGGGTCAGCCACCAACCAATAACATATCAAAGAGCGTGGGAGCCAGTACTGCCTATGGTTAGCATGCAATACAAAAAGTGCAAATGCACAAGTTAATTGCTAACTATACTTTAAAAAATGAGACTTTTAGCAAACAATTGATAAATTATTTGAGCCACCCTGCCAACATCATGGCAATCTCAATAACACGGTCCTACTCTACATTTTTTACTCACATTGTGCCATATGGTGTACTAAATACATTAAAAGCAAAACCACATAAATACAACATGTACCCAAACATCTCAGAACTGCTCTCATGGCGTTGGAAGTACAAATGCAGATAAAGGTAGACCAGGTCCCAACATGTGCAGCAAAAACGCCAGACGCCAGGACATTATCAGATCTGACCCCACACTGCTTTTAGTGGACAGTATTGTCATTGCTGGGCACACCGCTCATACATTGATCAGCGTCTGGCATGAAAACACAGAAGGACATTGTGATGCTGCAGGGGGAGTGATGGAAGGTGAGTATGATTGTTTAGTTATTTTTTTAATGTAACAAATAGTGGACAAATACCAGAATTTGGGGAACAGCTTCTAGGATGGGATAATGTACCAGGATATGGGCACATAATAGGCTGAGGGATCACATACCAGGATATGGTCACATACCAGGAGGGGGGATCATTTAGTAGGATATGGGCACATACCAGGATGGGGGATCATGTACCGGGATAAGCAGCACATACCAGGACAGAATATGGGGACATCACCACCATAATAGTGTCAGCAGCAGTTCCCCCCCTTCATAACAGTGTGTCTTGACCACATTTTTTGGTTAAAAAATGTTTTCCCTTTTTTTCTCCTCTGAAACTCTGAAACTTGGCTGCGTTTTATAGTCCCAAAAATACAGTAAATGATTTAAAAAAAAAACCTGTGGGTCCCCATATTTGATACTCAGCAAATATAAAGTGCATAGCTGGTGACTGCAGGCCACAGCTGTCCACTTTATCTGTGCTGAGAATAAAAAATACGGGGGGGGGGGCATACAAAATTTTTGTTCAACTATTTATCTATAATTACACACATATAACGGCAGGTTCGTTACCTTACACTAATGTATATGATTACATACAGATTACATACAGATTATGGGCACAGTCTGACTGCAACAGCCAATCACAGGCACTATCACAGAGAGTGGAGTTTGTGATTTGCTGATGCAGTCAGTGCAGTGATTAATTATGAGGCTTAGGGTGCTTTCACACTACGATTTTTAGGGAGCCGATACTGTCCGATATAAATCGGACAGCATCGGCTCCCTTCTGATGACTGGAATCGGATGCCAAATAGGCATCCGATTCCGGCATTAAATCGTAGCCTTCGGCTGAAAAAAGGAAAAAAAAAAGTTCATGCTCACCTCCCCCCGAGCCCCTGCTGTCTCCCGCCGTCTTCCTGGAGGTTCCCGGTGGCTCCCGCAGGCTCCCGGTATCTGCAGAGGTCTTCTTCTGCTGTACACAGGACCTGCGGTGATGTCACAGTCATGTGACCGCGGGTTACCATGGTGAACCCGCAGTCACGTGACTGTGACATCACCGCAGGTCCTGAACTGCAGAAGAAGACCTCTGCAGACATTGGGAGCCACCGGGAACCTCCAGGAAGACGGCGTGAGATGGCGGGGGCTTGGGGGAAGGTGAGCATGAACTTTTTTTTTTTTTCAACCCCTGCGCTCCTAGTTGAGCATTTTTACTGTACTGAGCATGCTCAGTACAGTAAAATCGGGTCCGAGGAGACATCAGATATTTCCTCGGACCCTTCTCCATAGGGCCCCATGTTATAGGGATCGGGTCAGATCGGATGTGCACTAAATGCCATCCAATTTGATCTGATTCTGTCAGATTTTGTAATCGGATGAAAAAATCGTTGCAGGCAACGATTTTTTCACCGAAAAAAAATCGGCAAAAATCGGGCATAATCGGGTCGGACACAAATCGGCTGGCATTTAGTGTACAGCTGATTCGGTCTGATCCCCATAGGGATGCATGGGGTCCGAAAATCGCTCCGATGCTGTCCGATTTTTATCGGACAGCATCGGAAATGAAGAAATCGTAGTGTGAAAGCACCCTTAGTGAGCAGACCTGGAAGTAAGTGTGACCACATCACCGGAGACTGGTAAGTATAACGCTCCTTCGGGCCAAGTCCGGTCTTGAACCCTGACTTTTTTAAAGTCCATCGGGATCTGCTAAATCCAAACATCTGCTAGTTCATCCATCTCTACTCAAGATTTCTTGAATACCCTAGCGGCTTCAATGCCCCGCCGGTGTGGTGCAGTAATTAAAGTAAGATGTTATGCTACAGAATACCATGGCATTGTAAACAATAACTTACTCTCTATGTTGTGAGCAATAAATAGTATATCCAAAACTTTTGGCAGTCAGTTTTCTTTAATTAAATGACCATACCTATATTCAAAAGCATTTTGGTTTAAATTAAGGTCTTGCATGATGACAACTTCATGCACGTTTAATTCATCTCCAGGAAAATTGCATCACAACAATCAGAGAGAAATAACCACACTAAAAAAATGCAAAACTTTTGGAACATCACTGTATATACACACACACACAGTATATATAATCTGCAGCTTGGTTATCATAAAAGTAGAGGGGTCCAAATACACTACTTGCATTCTGCGGATGGGATGCGCAATGTGACCGCAGCACCGCAAGCCCCTATCTTTATAATGGGAGCGCACAGTGCTGCGCTTGACTGTGCATGACCGTGCGCACCCATTCACTGCCATATGTGATCTGTACGCAGGCGGATGCCTGCACACAAATCACACACTCTAGCCCGCACCAGAAATGCAACAGATCACATATGGCAGTAAATGGGTGCGCACGGTCATGCGCAGTCAAGCGCAGCACCGTGCGCTCCCATTATAAAGATAGGGGCTTGCAGTGCTGCGGTCACATTGCGGATCCACTCCGCAGAACGCTGCGGATGGGAACGCAAGTGTGAAGGTAGCCTAAGTGTCTGCCCCTGGTGCTACCTGTATCTCACATAATCCCAATCATCACTTATTTGTAATATAAAATATTGAAAAATGTGCTTTTTCTGAGCCAATTCTTCAATGGGAACCCAGCATCGTCTGCAAAATAATTCCTCTGTTGACTGAGTGTGACACAATAACAGATCAATGTCTTTTTCCCTGTAGGTCAAATGCATGAAGCTAGTCATAAAAATCTGTTAACAATAATTGTGTTAATACAAGTATATCAACAGTGAATTAGAGGAAAAATAAGCCTGTCGCATTAAAAGCAGATTAACATCAACAAACAGAAACGCTTCAGATCTTTCTAAATGCAATGTTCTGTTAGAATGCATTATTAAAGATTGTTTCTTCTTCTCCAGAAAAAAAAAAAAGAAGTGTTTAATAGATGCTGGAGCTGTTTAGCCACATAAAGCTACAAGGCCTAATTGATTACCAACCAAAATAAGACAAATCACACTTGACCTTGGTGTTTGCACAGACCTCATGACTTTATCAATAAAGGCTTTTTATGTCCACAGAGAGCTATACTGTGAAGTCCTTTTGTAGCCTCAGAACAAGAAGCCTGGAAGGAACACTAGACATATAGTCAGCAGGTAATAAAAGTGCTCCTTAGATAATCAGTTGCTTCAGTAATATTCATGCATATGCATTAATAGCTTTTCACATGCTCTCAGAGTCAGTGATATGTGATTATGGAGGCAGATGTATTTCTGGACTTCTTGCTACTAATCACAGTGACGTTTATTAGAGTCAGCCTACGCTTAACCTAAAAAGTCTTCTAATGGGCAGCCATCAAATAAAGAAAAAAAATAATTCTGCTAAAACTTTGTAGGGTAGCTAGATTATAAAATATTACAGAAAGAGCTACATAGGCTGGCAGCAAGGGCATGACTTTGTTTTTAGTTTTTTCCTCCCCTTCTTCCAAGAGCCATTTTTATTTTTCTGTCACTATATCCATGTGAGGGCTTATTTTTTGTGGAGTGAGTTGAAATTTTGAATGACATCATTCATTTTATCATAGGATTTACTGGAAAACGGGAAATAAATTCCAAGTGCAATGAAAATGCTAAATAAGTGCAATTCTATAAATGTTTTTACTTTTTATTTACCATTATTATTATTATTATTATTATTTATTTATATAGCGCCATTATATTCCAAGGCGCTTTACATGCTAAAAAGGGCAGACTAGGACAAGTAACATAGTAACAATACAAGTAACAATAAATGTTGACAATTCAGTTGTACAGAAACAAGAGGGGAGAAATCCTGTCCACAAAGGCTCACAGTCTACGAGGGGTGGGTGGGGATACAGTGGGAGGGGGAAATTCCAGTCATGAGGCGGTGTGGTGGATCGGGTCTTATTGCAGGTGGTAGGCTTGGCGGAAGAGGTGGGTCTTCAGGCTTCTTTTGAAGGTTCCCAGGGTAGGAGAGTGTCTGATGTGTTGGGGCAGTGAGTTCCAGAGTCTAGGTGAAGCACGGGAGAAATCCTGTATGCGGTTGTGCGAAGAGGAGATGAGGGGGAAGTAGAGGAGAAGCTCTTGGGAGGATCGCAGGTTGCGTGAGGGTAGGTATCGGGAGACCATGTCAGATATGTATGGAGGGGACAGGTTGTGAATGGCTTTGTATGTCATGGTTAATGTTTTAAACCGGGATCTCTGGGAAGTAGGGAGCCAGTGAAGGGCTTGGCAGAGGGGGGAGGCAGGGGAGTAGCGGGGAGACAGATGGATTAGGCGGGCAGCGGAGTTCAAGATAGATTGGAGAGGTGCAAGGGAGGTATTGGGGAGGCCGGTGAGACAGGAGGTTGCAGTAATCGAGGCGGGAGATGATGAGAGCGTGAATAAGGGTTTTAGCAGTGTCGTGGTCAAGGAAAGTGCGAATCCTATAGATGTTTTTGAGCTGGAGACGGCAGGAGGTGGCGAGGGCCTGGATGTGGGGCTTGAAGGAGAGGGAAGAGTCAAGGATAACCCGAGGCACTTGGCATGGGGGACTGGAGAGAGAGAGCAGTCGTTGACAACGATGGATAGGTCAGGTAGTGAGGGGGAGCGTCTTGGGGGGAAGACTATGAACTCTGTTTTGTCCATGTTCAGCTTAAGGAAGCGAGCAGAGAAGAAGGATGAGATGGCGGACAGGCAGTGTGGAATTTTGGATAGAAGGGAGGTGATGTCAGGACCAGACAGGTAGATTTGGGTGTCGTTGGCGTAGAGGTGATATTGGAGGCCGTGGGACTCAATGAGTTGCCCTAGGCCGAGAGTGTAGATTGAGAACAGTAATGGTCCAAGAACCGAGCCCTGGGGGACCCCGACAGATAGGGGGTAGGGTGAGGAGGATGTGTGGGAGTGGGTGACGCTGAAGGTGCGGTCCGTTAAGTAAGAGGAGATCCAAGAGAGGGCAAGGTCCGTGATGCCAAGAGATTCCAGGATCTGTAGTAGAAGGGAGTGGTCAACAGTGTCGAAGGCGGCTGACAGGTCGAGGAGGAGGAGAACAGAGTAGTGGCGCTTGCTTTTGGCAGTCAGTAGGTCATTTGTGACTTTGGTCAGGGCTGTTTCAGTGGAGTGGAGGGGTCGGAAGCCAGATTGCAGGCGGTCAAAGAGGGAGCAGGAGGAGAGGTGAGAGGACAGCTCAGAGTGGACATGCTGTTCAAGTAGTTTAGAGGCAAAAGGGAGGAGAGATATAGGGCGGTAGTTGGAGACAGTTGTGGGATCGAGGGAGGGTTTTTTGAGGATGGGTGTGATCAAGGCGTGTTTGAAGGCTGAGGGGAAGGTGCCGGTGGTGAGTGATAGGTTGAAAAGATGAGTTAGGGCTGGGATGATAACGGAGGTGAGGTTGGGAATGAGGTGGGATGGGAGCGGGTCTTGGGCACTGGTGGTGAGGTGTGATTTTGACAGGAGGGAGGAGAGCTGGTCTTCAGTTATAGGGGGGAAGCAGTTGATGGAAGTAGAGGGCAGAATAGGTGAGAGGGGAGGCTGTGGGGACAGTGGATCAAAGCTGTCAATCTTTTCTTTGAAGAAGGAGGCAAAGTCTTCTGCAGAGATAAGGGGAGAGGGAGGGGGAGCAGGCGGGCGGAGTAAGGAATTGAAGGTTTTGAAAAGTTGCTTGGGATTGCGGGACAGGGAGGTTATTAGGGATAAGAAGAAGGTTTGTTTGGCGGTGGCAAGTGCAGTCTTGAAGGCGATGAGGGACTGTTTGAACAGCGCAAAATGCTCAGTGGAAGGTGATTTTTTCCATCGCCTCTCGGAGACCCTGGATGCCCGTCTCAGGTCTTTAGTGAGGGTGGTGTGCCAGGGTTGCCTATTAGTGCGTGCAGCGTAGTGTGAGAGGGGGGCTGCTAGGTCGAGCGCCTTTGTTAATGTGGTGTTGTAGAGGGTGGTGGCAGTGTCTGTGTCACGTGTAGATGTTATGTTGGCGAGAGGGAGAAGGGATTCTGAGAGTGAGTGTAGATCAATGTGTTTTAGGTTTCTGCGGGGATGATCAAGTTTGCGGAGAGGAGGTGATGTAGTAGGGGAGGTGAGGGAGGAGAAGGTCAGCAGATTGTGGTCAGACAGGGTGAGGGTTGAGTTTGTGAGATTAGTAAGGGAGCAAAGACGGGTAAAGATGAGATCCAGCGTGTGGCCATCTTTGTGGGTGGCAGAGGAGGACCATTGGGAGAGCCCGAAGGAGGAGGTCAGGAAAGAAGTTGAGAGGCGGTTGGGTGGCCAGTGTCAATGGGGATATTGAAATCGCCCATAATGATGGTGGGGATGTCAGTAGAGAGGAAATGAAGTAGCCAGGTGGTAAAGTGGTCGAGAAAGGTGGGGATGGATCCAGAGGGGCGGTAGATGACGGCTAGCTGGAGGTTACAGGGGGAGAAGATGCGGACAGAGTGGGCTTCGAAAGATGGGAGAGTAACAGAGGGGGGTAATGGGATAGGGGTGAAGGAGCAGGTGTCGGATAGGAGTATGCCGACACCTCCGCCATGTTTGTCAGAGGGGCGGGGTGTGTGGGAGAGATTGAATCCGCCGTAGGATAGTGCAGCAGGGGAGGCCGTGTCGGAGGGGGTGAGCCAGGTCTCTGTGATGCCAAGGAATGAGAGTTTATTAGAAATAAAGAGTTCATGGATGTCTGTGAGCTTATTACAGACTGAGCGGGCATTCCAGAGAGCGCCTGGCAGGGAGATTAGAGGAGCAGGAGCTGGGGGGATGGGTCTAAGGTTGGTCAGGTTGCGAGGGTGGGTGATGGTGGGGTTATGAGAGTTGGTGATGGGACGTGGGGGTAGGGTGTAGGTGACTGTGGGGATGTGGCGGGGGGGGCCAGGATTAGGGGAAATGTCGCCAGCGAGTAGGAGGAGCAGGGAGAGGGTTAGCAGGTGGGAGCATGAGAGTTTACGTGGTGGCCGTGCCTGATTGGAGATGGAGGATTGAAAGTGAAGGAATAGTTCAGAGGAGTGGGTAAGGTGGCTAGGTAGAATGGAGGGTGAGATAAGTACTTTGTTGCTGGCTGGAGGGATGAGCGGGGGTAGCAGGAAGTGGAGAAGGATGGGAGTGAGAGTGCAAAGGAGGGGTACATTGTGGATGGAGAGCGGGGGATGAGAGTAGCGTGGGTCAGATGCAGCGGGAAGGAGAGCTGTAGTGGTGGGTGAGAGGTCAGTAGTGATGAGTAGTCCGGGGTTTACATAGTGAATACATAATTGTAGTACAAGTGAACAAATTGCATATCTGTTTGTTTGTCTTGCATGACTTACCCGTTTCCTGCCCCGTTTAACTGCCTGGTGTAACTGCACTTGTACAGTTGGCACTTATGCAGGTGGCATGTTCACAATATGGTGAAACTGTGCTGACAATATGAGTTTTTTGAGACCTGTAATGTTCTCATTTTTCAGGATCTTGGGGTGACTGAGAACTTATTTTTTGAGGCCTGAGTGACTTTTTAATTATTTCATTTTGCTGCATATTCGATGCTTTGATTGCCTCTTGTTGCATTGTATTGCAATTTTGCAGCAACCAAAGAAGAGTAATTTGTGGCGTTTTGAGATTTTTTTCCTGTTATGCTTGTTACCGATCGGATTCATTTATTTTATTTTTGCTAGATCGGGCATTTCTGAACTCAATAATACCAAATGTGTGTATTTTTTTATTGTTTTATTTTCAATATAAAACTGCTTAGGAATAATGAAAACAATTGAGAAACTTAGCTGATGCATTGGCCAATTCATGAGAGCCCGATAACCAACATCAAGGTGTTCTCCTCTATCGGATCCCTAACCTTATGCCTCTGCTGGCAATTTAAAACTGCATGTATGAGTGTACTTATGTCTCTAAGTGCAATTAAAATCTGCATGGGTGTGATTCGGAACCTGGCTACAACACAATTGTGGATTCAGCATGGTTATGGTGCAGAGAAGGTGCTCAGTCAGAAAATTATAGTAACACTAAAAGTAGAGACTGTCTGGCAACACCTGTGTGTAAAGGTGCTTGCTAGCTAGAAAAGCACATTATAAAATGAGGTAAAACCGCTGCACACTGAACACTTAGAAAAAACATGATCTAGCATAATGTCTCTAAAAATGAATATCAAGGCAAATGCATAAGGCTAATACAAATGTGTATGGGAAAAGAGACATAGCAAAAACTGCTTAGGAATCCTGAAAACTATTGAGAAATGTAACTGATGCATTGGCTAATTCATGAGAGCCCAATAACCAAAGTCAAGGTGTTCCCTAACAGTTTTATGTCAGTTTTGCAATTGTAAAATATTATTATACCCGCATAACCTCAAGTATCTAACTACACATAAAGTCACACAATTTATATGCACTACATGCAGAGGTACAGTACATTTGTGTCACCACAGGAAACCAGGGGTATGGGTTATGAGTCAAGAGTGGAGGACCAACCTGCCAGCCTCCTATTGTAACTGCACTCAAAAACACAATTAGACAGCAACTTTATTATCACACCCATCAATTTACAAAAATGTGGACTGGATCACCTATCTGTATTATAATCAACAAGATTCTTAAATTACACTAGAGATACCTTTAAGGGCTTAAAAGATTAGTTGGAACTCACATCCGTAATGGCCTACCAGAATAGAGTGCATTAGATATGATCCTAGCAGAAATGGGTGGGGTGTGCAAACTAATTGGACCTATCTGCAGCACCTTCACTCCTAACAGCAAAGCCCTGGATGGGAACATAACTAAAATATTGAAAGGGCTCACTGACCTGTCACAAGAGTTAGCACACAATTCTGGGGTACAGGAACCATGGGGCACTTGGTTTGGTTGGTTGAGTGGGTGGAAAAGTACACTGGCTAAAGTAAGGATGGTTGTCATCTGCATCTTAGGGCCCTTTCACATCTGCGTTTATTTGAAATCGCGGCAGATGCGGTGAAAAAACCGCATCTGCCGCGATTGCCGCATAACCGATGCACTTGCGGCGCGGTTGCGGTAATCCCCATAGAAAGTATAGGGGGACTTGCGGCAGGTGCGGCAAGTGCGGTTTTGCACTTGCGGCAGGTGCGGCCGCGAAAAAAAACGCGGCTGACCGCGGTTTTTTTTTGCGGCCGCACCTGCCGCAAGTGCAAAACCGCACTTGCCGCACCTGCCGCAAGTCCCCCTATACTTTCTATGGGGATTACCGCAACCGCGCCGCAAGTGCATCGGTTATGCGGCAATCGCGGCAGATGCGTTTTTTTCACCGCATCTGCCGCGATTTCAAATAAACGCAGATGTGAAAGGGCCCTTAGTTGTATTTGCCTTAATCATGTGTTGTGTAATTCCATGTGTGAAGAATATGGTATCAAAGGCCCAAGACGAATCGATAATGGTGATGCAGGTAGGGATGGATAACCTAGGAGAGGAAGTATAAATGGCTATAAGGTCAGTCATCAAAGCACCACTGGTTAACAGTCACCACTGATATGTACTATGGGTAGAAACAATCAAGCAGAGTAGGGACAGATTAGGATTAACTGCGCACAAGTCCAGCTACAAAGGGGTCTTCTCACAAGGAGAATACATCTCAAACTGGTAAAGAAATCCATTCTATTCCCCAGCAGGTCAGTCAACATAGGGCCAAGAAATTAGGGTAAGATCTTTGTATATGCTCAGAGGAGACTGTTATGGAAATAAATATATATCAATATATGAAAATATCCAAAGATTTATCAATGTGCTTGTACCCTGTATTGTACTGCATATCTAGCATATATGTATCACTTTAAATAGTTGCTCTTAAGAGAAATAGGTACTGTTTTTATACAGCAAGTCATGTACTGTGTTTAGAGAAAAGCATGAAGGTCACCTCGGTCTGGGAGTCTTGAAGCCAATGTCTAGCATGTGTTAATAACAAGTGAAAATGTTCCAAAAATACCAGATAATGAAGGAATGTAATGATTCAATAATGTTTATAACACTAAATGATTGATTTATACAAGGATGCATACATATTTAGAATAGATTTGCATAATCCAATTAATTGCGGCTATTAGTGACCAATGATTAGTTATGTTTAATATTTTGTAACCAATTAATGAATGCTCTTATCCTAGGGTTACTGCTGTGAATTCATTGATGAAGAATTCTAGTTGTGAGCTCCCTCCTGTGGTGGTTGTTGTTGGTGATGCTGCTGGCTGTTTTTTTTGGAGAGTTCCTCAGCTGATCTTGATGATTGGCATTCTGCTTTGGATTGGAGCATATAGGTGTTTGGAGCTGATCAATCTCTGCCAGTTGTAATTATTCCTGGAGGTGTCGACATCTCTCCCTGGTTTCTTCCTGCTCTTCTGAATCCTTGCAAGCTAAGTGAATGGGTTTTTGTTATTTTGTGGCACACATGTTATGTGCTTGAGAATCTGCTTATTGCTTGTCCTGATCTGAGTTGTGGGGTTGATATTTAGGCTGCATATTTGTTTACCTGTTCTCAGTTAAGAAGTTTTCTTCTTGCTGTAGGTATGAATTGCTATTCACTGTTGTCGGCTGCTTCCAGTTCTGCTGGTGTTAGAACCTATTTATTCTAGCTTGATTCACTGAAGTTCCTGCAGATATAGAGGGCACTAGTCTTAGCAGACTCAGGGCTACTTCTAGTTGCGGTATTTAGTCAGGGACAGCAGTCAGTACAGTCGCCCACTACTTCTGTGAAGTCTGTTTATGTTACTCCTAGGTCATCGGATCATAACAGGTTACCACCCCTAGACTTGTCTGTATAACTTCATGTGTTTCCTAAGAAAACTTATTATTCTCCCACACATGCAAACAAGTCAAGTGTGCTTATTTGTCCGTGAACACTTGTTATTAATAAATTTGGAAAGCAAGAAGTTAAGGAGAGGGACATAGTTTTGATGTCCCGACTAAAGCATCCCAACACTTGGGAGAAATTGCATAACAAATTTAGGATCCATTTTCTGCTGTTACCCTTGTAAAAATGCAATATTTGACTCTAAAGTAACATTTTTGTTGAAAAAAGTAAAATGTTATTTTTTTTCTACATTAGTTCCTGTGAAGCACCTGAAGGGTTATTAATCTTCTTGAATGTGGTTTTGAGTGGATTTGTGGGTGCAGTTTTTGGACTGGTGTCACTTTTGGGTATTCTCTGTCACATAGGCCCCTGAAAGTCACTTCAAATGTGATGTCCCTAAAAAAATGAATTCGTAAATCTTGTTGTAAAAATGAGAAATTTCTGCTGAACTTTAAACCCTTCTAAATTCTTAACAAAAAAATTGTTTTAAAAATTTTGCTGATGTAAAGTCAACATGTGGGAAATGTTATTTATTAACTATTTTGTGTGACATTACTCTCTGGTTTAACAGTATAAAAAAATCAAGGTTTGAAAATTGCACAATTTTCAACATTTTTACCAAATTTCTATTTTATTAACAAATAAACGCAAAAATTATCATCCTAAATTTACCACCAACATGAAGTCCAAAATGTCATGAAAAAACAAACTCCAAATGACTGGGATTTGTTGAAGGGTTCCAGAGTCATAACCTCATAAAATGACACTGGTCAAAATAGCAAAAAATGGCCCTGTCATTAGAGTCAAAAAAGGCTTGCGGTGAAGGGGTTATAGGGGAACTCCAGGGAGAGAAAATATTTTAGTACAGTCACTGCCCTCCTACATGATGGAGTAGAGCTGTACACTGCAGTTCTAGGATCTATAGATCTCGTATAAATCGACAAAATAAAACCTGTTCCTCAGCTCTAACCCACCCCCCCTCATGGGACAGAAAATTTTCAACCTGAGAGCTTAATGTAGGAGCAGAGAGCAGGAGGTGTGTCGGGGGCGAGGACCCTAGGGGCTGCAGTATCATCATACTGTACATTCCAGTGAATTGTGATGATGATGATCCATTGAAAGTTGGAGGGATAGGAAGATACCATGCTCCTATGGGGGAGGGGTCCATGCAGAGCTGAATCTATCAATGTAATAATTTGCCTCTGCTCCCAACCTCACAATAACAGTGCACATTATGCATCATTATACAGCAGAGGATCACAGCATGTATTGTATCTTCTTGGTCACATAATTGGCATTACAAGCCAGGACCCCGCTGTCACATGGCATGGTATATCAGGGACTGGATTGTATATGTGACCAGGGGGCCAGCAGCCATGCCCCCTTCCTATACAGAAATGTGAGGGGGCTGGAAAGTAGGATGATCCTGCAGCTCTCAACATCCACGCCCCCGATGCACCTCCTGCTTTTTGTTCCTGCATGAAGCTGACATGCTGAAAATTTTTTATCTCATGAGGGAGGGGTGAGAGCTGAGGAGCAGGCATGATTTTATCAATTTATAAGAGATCTGTAGATAGCACTACAGTGCACAGCTCTGCATCATCATGTAGCAGGGCAGAAACTGTAGCAAAATGTTTTCTCTCACTGGAGTTCCCCTTTAAAATTAACAGTGACTCTTGTGTACTAGTTGCCTTTGTATTGCATTTCAGCTTTATTTACCTGATTGAAGAAAAGCCACTTTACACAATATAACAGATATACGTTTTAATGTTTCTAGCTTCTAGTTTCAGATAACCCATTGTAGTTTACCGAACTTCCATTATTTAAGTGCAGTATAATGCTTTTACTTGACTGCTTCTTTAGTTTATGTGCAATTTTGTTACCTTAATTTCCTCAAAACTGTACACTAAACTATAGATTACTGAAAATAAACATGTCACAACACATATTGATAGTTTTTTGTAGTTGTTATTTTTTACAGGTTTGTCTAACAATGGAACAGTGTACACATTCTTTCAAATTTTTTTTATTTCATTTAAAAACTGTAAATGTTTAAGAAACTAAATACAGCATCCAATTGTATGGTATAAAGTGGTCAATTCTAATACATCTTGTAAAAAGATGTTTTTAGACAACAGTCTTACCATTTGTATAACTAAAATTATTGACAAAAATATAAAAATTAAAAAAGGCCACCCACAGGTATATAAAAGGAAAAACACAATGGCCCTCAATCAATATAGTTGTAAAGGGATTTTCACACAATGTATGTCTGGTCTGCGAATGAGAAATACTTTGTCCATTATATGGCTATGAAGAATTCTTGCCTTACTATATAGATATTAAAAAAATATAGCATCTGTACAAAAAGCATTGTATATCAGAGATAAGAGTTGTGACACATCAGTGGAAATCAGACTGACTAAAGTGTATGAAGTTTTAATGAGGCTCTATTAGTGGTCGTCAGGCAGCTCTAAAATGACTATCACAACCAGGCTTGGCGCAAGCTACTCTGTTTTCCAGAGCCATACAGTTGCTCTGGCCTTTACTCTTTAACACTTATACAATAATCTTACTCAGGGGTCCCTAAGCAATGGCCAAAAAGTCAGCTGCTTTTTGGTGGTGCAAACTGGCAGAATAGTTATGTAGCCGGGTCAAAACCAAGAGGGAATCAGCCAGCTGGGAAGCGGCCTGTGGAGAAGGAATAGAAGCTGGTGAGCTCAAGGTGTCCTCTTGCATGTCGATCACCATCCCTCTTTACTCCCCCCGAGGGAGGCGCATGAGGGCTGAGGGGTCCTAAGTCCCAAAGTAATATCCCAAAGGAAAGGACATAATGTGATAGCTGAATAAGTAGTGTGAATGACTGGCATCAACCTCTAAGTGTCTCACCGGGTCCTAACGCTATGACTAATGGTGGTATGCAAGGTGTATGGGTTTTTATGCCTCAATTTCTAATTAAAAACAAAGAAAAGTATGTGTTGGACTCCAACAAAATGGAGACCTCAGGCGGGGGAAGGGGGATAAGGAGGGAGCTCAGTCATAAAAAATACAAATGTGAATAAGTAGTGTGAATGACTGGCATCAACCTGTAAGTGTGGGTGCAAGCAGAAAAAATACATTTATTATAAGAGCGTTATCTGCTGCGACACTAAGCACTATGTGCACTTTAATGAGTGCAAGCAGTGGCTAAACTGCACAGCTAATACAAAAACAATGTGAATAGGGGTATAGCAATCACTGCTCTAGATACAATGCAAAATGGAAAACTTAGCTCCAACAGTGTCCACTATGGAGTGCCCGGTGAACAGCGCCAAGGTGCTTCCGTCTCACCAGGTCCTAACGCTATGACTAATGGTCCTTATCCCCTTCCTCCGCCCTGAGGCTAGCTGAGGTCTCCATTTTGTTGGAGTCCAACGCATACTTTTCTTGTTTTTAATTTGAAATTTAGGCATAAAAACCCATACACCTTGCATACCACCATTAGTCATAGCGTTAGGACCCAGTGAGATGGAAGCACCTTGGCGCTGGTCACCGGGCACTCCACAGTGGCTACTGTTGAAGCTAAATCTCCCATTTTGCATTGTATCTAGAGAAGTGATTGCTATACCCCTGTTCACATTGTTTCTGTATTAGCTGTGCAGTTTAGCCACTGCTTGCACTCATTAAAGTGCACATAGTGTTTAGTGTCGCAGCAGATAACTCTTATAATAATGTGAAAGCTGGCCCCGCAGCACACTATAAACCTCTCCATGCCCGAAGAAGGGCAGGAAAGATACTGATATTTGGAGGAGGGGAGAGGTTTCTAACCTCTTTGTGTTTCCTGTCCCTCATTAGGGCATGCAAGCAAGCTGTTGTGGAAGGTGGCTAGGGACAACACCAATACTACACAGGAGAGGCAAACACAGACCTAGCCAGGGAAGAACAAGTTATATCTAACAGTTTCCAGCAGTAAGCTGAAATCTTTACTAGGATGTGATGCATTCCAATTGGATGAAGTAAGGAGCTGAACAGCACAAACACTCATACTGTCAGGCTGGGCAGCACTGCAGGTCCAAGCTACTCGAACTTCAATGGCTGGATAGAGTAGGTGTCCTACAGAGCTTCTGGTTACAACATCTCTTCTATAACCAGCGGGGCTGAGAAAATGCCAAAGGGGCGCACTTTGTATTGAAAGTGTTTTTCTTGATGTTCCTGGAAAATTGCAAATCTTAGAGATTTTCTGTGTGTCGGTGAATTGGGACATGATGGTACGCATCCTTTAGATCGATAGTTGCCATCACGTAACCTGGTCCTACTAATGGGATCCACAGTCTTGACCGATTTCATCTTGAATCTTTGATAAGTTACTTGCCGATTTAACCCTTTTCGGCTTATGATGATACAGAGAGCCCCTGACAGCTTTTTTACCAGGAACAGGTGACAGCTGTGACCCCCCTAAATCTTCTTTCGAGACAGGGAAAATTACACCAGATTTTAGAAGGTCTGGGAGACTTTCAGTCCATAAGGTCCCGAGCTCAATGAGACTGCAGGGAAGTGACCTTTTGACCCCGAGAGGGTAGGTCTCGAATTCTATATGAAGGCCCTATTTGATGGTGCTGAGGACCCAATGGCTTTTGGTTATCATCTGCCACTGGGGAAAAAAATTTGAGATCCAACCCCTGCTGTTGTTGTTTGGGGACCAGGATATTTTTGTCCTTCCCCTTGGGGTGGCTCCATCTCCCTGACTTTCCCTTCTCTCTGTACTGAGAGGATTGAGGTTGGGAGGGATGAAAAAAGCGGTTATTAGCAAGCTTTTGCTCAGGAAGAGACTTTTTCTTGTCTGAAGCTTTCTCCAGAATGTTATCCATTGCTGGTCCGAACACATACTGTACTCTCCCTGAAAAGGGTTGGAGCAGAACCTTATCTTAGAGGTGACATCACCACTCCACATCTTGAGCCACAAAGCTCTTCTACCCAAAGATTCATAGCACAGAAGACCTGGCAGCTATACAGACAGATTCCGTGGAGGCATCTGCTAAAAACCCAGTAGCCTTCTGTAATGGGGAAGAGAGTCCAGGAGGTCTTCCCTTGAGCTTTCCTGGGATAAATTATTTTCTAATTGTCCCTGCCACCTGTACTGAGATCTGACAACTCAGGTGGAGGCTATATTGATTCTGAGGGAAGATGTAGATGCCTTCCAAGATTTCATTAGCAGGTTTTCAATTTTCCTATCCGCAAGGTATTTTAGGTGTGAGGAGTCCTCAAAGGGAAGTGCAGTTTTCTTTGCCACCTTTGCCACCTGCAAGTCCTCCTTAGGGATGTCCAATTTGCACAAATGCCCCTTAATGGGAAGCAATGCTTTAGTTCACAAGAAATGCCTAAGTGTTTCTCTGGGAACTCCTATTCCTACAGGATAAGGCTTTGATTATTCTCATGAAAAGGAAACCAGTCTGTTTCCTTGCCTTCAGCCTGCCAAACATCTCGTCCTGGGTTGAGTGGGATACTTGTTCCTCCTCTAACCCCATAATGCTCCTTACTACACTAATTAATTGTTCTATATTATCTACAGAAAAATAATATTTTTTATTATTTTTCTTTTTGGATGTTGATGCTTCCCCCATGTCCAAAGCAGAGCTCCAAGAATTCATTGAATCAGGCTGGATTCATTGACTTGAACCTTCCTCTTCTTAGGTGGAGAGGGTTTAGAAGTCAGTGAAACCTGGGGTAGAGACGCCAATGAGCACTGGACCTTGGGATTGGATCTCTTCTAGAAGTGATGGTTTCTCTTCTCTAACTATTTTGACCATGCATGCCTTGCATAGCTTCTTCTTATGATGTGGTACCCCAGAGTCCGGTTGTCACGATGGCCTTGGCTTCCTCGGGGGTTAGGGTCATGCCTGGAAGCAAGATAGGGTATTCACACCAGGTAAGCCCACAGCACACAACACCTTCCTGACTCCAGACCAGAAGGGGAAATCTGAAACCCGAGTTCAGGAGAGCTCCCCTATAAATTCAGGCCTATGGGCTGGGTTAGGCAGTCCAGTTCCTAGAAGGACTGGGGAAGACATCCTGTGCACTGGAGCAGTGTCAGGCTCATCCGAGGATGCTCACTAGCCAGTATGATGGACCCATAGGAGAGGGTCTGAGGAGAGAAGTAGGCCTGGGGAGAGGAGCTTGTTAACAGTTCACCCCAGAGCAGAGCGCCAGAACTGGACACCGGAGTCCAAGGTTGCAAGGGTGCTCTAAACCCAGCAGCCAAAACCTGAGGGCGGGAGATTCCAAGTCTCCCGGCTACCAAAGCACCTGGAGGCACAGCAGCGTGAAGAGCTCAGAGGCCTTGGCCAGAGGAGAGACACCCAGAAAGGGCTCGAGCTGCCTGCCATACTGGTAATAGACTGTCCAGCAGGAGGAGAGGGTCACAGCTTAACTACAGGCAGCCACAAGCAGCAGAGAGGGGCACAGCAGGGAGGCCTCAGAACTCACCAGGTGAGAAGATCCCTAACTTGCTTCTGGGCCATCCAGAATCCTAACAACAGCTGTGGATTGTACCCTGGCTCCTACCACTTCAGTAAAGGTAACAGAAACAACCCCTGCCTGTCTGTCGGTTATTCAGTGCCCTGAGTCCTGCACCCAAACGACCTGCCACCACCATAAACTTTACCGGTTCCGCGGGGAGCCGCTCCACCCTTGGGGAGTGATACCACCACAGCTGCCCATCCATCGTCAACGGAGGTCCCGCACTGCAGCACTGGCCCCAATAGCCAGATACCACGGGTGGTGTCACGACACCTATCAATCCTATCCCCCTTAACTTTTGAAAAAATGATCCCCAGGGTCACGGAGCCAGGTCTCGACCCCTTTTGAGCGCCAAAGCCCAGTTTCGAGTGCCCCATGGCCCTTGAGCAGGTCAATGGGGAAAGCTTGTCATTACTCACTGCACATTTGAGCATTTTTGCCTTCCTGGTTCCTAGGTATTGAGGATGTGTCTTCCCATGAAACAGAAGAACAAGTAAATTAATCCCCTGCTAGCGGTGAAACTGTAAGTCCCATGGTGAGTGTAAGACGACACTCTGGTATACATGTGCTACGTAGGTCTACATGTAAAATAGGGGATAGTACACCCACACCACCAGCCGTAGGCATTAGCAACCAGACCAGACAATCAGAAATACCTGTAGTGCGTAGATCCACTCATAGTAACATAGGTCAGATTTCAGCCCGTTACAGGGAATGTTAGTAAGTTAAGGGAATACGTCTAAACCCGTTTAAATTGTAAATAAGTTTTGTTTTCATGCAACTAAGTAAATATGCAACCATCAAGCGTACCATGCCTATAGAACTTGCTGTATGAACTTTTGCACATTCTTGAACTTACTTTTAAATATGGACCAATATGCCACAGGACTGGTTGTGGTAAAGACAATAGTGTATATAATTTCTCATCAGCCAACGGTGGAAGAACTAAGTGCCGTAGTGACTGTTTTCCAATATTTTCTTGTTTTTTGTCATTTTTCATTTGAAACAATTTACCAACTGTTATTTTTATTTTTATGTTTTGCCAAAAGTGTTTCCTCAGTCCAGGAGTACTGAATTTCACTAGGGGAAAATATGGCACCCCAAAGTCCGGTTGCCACAATGGCCTTGCCTCCCTCGGGGGGTAGGGTCATGCCTGGAAGCAAGATAGGGTATCCACACCAGGTAAGCCCAAAGCACACAACACCTTCTTGACTCCAGACCAGAAGGGTAGCTCTGAAACTCGAGTTCAGGGGAGCTCCCCCATAAATTCTGGCCTGGGGGCAGGGTTAGGCAGTCCAGTTCCTAGGAGGACTGGGGAAGACATCCTGCGGACTGGAGCAGTTTCAAACTTGTCCGAGGATACTCACTAGCCAGCATGAGGGACACATAGGAGAGGGTCTGAGGAGAGGAATAGGCCTGGGGAGACAAGCCTGTTAACGATTCACCCCAGAGCGGTGCACCAGAACCGGACACCGGAGTCTGAGGTTGCAAGTGTGCTCTAAGCCCAGCAGCCAAAACCTGAGGGCGGGACATTCCTCATCTCCCGGCCACCAAAGCACCTGGAGGCACAGTAGCGTGAAGAGCTCAGGGGCTTTGGCCAGAGGAAAGACACCCAGGAAGGGCCTGAGCTGCCTGCCATACCAGTGATAGACTGTCCATCAGGAGGAAAGGGTCGCAGCTTAGCTATAGGCAGCCAGGACCTGCAAAGAGGGGCGCAGCAGGGAGGCCTCAGAACTCCACGGGTAAGCAGATCCTTAACTTGCTTCCAGGCCCCCCGGATTCCTAACAACAACTGTGGATTGTACCCTGGCTCCTACCTCTTCAGTGAAGGTAACTGAAAGAACCCCTGCGTGTCTGTTGGTTATTCAGTGCCCTGAGTCCTGCACCCCAATGGCCTGCCACAGCCATAAACTTTACCAGTTGTGATACCACCACAGCTGCCCATCCATCGTCACCAGAGGTCCCGCACTGCAGCACCGGCCCCAGTAGCCAGATACCACAGGTGGTGTCACGACACCTATCACCTAAATCCTATCCCCCTTAACTTTTAAAAACTGATCCCCAGGGTCACGGAGCCGGGTCTCGACCCCTGTGACATCCCCGGATGCCCGGTTCAGAGTGCCCCATGGCCCTTGGGCAGATCAATGGGGAAAGCTTCTTAGTACTCACTGTACATTTGAGCGTTTTCGCCTTCCTGGTTCCTGGTATTGAGGATGTGTCTCCCTATGGGAAGGGTGAATGGGTCAACCAGTAAACATTTACTGACGACGTCAACAGAAACCGAGGACCACCCTGGAACAGACTGATCTCCCTCTGCAGACTTACTGTAGCGTGGGTAGCGCTTGGCTCATGCAGTAGAAGGCTGGAATGCTTGTCACCCTCATATATAAGAGATTAGCTTATCTGGATGTGTCTTCCAGGTGGGCACATGAAGGATTTTGACAGGCCCCTTCCAGGGGCCCCGTCCAAGTGGACACACTCTGCAGGCCATCCTAGGCCATGAGTGGCATGGTGCCAAACTCAAAAGCATGTGCGTTCCACTATGGAAACGCAAAATCTAGAAGAACTCGCGAAGCATGTGACATGCAGTTAAAGATACTGATGTGTGGAGGTGGGGAGAGGTTTCTAACTTTTGTGTTTCCTATCCCCCATAGGGTGTGCAGGCAACTCCAAGCTGTCGTGGGAGGTGGACAAGATAGGGATCCACACAGTAGCCCAACACACACTCTTGACCACCCGAGGGTGCGAAACCGAGTTCGGAGCCCCAAGATTCTGGCCTGGGCAGGTAGCAGTCAGTTCTAGGGAGGGAAGAATCCTGCGGAGGAGCAGTTAATCTGATCAGATATCACAGCAGCATAACACATAGAAGATCTTGATGTAGAGGAATATTGATGCCTTATCCAATTGATGAAGTAAGGAGCTGAACAGAACAACATCTACTCTTACTGTCAGACTGGGCAGCACTGCATTTCAAGGACCACTCCAACTTCCATGGCTGGATAGAGTAGGCATGTTCCAGAGCCTTTCTATCACCAGCGCGCCACTAGCAGATGACTAAAGTGGTGCCTTATGATAAAAGAGACATCTCAAGAGTACGCTCAGGTGAACATGTGACACAAGGGATCAACTGCTCCATATTAAAAGTACAAATGAGGTGTGTTTTTATCATCATTATAAATTCTAAAAAAAAATTTTTTATTGGTAACTTATCTGTAAGTATAAGTTTATATATGTTTTCCCACCAAGATTTCTAATACCAAGGAGCCAAACAGTAATCTAAATTTGCAAATGGTAGGAGATTTTATCATGAACATACTATAAAGAGGCATTTGCTAAAAATTGGGAACTTTACTGTCATCAACCTTTTGTGACGCCATTCTGTACTGGTCACCACTAGATGGCACTGCAGCTAGGAATAGTAAGTCGTTCACCCTACACACACACCCAACACCTTCCCCCAATCCCAAATCTAAGTTACTCTATGTCTAGCAACAGGATAGCGGGAGGAGTCAGGTGGAGGGTGGAACGTTAGGACAGAACCTGGTGAGGGGTGGGAGGAACACAACAAAAAGGAACGCACTACACTAAGTTCAGGTTAGTTAGTTAGTGTAGTGGAGAGGGAGAACAACAGAGACACCCGACAGCCAAGAAGTCAGAGAGACCAGACTGAAAGAACCTGAACCCGATGGCCTGTGCCACCATATGGCTAGCCCGGGTCCCAGGTTGAGAACCAAGGGAAGACAGAGGGAGTCCAAGGTGTGTTTGAGTCAGCGGGGACACCGAGGGACCGGGCCGGAACCAAAGTGCCAGCTCTGTTGAAATTGCAGGGAAGCTGTATGCCCCAACCACAAACTCCGGAGGGGTGCGGGACCTTTATTTCCCGAGACCCAACCTCCGGCACAGTGAAAAGGAGGCTGTCAAACTAGGGCTAGGAAACTCGGAAGAGTGCCCACTGAGAGCCTGTGACCACTGGACCGTAGCTAGTGTGCGGAATAGACTGAAAAGGCCCGAAAGGAACATGAATGGGGATGTCACAAACAAGCAGTCCCAGCTGCTAAAACCAGACCGGAGTCGCTATTGCACTGAACTGTGTGTGTTGAAAAACCTGACAAGCAAGAAAGTAAACCTTGTAAAGCTGAGAACTATGTAAGACTCAGATTGTGCGCCTGAAAGGTGTTAGACTGACTCTGCAAGCAGGCAGCAGGAGGCTGCCTGAGGTACGATGAACTTTACACTACACCTACGCTTTCTACACGGTAGCCCTGGGGACCAGCCCTACCCATGGAGGGCGCTAGATCTCTGCTGCAACCCCCATTGTCCCCAGAGGTCCCGACTGCAGCGGTAGCTACCTCTAGCCTCAAACCACGGGTGGCGTCACGGTAATTCTTTAAAAACTGTTTTCCCCCTTTTATTGACTTCCCGGACGCCATATTGGATCCAGTCTTCCGGGGGCGGCGACATGTCGACTGAGGATCCAGGCGGCTGGGAAGACGCAGGGCCGGTGGTAAGTATAGCGGAGTGTGTGTGTGTGTATGTGTGTATGTGTATGTATGTGTGTATGTGTGTACGTGTGTGTGCTGACCACTCTGCTCACGGCGCTGCGCTCACCACTCTGCCCACGGTGCTGCGCTCACCACTCTGCCCATGGCACTGCGCTCACCACACTGCCCACGGCGCTGCACTCATCACTCTGCCCACGGCACTGTGCTCACCACTCTGCCCACGGCACTGCGCTCACCACTCTGCCCATGGCACTGCGCTCACCACTATGCCCACGGCACTGCACTCACCACTCTGCCCACGGCACTGCGCTCACCACTCTGCCCACGGCACTGTGCTGACCAATCTGCCCATGGCACTGCACTCACCACTCTGCCCACGGCACTGCGCTCACCACTCTGCCCACGGCACTGTGCTGACCAATCTGCCCACGGCACTGCGCTGACCACTCTAACCACTGCACTGCGCTGACCACTCTGTCCACAGCACTGCACTGACCACTGTGCCCACGGCACTGCGCTGACCGCACTGACCACTTTCACCGCACTCACTGCTAACCACTGAGCAGCCGCGCAGTGCTAACCACTGAGCCACCGCGCTGTGCTAACCACTGAGCCACCGCGCAGTGCTAAACACTGAGCCACCGCGCAGTGCTAACTACTGAGCCACCGTATACTCTGCTACCCACAGAGCCGCCTGTATACTCTGCTACCCACAAAGCCGCCTGTATACACACAATTAATTTCACCGCACTCCCGTAACTATTAGTAAATAAACTATATATGGATTCTAGACTACCCGATTCTTTAGAATCGGGCCGCCATCTAGTTAAAGTATAAACAAACATGTATACAAATACATATAAAGTACATCCAGTACATCTTATAATAGTGCAGACGCTGTTTCATTTACACTTGGTATTTTTGCAGCGCCATGTTTACATATAAATTTTGCATAGTATTTGTCACCCTGCTCATTTTTTACTAGAAAAGTATCTCAGTATTTCTGCCACTCTATGCTCTAGTTTTGTACCTTCCTAGTTAGCGGGTGCGTTTATGTCAATGACTGTTTCGTCCATCGCACCCGCCAGATCTATCTCGGTATAATCTCTCAGGCGCTATGAGCTCTTGGCTACAATTAGATAAGTAGTGTGGCGAGTTTAGATAGAAAAAGGTGAAAAAAAGAAGAAAGAAAAGTAGAAAAAGAGAAAAAAGAGAACATACCCCCAACTGCACTTTGACCCTGGGAAAAAACAAGGGAATCAATAGTGACATTAAAGTGTCTCCCATCTCTCTCCATGAGATCCCTGAAGTTCCAGGAATCCCTAAACAGGATCCAAGATTGCCAAATCCGCACAAACCTCGAATTATCGCCTGAAGCCTAGTAATTCTTCCATATGGTGAATATGGGAGAATTCCATTAGCCATTCAGTTATAGTCGGGACTGTCGTTGTAAACCAGTGGCTGGGAATAATCGTACATGACGCCATCAAGCAGAATCTCAGGAGACTTTGCGTTTTTGGTTTGCAATTGATCCTGGCAGCATTGATAGGATGGCTATCTGGGGTGTTTGATTCAAATTATTTCCTGAAATTTTGTTAAAAATACTTCTTCCCAGAAATTCTTTATCCCCGGACATTGCCACTAAATGTGAATCATGGTGCTCCTAGCATTTCCAAATCGCCAGCACTCATCAGACACCGGGGGGAAGATGGCACGCAGTTTCACGGGGTAATGGTACCACCGAGTAAGATTTTTAATTTTTTTTTCCTGTGCGTAGCCGGCCAGGGACATCCTGTGAGTGTAAAGGAATGCCAATGTTATTTCCTTCTCTGTAAACACACACCCCAGTTCTGCCTCCCACACCCCAATATATCCCGGAACTGCCTTTGATGTGTCGTCGTGTAGTAGTCTGTATATAAGAGGTATTTGGTGCGAGGGGGGTGACTGTTGGGTAAAGATTTTCTCAAACTAGGGCAGAGAGGATGGTGAGTGTACTCCCCCTGTAGTTTGTCTAATAAAAGATTTAAAGGGAACCTGACCCCTCCAAATCACCCCCAACCCTATTAATACCTGTCCCTGCACCATGACAGATCATTATTAGTGGTCCTTTTCTGTAAAAAAAAAGCGCCCTGTTACATTGGAATAATCAACAATATACATTTACAAATCTGAGACTTCTTGTCCCTGAAGAAGTCTCAGAGGGCGTCCCCTGGGAGACTAAGCCCTCCTTAGCTGCTCATTTTCACACCCTGAATGATCCACCCTCTCTCTGTCTGTGCTGCTGTGATGTGCAGCTGAAGGCAGGATTAATAATTTGAATTCTGTGAGTGATAGAGAGGGGGAGGGCAACGCCTGCACAAGCAAGCAAACAGACAGAGAGAGGGTGGATCCTGGAGCCTGCAAAACAACACACCCTAAGGCTAAAGAATATAGCCCCTGCTAATTATAATCACTAATGAGTAAGTATTAAAACGTTTTTATGCACTTTCACAGGATGCTTTTAGGAGATAAAAGGAGTGTGAGATTAGTGAAGGGATGCTGCAGGGACATGTTTTGCTAGCTTAGGAGGCGTTCTGGAGGTGACAGGATCCCTTTAAGCTGTTTGTATTCTAACCAAGACAACTCTTGTGCGGGATATTTATCTTGTAAGACTCCAAAGGAAGGAAATCCCTGTTGTGAGGTTGTCTGATATAGTCTCTGATCGGAATCTGCCTTCCATCCTAAAAACCTCTCACGTTTAAGGTCTGGTGGAAAATCCGAGTTGAAAAATACAGGGGACAATGGGTTGGTTGCACTTATTAAGTCTTTCTTTCGCTTCAAAGAGTCCAAAGTTTTTATGATCTCACCAGTCATCATTCCCCAAAGCATCATTTATTCTGGAAAGGTAACTTGAAAGTACAGTTACCCTTTAAGATGTCATACTTAACAGACTGGAAGCGTGAGCTAACATGATACTTAAAATAATTGTTTAATACCTACCCATTGATGAGGAAATAATGAACCAATGCAGTATGCTAACATGATCTAATATAGAATAGTTAGGGGGAGTTCACATGCTTCTTATTTTGGGTAACATGAAAATTTGAATTCTATTTAGGATAATCAATGGATAATAAATACATTTTGGAAGAATATTGGAAGGTTTACCATTTAAAGAGTAATTATCTGTGCACAGAACATATATCATCACATAAGCAACCATGTTTATTTATATAGTTTTCTTGTCATTTTAAAATGTTTTTCCACTTGGCATGGGGGTTCAAAAGTTGTCTGAGTTTTTGGCTCAAACAACAAAATAGAACCTGAAATAAGAGAATTGGTGTTCTTTTGCATCTCACATTTGCATACTATAAGTAAAAACAGGTTCTACTAAAGGATTTGATTCTTTCCAAACACGTGGCAAATCAACCAAAAAAACTGATAGGTCTTAAGCTATATAGACTTAACATACGCGTAGTGCGGAAACATCTAGCAATTTGACCTCTACTGTAAAGACCACACATATGGAGTTACCTACTGGAAACACATGTGGTTCCCTGCTAAATAACACGTACATGCTTCATAACTATGAGTATATCCAATAGTATATGCACAGATGTAGTGTCTCTAAGATGCTCTAATGAATACGGTATATATGTTTTAACCATCCTGCTTCATAAGCAGCAAAACAACTTCATGATAATTCATGGCAGCAGCTCCCAACTAATATTATAGAGTTTGCAATAGAGCAGAACGAAGAAAAATCATAGTAGGGTAAATTTTTTCAATTGTGCAATACATAATAAAAATTACTTAAGATCTAGATTTACAGTAGAAAACAACATGCTTCATATATTAATAAATCATATGTACCAAGTGAACTGAGATTTTCCTTTTCAAAGGCTAGTGTGTAAATTGAAGAACAGATAAAAAGACAAGAACAAGCTGAAAAAGAAATAGAATATATCCAGTCGAGAACGTAAAACTCATATACAAGTCAGAACGTAGATGTAAAAGTTATTCAACCCTGATTGCAAATTAGGCTCATTTAGAAAATGTACAAACTTTCTGCAGTTTGCAATGAACCAATAAAACCAAAACAATTTTAAATAGGTTTCATGCATATAAACTGTGGTCACCACCAGTAAGTCCTTATATACAGCATTCTGGAACGGTTCTTGTCTAGGGCTGCCCACATGAGTTTTGGTCCCTGCATCCTTCTTAATTAGAGGAAAAACGAGTGCAAGCTTCAAATTCGTGCATAATCTGATGTCTTTATTAGAATACACCCAGATAAAAAGGCTCAAGGGGAAGAAGGCAGTGCACGTACCCAGGACTGCCACTAAGAATTACATCCAAAATTTTGGGGCCCCCATTGAAACTCCGCCCAGCCCCCACTCCAGCTCTGCCTCCACCCACGCTCCACCTCCAACCAAATATACATTATATTTAGAGTGAAAAATTGGAACAGCACCAAAAAGTACATCAATTTATGTGCAAAGCTTTCCCAACTAGTAATCCAGATGGTTCCTTTCAATAGGGTAAAAAAAGGACAAACAGCACAAAAAAATAGAAAACAATGGACTTTATTGCCCAATGCATGGCCACGCTATTGTGCAATAAAGTCCACTTTTTTCTATATTTTTGAGCTGTTTTTCCTTTTTTTACACTCTCTCTCTACGATATAATACACACTCACACTTGAGACTGCTGTGGGCTGAATACACAATAGCTGTATATACACGTGTGCAAATTATTAGGCAAGTTGTATTGTAGAGGATTATTTTTATTATTGATCAACAACTATGTTCTCAATCAACCCAAAAGACTCATAAATATCAAAGCTTAATATTTTTGGAAGTTGGAGTGGTTTTTTTTAGATTTGGCTATCGTAGGAGGATATTTGTTTGTGCAGTTAACTATTACTGTGCAGAATTATTAGGTAACTTAATAAAAACCAAATATATTCCCATCTCACTTGTTTATTTTCACCAGGTAAACTAATAGAACTGCACAAAATTTAGAAATAAATATTTCTGACATGCAAAAACAAAACCCCAAAAAATTAATAACCAATATAGCCACCTTTCTTTATGATGACACTCAACAGCCTTCCATCCATAGATTCTGTCAGTTGCTTCATCTGTTTACAATCAATATTGCGCACAGCAGCCACCACAGCCTCCCAGACACTGTTCCGAGAGGTGTACTGTTTTCCCTTCCTGTAGATCTCACATTTTATGAGGGACCACAGGTTCTCTATGGGGTTCAGATCAGGTGAACAAGGGGGCCATGTCATTATTTTTTCTTCATTTAGACCTACTGGGCAGCCACGCTGTGGAGTAGTTGGATGCATGTGATGGAGCATTGTCCTGAATGAAAATCATGTTATTCTTGAACTAGACCGACTTTATCCTGTACCACTGCTGAAGAAGTTGTCTTCCAAAACTGACAGTAGGTCTGGGAGTTAAGCTTCACCCATCCTCCATCACCAGCCCATACCAGTACCCCACCTCCACCTTGCTGGCATCTGAGTCAGAGTAGAGCTCTCTGCCCTTTACTTATCCAGCCTCTGGCCCATCCATCTGGCCCATCAAGAGTCATTCTCATTTCATCAGTCCATAAAACCTTTGAAAAATCAGTCTTAAGGCATTTCTTGGCCCAGTCTTGACCTTTTACCTTATGTTTCTTGTTCAAAGGTGGTCGTTTTTCAGCCTTCCTTACCTTGGCCATGTCCCTTAGTATGGCACACCTTGTGATTTTTGATACTCCAGTAACGTTGCAGCTCTGAAAAATTGCAAAACTGGTGGCAAATGGCATCTTGGCAGCTTCACGCTTGATTTTCCTCAATTCATGGGCAGTTATTTTACTCTTTTTTGCCCAACACGCTTCTTGCGACCCTGTTGGCTATTTGCCATGAACCACTTGATTGTTCGGTGATCACGCTTCAAAAGTTTGGCAATTTCAAGACTGCTGCATCCCTCTGCAAGACATCTCACAATTTTGGACTTTTCAGAGTCCGGCAAATCTCTCTCTCACCCATTTTTCCAAAGGAAAGGAAGTTGCCTAATAATTAAGCACACCTAATATAGGGTGTTGATGTCATTAGACCACACCCCTCCTCATTACAGAGATGCATATCACCTGATTTACTTAATTTATAGTTGGCTCTCAAACCTATACAGTATAGATATAAAAAGTATCATGTGATCAAAATACTCATTTGCCTAATTATTCTGCACACAATAGAGAATACACAATAGAGACGGCTGCTAGCTGTATACACAATAGAGATGGCTGCGGGCCGTATAGACCATGGAGATGGCTGCTGGCCATATAGACAATGGAGACGGCTGCGGGTTATACACACAATAGAGAATACACAATAGAGACTGCTGCTGCCCGTATACACAATGGAGATGGCTGCGGGACAAATGCACAATGGAGACGGCTGCAGGAACTATGCACATTGGAGACTGCTGGGAGACATATGCACATTAGAGACTTCTGAGGGTTGTATGCACATTAGTGACTGCGGCAGGATGTATACATATTGGAGACTGTGCAGGATGTATACACAGAGACTGCTGGCCACATGCAGAGATAGCCAGCTGTATATCTTGTATACACAGACAGCACTCTACTGTATATACAGGTCCACACTATATACATACTGTATATAAATACACAAATACAGCATCCAGTGTGGACCTGTATATAGAGTATAGTGCTGTGTAGAGCCAGAGAGCGAGAAACAGAGAGCCAGAGAGCGAGAGACAGAGGGCCAGAGAGCAAGAGACAGAGAGACAGAGAGCGAGAGACAGAGAGCGAGAGACAGAGAGCGAGAGACAGAGAGCGAGAGACAGAGAGCGAGACCCAGAGAGCGAGCAACACACAGAGCGACAGACAGCGCGACAGACAGACAGACAGAGTGACAGACTGAGAGAGACAGACTGAGAGAGACAGAGAGAGACAGACCAGCATCTAACTCACTGGCAGCAGCTCCCTCCTGAGTCCTGACTCCAGTCACTTGACACCGACAATGCACTTGCATCTTGACGCCAGTGCCCGCGTTACTTCTAGTTTGTGGGCTGCATCGGCAGGGCGGCTCTGGGTTTCTTGGGGCCCCGGGCAAAAGAGTCTCAGTGGGCCCTGATCCAGCGACAGTAGAAACTAGTGTGGAGGTAAACCTTATCATGTTCTGGGACACTACAAGTATCAGCAAGGAAATGATACCAAACATTCCTTGACAGCCTTAGTAAGTAGGACTACAACCCTCAGCATTTCAACACCACAAGCATATCCTAGAGAGACACAGGAAATGTGAACATTTCAGCTACAAGTCCCAGAAACTACAAGAAAGTACTACAAGTTCCAGCAATCAGCTTGTAATACCAGATCACAGATGGAACTACAAGCACCATCATCTCCAGACTACACAGCACAGAATGGAACAATACAAGTCAGAGCACCAGGGCAACTACAACTCCCAGCATCTACTGACAAGAAGTAGAAACCAGCAGTGGAACTACAAGTCCCAGCTACACATTACAGCTTATGTCCTAAAATGTTTTATCTGGAGAACTACAACTCCCAAAAAGTCACAGCTACATAATTTATAACTCCCTAAACTGAACCTAAGGTCAGATGGACTACAACTCCCAGCAGGTCTTGACTATGCTGCATAGCGATGTCTGTGAGTTTGGGACTATAACACCCAGCAGGTGCTGACACGTCGCAGTGGAGGAAGGGAGTCTCCCTCACCTTGTAGGTGTTCTCGGTGATCCTGGCCACGGTCTCCGGTTCCCGGAACATGGCTGCGCCTGTGAGGGGTGTTGGTGCCAGCTTCGGGGCTGACGCTCTCCGCCTGTCTGCTGTCACCAGAACTTGTGGCACCAGCGGCTGCCCGGGTGTACCGGGTGCTAACGCCAGCTCTGCGCACCGACAGGGGTGCAGAGAGCCGTGGGCGCCGCCATGTTATTTGTGGCCGACTGCATTCACTAACTATGCAGCTGGTCAGTAGAAGTTGAGACTTCAACAAAATGGAGATCCGCGGCCACTGTGTAGAAGTCCCAACCTCTACCGACCGGCTGCACAGTTAGTGAATGCAGCCAGCCACAAAGAACATGGTGGCACCCACCGCTCGCTGCCACAGCTATTCCCTTGTAGCTTCGGGGCCCGGCTGGCGGTGATAGATAGGAGAGGGGGGCCCTTGTAAGACTTGGGGGGGCAGGGCCCAGAGGAGCCTGCTTCCTGCTCCAAATGACCCCACCCCTTGGAGTCATGGCCGGGCCCCCCTGTCCCTGATCCAATGGCCACACCACCTGCAGTGAAGCCCAGGGCCCCTTACTCAGTAAGACCTGTCAGGTCTTAACGGCAACACTGCAGGTGCCAAACAAACAACAGGACTAACAGCAATGGCTTATACAGTTTTTTACAGGGTCACAAGTGTAATGGATTCACAGACATACAGTTATATCAAAGTAACAACAAGTAAATAGTATAGTGCTCATCATAAACAGAAACCACAGGTTAACAATCTCAATGTTACATACATCAAAGAATGTAGACAATATAAAGTGTAACCCCTTGGTCTACCCATTACAAATTGTAAGACATAGACAGTAATAAATTCAATTCTGTTCCTATACAGCATAAATAGTCTCCAAAGAACCCATTAATCTACACTGGACCCATTAATCATATGGTCAATGACCAAAGTTACCATCGCTGCCAGCAGCCATGAGGATGGCTGACACCGGGTACAGAGGAGCCTGGGGGAGGTGGAGCCCGACACCATTTCGTGACCTAAGGATTAAGGCCACTTCATCAGGGGGAGGTGATGAGAGGCTCCCTGCTCTCAGCTTTTAATTCCATCTGCGGTGACCGCATCACTGTAAGTGACGTTATCAGCCCGGTCATGTGACCGAAAGTGATGTCCCGGCCTGCCCGACATCATCGTTGGGCAGGAATGCCCGCCAACGGTTCCATGACGTGAGCATCATGTCACCGTGACGACTTGGTTTTTTGCTTGCACCTCGAACTTAGGTGATGCCAGTCCATATTCTATACAGTCATGGCCAAAAGTATTGACACCCCTTCAATTCTGTCATATAATACTCAGTTTATTCCTGAAAATGACTGCAATCACAAATTCTTTGGCATTATTATCTTCATTTAATTTATCTTCAATGAAAAAACACAAAAGAGAATGAAGCAAAAAGCAAAACATTGATCACTTCACACAAAACTCCAAAAATGGGTCGGACAAAAGTATTGGCACCTTCAGCCTAATACTTGGTTGCACAACCTTTAACCAAAATAACTGCGATCAACCTCTTCCGGTAACCATCAATGAGTTTCTTACAATGCTCTGCTGGAATTCTAGACCATTCTTCTTTGGCAAACTGCTCCAGGTCCCTGATATTTGAAGGGTGCCTTCTCCAAACTGCCATTTTTAGATCTCTCCACAGGTGTTCTATGGGATTCAGGTCTGGACTCAATGCTGGCCACCTTAGAAGTCTCCAGTGCTTTCTATCAAACCATTTTCTAGTGCTTTTTGAAGTGTGTTTTGGGTCATTGTCCTGCTGGAAGACCTATGACCTCTGAGGGAGACCCAGCTTTCTCACACTGGGCCCTACATAATGCTGCAAAATTTGTTGGTAGTCTTCAGACTTCATAATGCCATGCACACGGTCAAGCATCCGCAGAGGCAGCAAAGCAACCCCAAAACATCAGGGAACCTCCGCCATATTTAACTGTAGGGACCGTGTTCTTTTCTTTGAATGCCTCTTTTTTCTCCAGTAAACTCAATGTTGATGCCTTTGCCCAAAAAGCTCTACTGTTGTCTCATCTGACCAGAGAACATTCTTCCAAAATGTTTTAGGCTTTCTCAGGTAAGTTTTGGCAAACTCCAGCCTGGCTTTTTTATGTCTCGGGGTAAGAAGTGGGGTCTTCCTGGGTTCCTACCATACAGTCCCTTATCATTCAGACTCTGACAGATAGTACAGGTTGATACTGTTGTACCCTCAGACTGCAGGGCAGCTTGAACTTGTTTGGATGTTAGTCGAGGTTCTTTATCCACCATCCGCACAATCTTGCATTGAAATCTCTTGTCAGTTTTTCTTTTCCGTCCACATTTAGGGAGGTTAGCCACAGTGCCATGGGCTTTAAACTTCTTGATGACACTGCGCACGGTAGACTCGGGAACATTCAGGTCTTTGGAGATGGACTTGTAGCCTTCAGATTGCTCATGCTTCCTCACAATTTGGTTTCTCAAGTCCTCAGACAGTTCTTTGGTCTTCTTTCTTTTCTCCATGCTCAATGTGGTACACACAAGGACACAGGACAGAGGTTGAGTCAACTTTAATCCATGTCAACTGGCTGCAAGTGTGATTTAGTTATTGCCAACACCTGTTAGGTGCCACAGGTAAGTTACAGGTGCTGTTAATTACACAAATTAGAGAAGCATTACATGATTTTTCTAAGGGTGCCAATACTTTTGTCCACCCCCTTTTTTATGTTTGGTGTGGAATTATATCCAATTTAGCTTTACGACAATTCATTTTGTGTTTTTTCATTGAAGACAAATTAAATGAAGATAATAATACCAAAGAATTTGTGATTGCAATCATTTTCAGGAAGAAACTGAGTATTATCTGACAGAATTGCAGGGGTGTCAATACTTTTGGCCGCAACTGTATATATACTTTTCAGTAATTTTTTGGACAGTGCTCCCTTCCCCCGCCCAGTAGCTACACCTATCCCTGCATTTTACCATAGCCCTGGTCCTGAGACACACTATATCAGCTGTTTTTAAGTGTATACTTAGGCTTATAACCCATTCCAGCAATAGCACACAGCACACAGGGTTAGTATAGGACCCGGTATTATGAGAGCACTTTGGCGCAGTTACCGGGCTCTTCGCAGTGGCGCCAGTGTTGAAGCTAAGACTCATTTCTTTTTCTCAGGTACAGTAATTACTGTGTTCCCTTTCTAGATACACCTTTAGCTGTACACTATAGCCCTGCTTTTCACTATTATTCATTAATCATTAGCCATTAAGCTTTACACATAGTCGTATCATATAGAGTGTTGCAGTATTTTACTTCTTAATGTACTGGTTTTTTACTTGCACCTCGAACTTAGGTGAGGCCAGTCCATATTCTACATATATACTGATCGCTGGGCAGGCAGGAATACCCACCAACGGTCCCATGACGTGAGCATCATGTCATCATGGCGACGACCGGCGCTGAACCGACCCCTAAGCCACAATACACTGCGCCTGGTGTGCAGCTGCTGGGATGCGTCACCAGAGCAGCCAGCACAATCAGGGTGTTGTATCATGTGGCAAGGGAGCAGGAGCAGCCAAACATCACCAGTCTTAATCACCATCACTCTTAATAAATATAGGAACCTAATTATGGAGATACCTAACACCTATCAAGTTAGCACTTGTTGAGAGCAGTACACATACAGAAATATAAACTTAAAAAAGTTTCAAATCACATGAATATTCATGTGTCACCCAGTGCAAAAGTTCATAATATTCAGAAGGTGTCCACATCCTAGTCCATAAAATCCATTGCTATAAAGTCCTATATTTGTCATCACAGACATAGATGGATCCCCAAGGTCGAGAGCAAGAAGACCTGTAAAACCACAAGAAATTGACCCGAGTCCACCTGGACATCGCTAATGACAGGGGTACAAGGTACCCAGGCTCAGTTGGGCGGTGATGGCTAGAGGAAGGAGGAGAATGTAAGATGTTCATTCAGGCCTCTGGGTGTCATAGTGTCCAGGGTCACTATCCACCGTGTCTAACATTGCGCCAGCATCCTCCTTACATCGCCACCCCTGATACCACCATGAATCACATCAATCCCTCTGAATTTCAAGGATGAAGGGTCACTGTGGTGGTGAAACAGGAAGTGTCGTGGCAGTGTCTTGAGGTGGCCCTATCCTCCGCCGCAGGTGCCACCAGAATGTGCCTCACATGCTCCACAATGGCCACACCCTGGACCTATGTTCCCTCACAGACCTCTCAAACTCACCCCTCCCCCTATCCAAACATAACCTGCTGACTTTCTCCTCTCCCCTCCTACTATGCTTTCCCCTCCCCGGAAACTCACTCATCCCTGCAGAAACCTCAAACTTATTAATTTCCACTCATTCTCTGAGTCTCTACTCCCTCTCGCAGACTTAGTTTCCTCAGATGACGCTGATGCTGCTGCCACTCTCTACGACACCACACTAACTACAGCCCTGATCTAGCCGTCCCCCTCACATACGGTGTGGTGCACTTCGCCTTGTACAAACAGTCCTCACTAATTTCAAGGCCGCACTCACCGCCACAAAACAAGTCTACTTCACTTCTCTAATAACTGCGCTGTCCCACAACCCCAAACAACTATTCAAAACTTTCAACTCTCTACACCGTCGCCCTGCACCTCCTACTGTTGTAATTCATTGGAGCTCCCTCCGGTGGTTGTTGCTGGTGATGCAGCTGACTGTGTGGGCTTCACAGGTAATGGTGATTGGCAATCTGATTCTTGGAGCATATAATGGTTGGAAGTGGATCAATCCTTGCCAGTTGTCTTGCCAGTTGCCTTGCCATCTCTCTGGTTTCTTCTGCTCTGTGGAGATCTTTGCAAGATAAATAAATGTTTTTTTGATATTTTGTGGCACACTTTTGTGTGCTTAAGGATCTGCTTATGTTTTGTTTTATTCTGAGATGTGTGTTTGCTATCTAGTCTGTATATTTGTTTATCTGCTCTCAGATAGGAAGTTTTCTCCTAGGAATTTCACCATTCACTATTATCTGTTATTTCCAGTTCTGCTGGCATTTGATTCATAGAAGTCTGGTGATATAGAGGTCGCCGAGTCTTAGTGACTCAGGGTAATTTTTGTAATATCTACTTTTTGATAGTGTTTTATACTGACCACAATAGTATTCTATCCTGTCTTTCCTATATAGCTATTGTGGCCTCTTTTGCTAAACCTTATACTCTGCCTGAGTTTGTTTTTCCGTCTCTTGTTTCCCAGTTAATATCTGTGGGGATCTTGCTATTCTTTTGGGGTTCTGCTCTGAGGCAAGATAGCTTTTCCTACATCCATCTTTAGGAGTAGTTAGTTCTCCGGCTGTGCAGAGATGTCTAGGTCTGGTTAGTTACATCACACGGCTACGTCTAGTTGCGGTGTGTAGTCAGGGATTGCAGTCAGTACAGTTAACAACGACTTCTACGGAATCTGAATGTTACTCCTGAGTCATCGGTTCATAACAGTACAACTGGCCAAAAGACTTAAAATCGAGATACATGCATTTTTTAGAAGAAGGGAAGAGAAGTGTTGAGGCTGTTGTTTCTGTTTTCTTTCTTCCCTCTGTTTCTTTGGGTGACTGTGGAGTCTTGTGCAATTATGAGTGTCCAGGAACTAGCTTCTCGTTTAGACCAGCTCGCTGCAAGGGTACAGGGAATTTCTGAGTATATAGTTCAGACTCCAGTTTTGGAACCGAGAATTCCTACTCCAGATTTGTTTTATGGTGATAGGTCCAAATTTTTGAGTTTCAAAAACAATTTCAAACTGTTTTTTGCTCTGAGACCTCGGTCCTCTGGTGATTCAGTGCAGCAGGTTAAAATAGTAATCTCCCTGCTGCGGGGCGATCCACAGGATTGGGCATTTTCTCTCACCTCTGGGGATCTGGCTGTACTTAATGTAGACTCCTTTTCTCAGGCCTTGGGTTTACTTTATGATGAACCCAAGTCTGTGGATCAAGCTGAGAAGACCCTGTTGGCCTTGTCTCAGGGTCAGGAGGCAGCAGAATTGTATTGTCAGAAATTCAGGAAATTGTCTGTGCTGACTAAAAGGAATGATGATGCTTTGGTGGCGCTTTTCAGAAAGGGTCTTTCTGACTCTGTTAAGGATGTTATGGTGGGGTTTCCTACGCCTGCGTGTTTGAACGATTCTATGTCTCTGGCCATTCAGATTGATCGGCGTCTGCAGGAGCGCAGAATGGTTTGCTCAGGATTGTCATCCTCAGAGCAGATTCCTGAGCCGATGCAGTGTGATAGGATTCTATCTCGCACTGACCGACAAGGACTTAGACGCCGTAATAAGTTGTATTTTTACTGTGGTGATGCTTCTCATGTCATCTCTGTTTGTCCCAAGCGGCCACAGAGGATTGCTGGTTCCCATTTGGGTCACGAGCTTACGATATTCTGGCGCCAAAATATCCAACTAACACCTTACATCATCATTTATAGTGTTAACTTGCATCTTTTTATCCATTGCAGTTGAGGTTGTTTCCCACTAGGGGGCGTCTGTCACAGTGATGCATGTTTCAGTGCTGAGCAGCCCGCCCAGTCTAAAAGGAGGCGTCACCAATAGGCTGCTCAGACACTATGTATCATCTGAATGTGAGTGGCAGAGGCCTAATGGTGTCAATGTGTCTGTATTCACCACCTGCCCCTCCTTGCAAACATGGTTGCCACAAACTGCCCCCATGTTATAGGTTGCAGGAGACTGCGTACCGGTGTCTAGACGCATGTGTTACCTCCTGGGGGAATCTGCAGCCACATGCTAGATGCAAGGGGTAGAGAAAAAAGTTTCCTAAGGGTCAACTTTTCCACTTGTCTGTGCCTGAACATGCTGCCATGCCGAGTTATATTAAGGATTCTTTGGAGAAGAGCCATATTCGCCCTTCCTCTTCGCCATTGGGGGTGGGGCTCTTTTTTGTTGCTAAGAAAGATGGCTCCCTGAGACCCTGTATTGATTATCGCCTCTTGAATAAGATCACGGTCAAGTTTCAGTACCCTCTGCCTTTGATTTCTGACTTGTTTTCTAAGGTTAAGGGGGCATGTGCGTTTCCTAAAATTGACCTTAGGGGGGCCTACAATCTAGTTCGTATCAAGCAGGGACACGAATGGAAAACAGCATTTAATACGCCTGAAGGCCATTTTGAATATCTTGTGATGACTTTTGGGTTGGCTAATGCTCCTTCCGTTTTTCAGTCCATTATGCATGACGTATTTCGGGAGTTGATTGACAAGTTCTTGATTGTATATTTGGATGACATCCTAATTTTTTCTGACGATTGGGATTCTCTTGTGGAACAGGTCAGGGCGGTCTTTTGGATTCTGCATGACAATGCTTTGTATGTTAAGGGGTCTAAGTGTTGCTTTGGTGTCCAGAAGGTTTCTTTTTTTGGGCTTCATTTTGTCTCCTTCTTCTATTGAGATGGATCCTGTTAAGGTTCAGGCTATTCATGATTGGGTTCAGCCCACATCCGTGAAGGGTCTTCAGAAATTTTTGGGCTTTGCTAATTTTTATCGTTGGTTCATTGCCAATTTATCCAGCATGGTGAAGCCGTTGACCGATTTGACTAAGAAGGGTGCTGATGTGGAGCATTGGTCTCCTGCGGCTGTTTGTGCCTTAAAAGTTTAAAAGACGATTTACTTCTGCTCCTGTGTCGCGCCAAACGGATGTTTCCCTTCCGCTTCAGGTGGAAATGATGATTCTGAGATTTGTGCAGGGGCCGTCGTGTCTCAGAGGGATCCTGTTGGTTCCGCGATACACCCTTATGCCTTCTTTTCCCGTAAATTTTCGCAGGCGGAGCGCAATTAGGATGTCGGCAATCGGGAGTTGCTGGCCATGAAGTTGGCATTTGAGGAGTGGCATCATTGGTTGGAGGGGGCTCAACATCGTGTGGTTGTCTTGACTGATCACAAGAATCTGTTTTATCTCGAGTCTGCCAAGAGGCTGACTCCTAGGCAGGCTCGGTGGTCATTGTTTTTTGCTTGTTTTGATTTTGTGGTTTCCTATCTTCCTGGTTCTAAGAATGTTAAGGCCGATGCTCTCTCTCGCAGTTTTTTGCCTGATTCTCTTGAACCCTCGGAGCCAGTCGGCATTCTGAAGGAAGGGATTGTTCTTTCCACTGTTTCCCCTGATTTACTGCTTGCTCTTCAGGAATTTCAGGTGGATAAGCCTGAGCGCTGCCCTGTGGGAAAATTGTTCCTGTCCCGTGGATTACTAGAGTGATTTCGGAGGTTCATTGTTCTGTGTTGGCTGGTCATCCAGGCATCTTTGGTACCTGAGATTTGGTCAGTCAATCTTTTTAGTGGCCCTCTTTGTCCCGGGATGTGCATTCTTTTTTGCAGGTCTGTGGGACTTGTACATGGGCCAAGCCTTGTTGTTCCCATCCTAGTGGGTTGCTTTTGCCCTTACCTGTACCTGAGCGGCTGTGGACGCATATTTCTATGGATTTTGTTTTGGACCTTCCTGTTTCCCAGGGGATGACAGTTATCTGGGTTATTTGTGACCGGTTTTGTAAGATGGTTCATTTAATTCCTTTGGCTAAATTGCCTTCTTCTTCAGACTTGGTTCCGTTGTTTTTTCAGCATGTTGTTCGTTTGCATGGTATTCCGGAAAATATTGTGTCTGACAGGGGTGCCCAGTTTGTTTCTCGGTTTTGGAAGTCTTTCTGCGCTAAGCTGGGTGTGGCTTTGTCTTTTTCTTCTGCATTTCATCCGCAGTCTAATGGTCAGACAAAGAGAACTAATCAGACTTTGGAGACTTATTTCAGATGTTTTGTGTCTGCGGATCAGTATGATTGGGTTGCCTTTATGCCTTTGGCCGAGTTTGCGCTTAATAATCGGGCGAGATCGGCTACGTTGGTTTCACCCTGCTTTTGTAATTTTGGTTTTCATCCTCGTTTTTCTTCCGGGCAGGTTGCGCCTTCTGACTGTCCGGGTGTGGATTCTGTGGTTGAGCGGTTGCAGCAGATTTCGGATTGTGCGGTTGACAACTTACATCTTTCTCAGGAAGCAGCTCAATGTTTTGCTAACCGTCATCGGTGTGTTGGTTCTCGGCATCGTGTTGATTATTTGGTTTGGTTGTCCTCCCTCCATGTTCCTTTGAGGGTTTCTTCTCCTAAATTTAAGCCTCGGTTCATTGGTCCGTACAGGATTTCTGAAGTTGTTAATCGTGTCTCCTTCCGGTTGGCGCTTTCGAGCTCTTTTGTGATTCATGATGTTTTTCATAAGTCCTTGTTGAGGAGATTTGTTGAGCCCATGGTTCCTGCTGTGGCCCCTCCGACGCTGGTCCTGATTAATGGTGAGTTGGAGTATGAGGTCGAGAAGATTTTGGATTCTCATCTTTCGAGACGGAGGCTCCAGTACCTTGTTAAAGGGGTTATGGCCAGGAGGATAATTCTTGAATTTCTGCCTCGGATGTTCATGCCCCTGACTTGGTTCGTGCTTTTCATCTGGCTCATCCTGGTAAGCCTGGGGGCTCTGGTGAGGGTTCGGCGACCCCTCCTCAAGGGGGGTACTGTTGTGAATTCATTGATGAAGAATTCTAGTTGTGAGCTCCCTCCTGTGGTTGTTGTTGGTGATGCAGCTGGCTGTGTTTTGGAAAGTTTCTCAGCTAATCTTGATAATTGGCAGTCTGCTTCGGATTGGAGCATATAGGTGGTTGGAACTGATCAATCTCTGCCAGTTGTAATTATTCCTGGAGGTGTCCACATCTCTCCCTGGTTTCTTCCTGCTCTGCTGAACCCTTGCAAGGCTCCAGTACCTTGTTAAAGGGGTTATGGCCAGGAGGATAATTCTTGGATTTCTGCCTCGGATGTTCATGCCCATGACTTGGTTTGTGCTTTTCATCTGGCTCATCCTGATAGGCCTGGGGCCTCTGTTAAAGGTTCGGTGACCCCTCCTCAAGGGGGAAAAATGTTGTGAATTCATTGGAGCTCCCTACGGTGGTTATTGCTGGTGATGCATCTGACTGTGTTTGCTTCACAGGTGATGATGATTGGCAATCTGTTTCTTGGAGCATATAATGGTTGGAAGTGGATCAATCCTTGCCAGTTGTCTTTTGTTCCTGGAGGAGTTCATATCTCTTTGGTTTCTTCTGCTGTGTGGAGATCTTTGCAAAATAATTAAATGTTTTTTTGATATTTTGTGGCACACGTTTGTGTGCTTGAGGATCTGCTTATGTTTTGTTTTATTCTGAGATGTGGGTTTGCTATCTAGTCTATATATTTGTTTATCTGCTCTCAGATAGGAAGTTTTCTTCCTAGGAATTTTACCATTCACTATTATCTGTTATTTTCAGTTCTGCTGGCATTTGATTCATAGAAGTCTGCTGATATAGAGGTCGCCGAGTCTTAGTTGGTAATTGGTAGTTTTTGATAGTGTTTTATACTGACCGCAATAGTATTCTATCCTGTCTTTCCTATATAGCTAGTGTGGCCTCTTTTGCTAAACCTTATACACTGCCTGAGTTTGTTTTTTCGTCTCTTGTTTCCCAGTTAATATCTGTGGGGATCTTGCTATTCTTTTGGGGTTCTGCTCTGAGGCAAGATAGCTTTTCCTACATCCATCTTTAGGAGCAGTTAGTTCTCCGGCTGTGCAGAGATGTCTAGGTCAGGTTAGTTACATCCCACGGCTACTTCTAGTTGCGGTGTGTAGTCAGGGATTACGGTCAGTACAGTTACCAACAACTTCTATGGAATCTGAATGTTACTCCTGAGTCATCGATTCATAACATCCTCCCTCTCTTCTCATCTGTGCCAATGACTCCGCCTCTTTCTTCAAGCAGAAGGTCGATAACATCAGAAAAAGCTTTGACCTGCTGTCCCCTCAGCCCTTCCCTAATGCCTGCCAGTTCTCTCCATCCAAAGGAAGCTTTTCCACCATGACAGAAGATCACCTCTACTCCCTCCTGTCTAGATCACATCTCACCACCTACGCCCTCAACCCCTCCCACCTCATCCCAAACCTCGCCTCAGATCTCATCCCAGCCCTAACCCATCTCTTCAACCTATCACTCACTACCTGCGTCTTCCCCTCATCCTTCAAACATACCTTGATCACACCCATCCTCTAAAAGCCCTCCCTCGACTCATCATGTTTCTAACTATCGTCCCATATCTCTTCTCCCCTTCGCCTCTAAACCACTAGAACAACATGTCCAACTTGAACTGTCCTCCCACCTCTCCTCCTGCACCCAATTTGACCGCCTACAATCCGGCTTCCGACCGCATTACTCCAATGAAACTGCCCTAACCAAAATCACCAGCGACCTACTAACCACCAAGAGCAAGCAACACTATTCCGTCTTCCTCCTCCTTGATCTATCTTGCATCTTTGATGCTGTAGACCATTCCCTCCTGCTACAGACTCTGGAATCTCTTGGTATCACTGACCTGGTCCTCTCCTGGATTTCCTCATACCTAACGGACCGGACTTTCAGCGTCACCCCCTCCCACACCTCCTCTTCGCCTTGCCACCTTTCTGTCAGTGTCCCCCAAGGCTTGGTTCTTGGACCCCTACTCTTCTCCATCTACACCATCGGGACAATTCATTGATCCCCATGGCCTTCAGTATCACCTCTATGCCGACGACACCCAGATCTATCTGTCTGGACTTGATACCACCGCCTTACTAACCAAAATTCCACAATGTCTGTTCACCATCTCATCCTTCTTCTATGCTTGCTTTTTAAAACTGAACATGGACAAGTCGCTCTCCCCCTCTACCAGACCTATCCATCACTGTCGATGGCTGCTCACTCTCCCCAGTACCCCACGCTAGGTGCCTCGGGGTAATCCTCAACCATTACTTTCAAACCTCACATCCAAGCCCTCGCCACCTCCTGCTCATTTCAGCTCAAAAATATTTCCCATATCCGCACTTTCCTTAACCACGACACTGCAAAAACACTTGTTCACGCCCTCTTTATCTCCAGCCACAACTAGTGCAACCTCCTGCTCATTGGCCTCCCCGCTAGCTCCCTTGCACCACTCCAGTCTATCCTAAACTCCCCTGCCCAACTAAACAACCTGCAAAAAGAAAATAAGGGAGGGGGACAAGAGGCGCAATAGTGCCTTATCACTGATGACACTTGTGTAAGGTGGTGGTGCTGTGAAGCTGCTCACCTGGTCCAGTTGTGATCCCCACAACTGGTTTGAAGGCGTTTTGGAATCAGTGTTCCAGCTGCTGCAGGACCTCCACCGACCACTGGATAGTGGTTTAAATCCAAGACAATGATGGGAGTGCTGGTGTGTCACGGTCCGCGCTGCTGTGGCATGAATAAACTCACCAAAGAGACAGCAGTTATTCCATCCTTTTATTTCCTCCTCTCTCCTACGCGTTTCAGCGCCACACCCGGCGCTGAAACGCGTAGGAGAGAGGAGGAAATAAAAGGATGGAATAACTGCTGTCTCTTTGGTGAGTTTATTCATGCCACAGCAGCGCGGACCGTGACACACCAGCACTCCCATCATTGTCTTCAACTAAACAACCTGTCTCCCCACTATTTCCCAGTCTCTCCCCTCTGCCAAGCCCTTAACTGGCTCCCCATTTCTGAGATGTCCCGGTTCAAAACCCTTACCATGACATACAAAGCTATCCACAAACTCTCCCCTCCATACATCTCTGACATGGTCTCCAAATACCTACCCTCATGCAACCTGAAATCCTCTCAAGAACTCCTCCTCTACTCCCCTCTTATCTCTTCTTCTCACAACTGCATACAAAACTTTTCCCGTGCTTCCCCCATACTCTGAAACTCTCTCCCCCAAGATATCAGACACTCACCTACCCTGGGAACCTTCAAAAGAAACCTGAAGACTCACCTCTTCCGACAAGCCTTCAAACTACAATGAAACTCGTACGACCACACCACCGCACAATCTGATCCACCCTCTCCTACTGTATCCTCACCCCTCCCTCATAGACTGTGAGCCCTCGCAGACAGGGTCCTCTCCCCTCCTGTACCTGTGTGACTTGATTGTCGATACATGTTGTACTTGTCTTTGTCTACCCTTCCACTTGTAAAGTGCCATGGAATTTAATGGCGCTATATAAATAAATAATAATAATCACTGCTAGAGGGTAATATGTGGTATGTATCATTTTTGCAGCAGATCATAATAGCCAGAGAGTAAAGATGCTTGTGATGAAAGGGTTAAATAATTCTGAGACCGCACTAGTCAATAAAATTGGCATTTTCTGATGAATTTGAAGAAACCAATTCTTATGTTAACTGTGTTAAGCTATTTACATTGGATCATTGCAAACAGCAGAATGTTTGTAAATGGCTAATAAACCGAATTTTCAATTGGAGTTTATTCATTTTAATTGCAACTGTATTTATGAGAACAGAATATTATGCTAAGCTAATTAAAGGGTTAACTTTTTCATTAGCTATTAAGATTTATAATTCCAGGTGCATGTACTGTTCTATATCACACAGTTCTGATGAACTTCAGTGCCAGAATGACCAGAAGATCCACCGAAGCTGGAGGCAGGTACAAGGAAGCACCAACAGAGTTTAATTACTTTAACATTATATCATCCTCTGGTGGCACAATAAGCCTTGCCGGATCAGTTATTCAAAAATATGAAAGAATAATTAAATACACCATAATCATTCTCAGCTCTGTTACATCATAAGATTCTTTCAGAATTTGATAACACGCTTCATGAGAAATTCTATCCATCTGCCAGGCGGAGATTGAGCAGCCCTGCATTAAAATGTATCTTTTTTGTATGCAGCATGTAACACTCTCTATAAATATCTTCCTTTTTGACTTTCTGTGATTATCTTTCAAGACATCCTCTAATATGGTGCCTCAGAATGGAGTGCGACTTCTTCAATCCAGAATATGAACAATGAGCATGGGATGGACAGACAAGAGGAACTGTGCAAGACTACATTTTGGGTGTCTCATCAATATCCCCTGTGATTTTAGAATATTAGCATTTTGATCCACTAGAAAACACCTCCTGGACAAGAAATGTAAGATGTGTTAAGCACAGTCCCTTTCTTTTTCAATGCATGACATGCAATTGATGCCTCAAATCCTCTTATAGAAGCAACCGCACAGCCTTCCCATACTAAGGCGCATAGGTCTCGGCAAATATACAGCTGCATCTCAATTAATTAGAATATCATCAAAAAGAATTTTTGTTCTGTAATTCAATACAAAAAGTGAAACACATATATTATAGAGTCATTACAGAGTTATCTATTTCAAGTGTTTATTTATGTTAATGTTGATGATTATGTCTTACAGCCAATGAAAACCCAAAGGTCATTATCTCAGAAAATTAAAGTAGGGAGGATGAAGGGTTAAAAACCATGCTGCGTATTCCCTGAGACATCAAAGGGTGAATATAATATTAATTTATTAGTCAAAACATTTCAGAGCTCCCAGAAATGCCCTAAAACATGGCAATATGATATTAATTTGTCCTCAGGAAGGGGCCAGGGAGCCCTGAAACGCATTGCCTAATAAACCAATATCATATTCACCCTTTGATGTCACATGGAATTTGGCAGCACGGTTTTTAACCCTTCATCCTCCCTACTCTATATGCACCATGCTGGAGACTGCAGCAGCTGTGATATGCTTTTATAGTGGTTGTGACTCTCACAACCATACAAGGTGAAGCCTCTGATACCTACTTAGGTAATATTTTATCTCTCAGACTGTTCATCCTCCCTACTTTAATTTTCTGAGATAATGACCTCTGGGTTTTCATTGTCTGCAAGCCATAATCATCAACATTAACAGAAATAAACACTTGAAATAGATCACTCTGTGTGTAATGGCTCTATATAATATATGTATTTCACTTTATGTATTGAATTACTGAAATAAATTAACTTTTGATAATATTCTAATTCATTGAGATGAACTTGTACCAGTCCCATAAACTTGCCACACTTTACTTATCCACTCTGAAAAGACAGCTCCAATATGTCTTTCTTAAAGCTAGATTAATTGCCAGCATAGTCAATGTCAGGGTTAGTGAGGTGAACTCATCAGTGAAACCAGGCAGCTTCTAGGACAGGGGTCTCAACTCGCGGCCCGAGGGCCGCATGCGGCCCCTGGGGCTTCACTATGCGGCCCGCGCACCTTGGACAACTTAATCATGCATTGCCCCAGTGCAGGGGGCCGCTGCAGTCCCCGCTGTGTGATGACTTCTGTCCGCAGCACTAACAAGCTCTGCCACTCAGCAAGATCAATGCAAGCTGCCAGCCAATGAGAGGCCCGCAGCTGACGGCAGAATATGACGTCACCTGCAGGCCTCTGGCTGGTAGATTGCATTGATCTTGATGAGCAACAGAGCTTGTCTGAGCGGCGGCTGGAGGAAGTCATAGCGCAGCGGAGGCCGGAAGTCAGTACAGTGGGGACTGCGGCGGCCCCCTGCACTGAAACGATGCATCATTAAAGTGAGAAAAGTGTGAGTGTGTGTGAGAGGGTGTGTGTGTGAGGGTGAGTAAGGATATGTGTATAAGTGTGTGCGAGTTTCAGTGTGTGTATGAGTGTGAGTGTAAGAGTGTGTATGAGGATGTGTGAGAGTGTGTTTGAGAGTATGTGTGTGTGTGGGGGGGGGGGGTTGTGTGTGGGTTTGTGTGTGAGTGTGATAGAGTTGTATTTGAGTGTGTAAGAAGGTAAAACAGGATGGGGGGCATCACTATAAAAGTAGATCAGGATGGGGGGGCATCTCTATAAAAGTAGATCAGGATGGGTGACATCACTATAAAAGGGATCAAGATGGGGACACCACTATAAAAGGGGATCAGGATGGGGGACATCACTATAAAAGGGGATCAGGATGGGGGACATCACTATAAAAGTAGATCAGAATGGGGACATAACTATAAAAGGGGATCGGATGGGACATCATCACTAAAGGGGATCAAGATGGGGACATCACTACTAAAGGGGAATGGGAAGGGGACATCACTAGAAAAGGAGATCAGGAAGGGGTCATCACTAGAAAAGGGATCAGGATGGGGGACATCACTACAAAAGGAGATCAGTGTGGGGACATCACTACAAAAGGGGACCATGATCGATGGGGGACATCACTAGAAAAAGGAATCAGGATGGTGGACATCACTAGAAAAAGGGATCAGGATAGGGATCATCACTAGAAAAAGGGATCAGGATGGGGAAACATCACTAGAAAAAGGGATCAGGATAGGGATCATCACTAGAAAAAGGGATCAGGATGGGGGACATCACTAGAAAAAGGGATCAGGATAGGGATCATCACTAGAAAAGGGGATCAGGATGGGGGACATCAGTAGAAAAGGACATTACTACAGGATGGAGACATTACTACAAGAAAGGGATCAGGACTTGTACTTTACTACATTGAGCAAGAAATTCTAGTATTACTAAAAATATCACTTAGGCTGGCTTCACATTTGCGTATGTGTCTGCATGCTGATGGCATGCAGACACATACGCAGTGCAAAGCAGGGCCGAAAGATGTGTCCGCAGCGGATAATGTCCGCCTGCGGACACATCACTGTGGAGCCCGGGCACCCAATCAGCGGTGTCCGGGGGCGGAGATCAGCGCCTGAGATCTCCACCTCCCGGCCGCCGGTAACCTCCGGGACATGTCGGCGGGGAGAACAGCTGATTTGACAGCTGTTTGAATCTTCCCGCTCCGACACCGAGAGGAGATGTCGGCGCGGGAAGATTCAAACAGCTGTCAAATCAGCTGTTCTCCCCGCCGACATCGCTAGCAGATTACCAGCAGCGGGGAGGAAGAGGACAGCAGTGGCTCCAGCTGATCTCCCGGTGGCCGTCGGTGAGCTCCTGTGACATCACCGCCGGCCACCGGGAGATTTTTCAATGGGTCCGCAGCGTTCTCCTGCGGTGTCATGCAGAGGACACTGCGGACCCATTGAAGACAATGCTTTTTTTGTGCGCTTGGGGACGCTTGCTGATTTTCCAAGGTCCCAAACGCACAAAAAAAAACAACATGCTGCGTCTTGGGTGCGGATGCTGGACACCGGAAGGAGCAGATATCGTCCGCATCCGCACCCGAACGCAGCAAACGCAGGCACCATGCGTTCCTATGTTAAACATAGGAACGCAGTGCGCATGCGTTTGACTGCATATGGGAACGCAGCAATACGCTGCCTTCCCATACGCAAATGTGAAGCCAGCCTTAGTCCCACAAGAGATGCGGCCCCCCACTGTAAATGTTTTTCTATGTGCGGCCCACCAACCCAGCTGAGTTTGAGACCCCTGTTCTAGGAAATATATTTTCCTACAGTGCAGGATTCTCCTGCATAGTACCGTATATACTCAATTATAAGCCGAGTTGTTCAGCACACTTTTTGTGCTGAAAATTGCCTCCCTCAGCTCATACTCGTATCAGTGTTTAGTGTCAGTGGGGGGCGGTGACCGGGGGCTGGAGGAGGCGGAAGGGGGCTGCAGTGGGAGCAGAAGGTCACGTGACCCCGCTCATTAGTGTAATGTGATATTCACTGCATCCCCCTTTCCATCACCGGCAAGGGGAGCGGTGCATGTTATATTACACTATGCATACACGCCCCCCATTGCTGGTATATGGCCCCCATGCTGGAGGTAACAATAAAATAACAACCGTTTTAACTAACCCTTCTGACGATTCTCTGCAGGCTCCGTGCGTCCTCCCTCCAGTCTTCCTGCTTCTAATCATGTGACTGCGGCGCCGGTCACATGATTAGAAGCAGGAAGACCGGAGAGAGGACGCACGGAGCCTGTAGAGAATCGTCAGAAGGGTTAGTTAAAACGGTTGTTATTTTATTGTGACCGCCAGCATGGAGGCCATATACCAGCGATGGGGCGATACACCAGTGATGGAGCCCTATACCAGAGATGGGGGCACTATACCAGAGATGGGGACCCATATACCAGTCATGGGGCCCATATTCCAGTGATGGGGGCCCTATACCAGTGATGGGGCCCATATACCAGCGATGGGGGCCCTATACCAGTGATCAGGGCCCTATACAAGTGATGGGGGCCCCATACCAGTGATGGGGGCCCTACACCAGCGATGGGGGCCCTATATCAGTGATGGGGGCCATATACCATTGATGGGGACTATATACAATAATGGGGGTGCTATACCAGCAATGGGGACTATATACAATGATGGGGGCCATATATCAATGATGGGGCTATATACAGTAATGAGAGGCTACTTACCAGTGATGAGGGTCTATATACCAATGATTGGGGGCTATGTACAGTGATGGGGGCTATATACCAGTGATGGAAGGCTATATACCAGTGATGGTGGCGCTATATACCAGTGATAGGGGCATACAGTGTTGGCCAAAAGTATTGACACCCCTGCAATTCTGTCAGATAATACTCAGTTTCTTCCTGAAAATGATTGCAATCACAAATTCTTTGGTATTATTATCTTCATTTAATCTGTCTTCAATGAAAAAACACAAAAGAGAATGAAGCAAAAAGCAAAACATTGATCAATTCACACAAAACTCCAAAAATGGGCCAGACAAAAGTATTGGCACCCTCAGCCTAATACTTGGTTGCACAACCTTTAGCCAAAATAACTGCGATCAACCGCTTCCGGTAACCATCAATGAGTTTCTTACAATGCTCTGCTGGAATTTTAGACCATTCTTCTTTGGCAAACTGCTCCAGGTCCCTGATATTTGAAGGGTGCCTTCTCCAAACTGCCATTTTTAGATCTCTCCACAGGTGTTCTATGGGATTCAGGTCTGGACTCATTGCTGGCCATCTTAGAAGTCTCCAGTGCTTTCTCTCAAACCATTTTCTAGTGCTTTTTGAAGTGTGTTTTGGGTCATTGTCCTGCTGGAAGACCCATGACATCAGAGGGAGACCCAGCTTTCTCACACTGGGCCCTACATTATGCTGCAAGCAGTCCAGTGCCAGAGGCAGCAAAGCAACCCCAAAACATCAGGGAACCTCCACCATGTTTGACTGTAGGGACCGTGTTCTTTTCTTTGAATGCCTCTTTTTTTCTCCAGTAAACTCTACGTTGATGCCTTTGCCCAATAAGAGAGAACATTCTTCCAAAACGTTTTAGCTTTCTCAGGTAAGTTTTGGCAAACTCCAGCCTGGCTTTTTTATGTCTCGAGGTAAGAAGTGGGGTCTTCCTGGGTCTCCTACCATCCAGTCCCTTTTCATTCAGACGCCGACGGATATTACGGGTTGACACTGTTGTACCCTCGGACTGCAGGGCAGATTGAACTTGTTTGGATGTTAGTCAAAGTTCTTTATCCACCATCTGCACAATCGCATTGAAATCTCTTTTTCATCCACATCTAGGGAGATTAGCCACAGTGCCATGGGCTTTAAACTTCTTGATGACACTGCGCACGGTAGACACAGGAACATTCAGGTCTTTTGAGACGGACTTGTAGCCTTGAGATTGCTCATGCTTCCTCACAATTTGGTTTCTCAAGTCCTCAAACAGTTCTTTGGTCTTCTTTCTTTTCTTAATGCTCAATGTGGTACACACAGGGACACAGGACAGAGGTTGAGTCAACTTTAATCCATGTCAACTGGCTGTTAGGTGCCACAGGTAAGTAACAGGTGCTGTTAATTACACTAATTAGAGAAGCATCACATGATTTTTGTAACAGTGCCAATACTTTTGTCATCCCCCTTTTTTATGTTTGGTATGGAATTATATCCAATTTGGCTTTAGTACAATTCTTTTTGTGTTTTTTTCATTGAAGACAAATTAAATGAAGATAATAATACCAAAGAATTTGTGATTGCAATCATTTTCAGGAAGAAACTGAGTATTATCTGACAGAATTGCAGGGGTGTCAATACTTTTGGCCAACACTGTATACTGTGATGGGAAGCTATATATCAGTGATGGGGGATCTATACACCATTGATGGTGCTATATACCAGTGATGGGGGGCTGTATACCAGTGATGGAAGGCTATATACCAGTGATGGGGGTGCAATATACCGGTGATGGGGGTGCTATATACCAGGAGGAGGGGCTGCTGCATTTCCCACCCTAGGCTTATACTCAAGTCAATAAGTTTTCCCAGTTTTTGGGCATAAAATTAGAGGCCTCGACGTATAATCGGGTTGGCTTATACTCGGCTTATACTCGAGTATATTCGGTACTAGCCACAGAAGTATTTGCCCTTATTTTTCTGCACATTTTAGAATATTAAAGTCAATGGATTTTTTAACATATAAATGGCCCAAAAAATTTCAGTTTGATACCATCTTAGATGTTAATTACCTTGCCTTTTCCCTTTTTTGTACTTCTGTTTTTACGTCCTCTTCTTCTAATGGCCACTTTACACGTCCCAACATCGTTTCGATATTGTATCCAATGGCACGGGAGCGCGCACTTTCTTGGCTGAAATCCAAGATCGCATAGGAGATGTCACACAGGGTGATATCGGCAGGCAACACAACTGCGATGTATACGCCCCCTTGTACGAGCGACGGAGGAACAACCATTTAACATGGGAGTGAATAGGGGAAGTTGCTCTCCAAGTCGGTGTTGGGCTGTCACACAGAACGATCCTGCCAGATCGTCCATCCAATATCGGGCAGTTGGAGAGCCTGCACAATTCTTCCCCGATATCGTTTTGGCATCGTTCTTGTGTCACATTGCACATTTACACCATACAACGCACGAACGATATCGGCGCCAACGCACAAACCACGTGACTTTTTATCAAAGTTGGACGACGATATCGGGACGTGTAAAGTGGCCATAAGAGCCATAATTGTTTTATGTTTCTGTCAATATAGACAAATGAGGGCTTCTTTTTTTTCAAGACAAGTTGTACTTTTGAATGAAACCATTCACTTTACCACACAATGTACTGGAAAACAGGGAAAAATATTCCAAGTGCAGTGATATTGCAAATAAAGAGCAATTCCATCACGATTTTGTTTTTTTTCAATTACCATGTTCACTGTATGGGAAAACTGACCTGGCAATATTATTCCCCAGGTCAATATGAATTCATAGATACCAAACATGGATATGTTTTTTTTAATGAGTGAAAAAAAATCTGAAATTTGAAAAATAAAAAAATGTTGTCACCATTTTCAAAGAACCGTAACACTCTCATTTCTCAGGATCTGGGGCTGAAAGATGCGTATTTTTTTTTAAACTTGAGCTTACATTTTTAGAAATACCATTTCTGGGTAAATCCAGTGTTTCGATCACTTCTTATTGCATTTTATTGGAAAGTTGCAGTGGCAAAAAAACGTACTTTATGATTTTTTTTGTTGTGCTATTTACCAATCTGATTATTATTTTCTATTTTGATAGAGTGTACATTTTCAAATGTAGTGATACACAACATGTGCATATTTTTATTGTTTTATTTTCAATGGGGAAAAGGGGGGTAATATTAACTTTTGTATTTTATTTCATATTATTAAAAACTTCTATTTTAAATTTTTATTGGTTTACTAGTACCCTAAGGGACTTGAATTTGGAAAAATGTTATTACTTGTGCTGTACAGAGCTCTGTGTCTTCTTAAGAATGCCGTCAATCAGCCATTCATAGAAAGTACGTCATGACAGTCACACAGGGGTCATCAGCTGATCCCCAGAAGTCATGGCAACCCATTGGCGTCCTGTGATCCCATCATGGGGCCACTGATGGGAGTAGGAAATTACTTGCTCCCCACTGGTGTGTTTTAAATCTCACTGTCATAGACTGACCGCAGGATTTGACTAATTAACAGCAGTGGGCACGTCTCCGATCCACCCACAGCTGTTAGAGGCACATGTTGGTTAATCAGATCAGATGACATATGCAGGGAAAGATGTGGGTCAGCAAGGGAGCCCGCATCAAAGGCAGGCATATAAATGACATTCCGTCAACAAACTTTATAATATAGTTGTCGAGCCCCAGGCTGTGGGGTACTCTGGTATCAGGCTCCAAGGGGTTCACTGTGTCACGGGGAGTGGTGGCCACGCCTGATCCTGTGTCCTGGGGAACTTATTTGAAAAGGGGGGTTTATATACAGGGGATTATATACAGTTTGTTGTCGTGACGCCACCTGTAGTTTCTGGTGATTTGCACCAGCGCCGCCACAGCCCACTGAAGGTAGATGGTATTGCGACTAGGATGGTGTAGTCCTCCACAGGTAGGACCTCCAGGGCAGCGTTCCTGTGAGGAAACAAGTTCATGGAAAGAAAGCAAACGGAGTCAAAAGTCACTGTTCCTCCGGGTACTTTACTGGCAATTGTATTGGTTGCATACAAAAGTTACAGTGCAGTATTCCTGATGGTGTGAGGACAGGTAGCTGAACGGGTGGCTGCAGGCAGATCTTAGGTGGTATGGTGGACCCTTGGTGTGTGCCGTTGTGCTCTACCCTCATCTGTTTCTTTCCTGCTTCCCAGTGGTGGTGAAGTTTGGTTCCTTAAAGCCAACCTGACCTCCTTCTGTCTCTCTCCTTTGCTCCTGTGGAATAACCCTCTGCTGGCTGACCGCTGAACCATCAAGCGGTGCCTGGTACCCTCTTTCGGTCGCTCAGATGCCCAGGAGAAGTGTAGACTCCACGGGTCTCCAGATTTTCTGTGGTCCTAAAGTGTCCCACAGGTGCGGGCTCCGGTGCCCGGCAAGCTTACGGGGCTGAACCTCCTCAAGTTCTTCCTACTCCCTTCTGATTGCAGGAAGAAATGGTGTATCACGGTCCGCGCTGCCAAAATCACTCACTCCAAAGAAATGCACATGAAGATGGAACTTCAAAAGGAACCTTTTATTACCTCCTACGCGTTTCGGCGCCCTCCTGGCACCTTCCTCAGGGATACCACCAGCCCTGAGGAAGGTGCCAGAGGGCGCCGAAACGCGTAGGAGGTAATAAAAGAGTTCCCTTTGAAGTTCCATCTTCATGTGCATTTCTTTGGAGTGAGTGATTTTGGCAGCGCGGACCGTGATACACCATTTCTTCCCTGCAATCCGATGTGTCTCCACATTCGAGTGGACGGTGGAAGTCCTACAGCAGCCATCTGGTAACCAACATTTATACGCCTTCAAACCAGTTGTGGGTGACACAACTGCCACAGGTGAGTGGATCCTTGTCTCACACCTCTACATCCAGTGCCATAGTGATAGGCACTATTGCGCCTCTTGTTTCCCCCCCTTCTTTTTATTTCCTACTCCCTTCTGGCTGTCTGCTCTGGGATCTCTGTTTAACTCCTGGTCCCTCAGCAAGAGACCCTTCTGCTTCCTTGCACTCCTCAACTCCCGGTCAAAGACCTTCTGTTCCCCCTAGAGGTGGTTTTATTCCTCCTGGGTGACCTTCCACTGTGTGATCTAGTGTGGGGTGCTGGTTAATGGGTACCACCCACCATCCTATGATCCACCTGCAGCTGGAGTATCTGCACCTCTTTTACGGGTGCAGTACCTCTCTGTGACGCTTGCTTGGCGGGGCACTACATAGGCATGTAAGATGTGTTTTGAACATCCATAAGACTTTCACGTTTATGCACAACACTTTTTCCTTAACTCTCCAGCCTGACAAAATGGTCTTCTGGTTTTAGGTCGAAGGCCAGGTCATCTACCTTACCACTCAGTTTTTTTCTTGCCATGTAGTTCATACCCAGCTAACAGATGTGTTTCAATGTCAATGTCCTTTTGAAAAAAGAATTATAGACACTAAATGCAAACCAGGTAGAGTGCATTGCTGCATAATTATGTAGTAAATGTATTGGCTGATTTGCTTATATTCTTTGTGTCCAACAAAGCCACATCTGTTACAGAATAAAGCTCAAAACTGAACTCACAAGATTCATTCCTTATTCCAAGTAGTCTCTCTTCATGTTTGTCTTATATAGAAGAGTTTTTTGACAGCTATTCTGTTATGTAGACCTGATACACACACACACACACACAAATTTGGCACATCTTTGGGCTTTGAATGCAATGCCAACCAAATTCTAATCGCTATGAGATGTAATAAATTTCTGCTACAGGTTACACAAGTTATTTGTGTAAATTATAGTGAATCTGTCAGACTGTGGTTAGTCATGCTCTTTCAGTGAATCCTCAAATGGTTGTAAGAAAAGTGTCAGTATCAATGTTGAATGCAAAAATTACCAACAATTTTGCCCAGTGATGGGTTCTGAAAACATTTACAAGTTTTATTACACCAGAAAACTGGCAGAAATACTTTGATGAATCCCCCCTAAAACTGTTTTGAAGGAAATAAAAATCAAGAATGTGCCAATGGATATTAGGAGCAAACTTTCTTATATTAATATGCTAATGTATATAATTGCATACTATATATGTAACATATGTCACTACCAGGTATTGGTGCAGAGGGCACTATTAGGCGCAGACAGAGGTGCCAAGCAATGGTTGGCTTTTTGCGGTGTTGTGCAGTTTTGGGTGTCATGGTGATCCTGCCTTGTTTCTGGCGCTCCAGACCTGCTCACAGAGTACATCTAGATGAGGTCAGTAGGTCGGAAAAAGGCCCTCCGGACCTTGGTATGAACAGTTCAAACCGTTTACATCAGGGGTGGGGAATCTTTTTCTGCCGGGGGCTGTTTGAAAATTTCTACCATTCTTCGAGCACCGCACAAAATTATCAACTTCAAAATTCCTCTGCTATATTTGGTTAAACTATCATCTCACCCCCCTACTGTGGTGGCTGTAGAGGCTTCTCCTTGCCATGGCTGTGATGTTTGGTGATATTGATCATGTTGCTTTTCAACTGCTTTTCCAGGTTTGCTAGGGCCATAAACATCACAGAAGCCAGGGACATATACATCAATGGGGAGGCTGAGGCTGGGGCGTAGAGATCACTGGGGAGCTGGATTTATAGGGCAGACAGTTGGTAAAATGTGGCTGGCAGCCTAAGCACTGTGGTTCCCAGGAACCTGACCAGGGGCCGTAGAAAAGGTCATCGAGGGCCGCATTCAGCCCTGGGGTCTGAGGCTCCCCACCGCTGGTTTACATTATAACACATAAATGATTTACAGCTACTTCCGCATTTGGCCGCACCACTGAATTTCCATACAGGTTCTGGTTGGATGGCAGGTGGTCTGGTACTTTGATATAGCATATCTATAACTGTGGTTTGATCTTGCTGCAATGGGCTCTGAAAAGACTGTCTGGCAGGGTACTTGACATTTGCCAGCATTGTAACTCTGCACATCACTTCTGAGCTGAGCTCGTCTCAACTACTAACTGTATTCTCTCCTTGGTTTAAACAAGGGTGAGATGAGGAAGGTATTCCCATGCATACTCGAGGAATGGAGCTGTATTTCTTCACACTGCTTACAATTGAAATCTCGGCAGTAGAGAGAGCGATGTTCGATCATTCAAGAATGTTCGACAATCTCAAATTCGAGCTGTTTGGGCTGTGTTCGAGTCATTCAACGAATGCGAACAATTAGCTTCAATTCGCAGTTCGAGGTTATGTTCGTAACAATTCGTTTACCAAAAGACCTATAAGTGTCTGGGGCAGAGAAAAAGCTGAAATGGGGGCATGATTGTTTAAAAGCCGGCAGTAAAAAGCCGCTGGGTTTTAAACAATCATTCAGCCCGATCCTCTGCCCCCCGCAGCCTCCCATCCCGATCCTCCGCTCCCCCCGCCACCTCCCATCCCGATCCTGAGTTAGGACTGGGCAGGAAGCGCAGCACCAGGGAGCGGCAAGCGAAGGACCAGGGCAGGGAAGCCGGTGGTGAGAAGAGGACTTCACCGCCTGCTTTCCTGCCCTGTGCTGCGCTCCCCGCTCCTTGATGCCCCTCCCCGCTTTCTGGAGCTGCTCCCCCCACCTGGTTCTAACTTAGGATTAGGCTGGGAGGTGGCGGGGGGAGCGATGAGGGGGCATCAGGGAGCGGGCAGCGCAGCACAGAGCAGGAAAGACGGCGGTGAAGTCTTCTCACTGCTGGCTTTCCCGACGGTTATTTCAAATGATCAGCTGATGCAGATCAGCTGTTCATTTGAAGTAGCCGTGGTGCTGTCAGGGTTCATGTGAGTTCATGCAGCATGAACTCACATGAACTTTCCCACGGCCACCCAGCGCACAGCTCAGCTACATCTCTGGTAGAGATTCTCTACCAGAGATGTAGCTGAGCTAAAGAAGAAAACTGGATTGGACTACGTCGGACTGAAGATCATTTTTTAATAAAGATGGAGTCTAAATGTTGTTTTGTTATTTTTTCTAATTAAGACATTTTTCTATGTGTGTGTTTTTTTTAAAAAAAACTTTACTAGAAATTCATGGCAGTCATGTCTAATAAATTCATGACCCCATGAATTTCGGGCTTAAGGCCAGCTGATAACACAAAGCTGGCCCTAACCCCTTTTTTACCCAGTGAGCAACTGACCCAGGGCCCTGGATGAGCTGGATACAGCACCAGAAGATGTCGCTTCTATGAACGCGCCATTTTCTGGGGTGGCTGAGAGCTGCAATTTGCAGCGGCGGGGGGGAGCCGAAAGCTTGGGCCTCCCTGTGATGCGGATTCCAGCTCCCTGCTGCTTAGTTGTACCTGGCTGAACATAGAAATAGCGCAAATCCCCACGCATTTTTTTTTTATCGTTTCATGAAATTCATGAAACAATAAAAAAAAAGGATTCCTTCTATTTCTGTTTCCAGGCAGGTACAGCAGGGAGAAACGGGCTGCCTCCAACCCCCAGGTGCCTATTTGTACCTGCCTGGAAACAGAAACAGAAGGAAGCCCTTTTTTTTATTATTTCATGAATTTCATAATAATAAAAAGGAAAATATGTGGGGCTTCACGCTATTTCTATGTCCAGCCAGGTACAACTAGGCAGCTGGGGCTGGACTCCGCAGTGCAGGGAGGCCAAAGCTTTCTGGGCACCCCCCGCTGCGAATTGCAGTCCGCAGCCACCCCAGAAAATGGCGCGTTCAGGGAAGCGTCATCTTCTGGCGCTGAACCCAGCTCATCCAGGGCCCTGGTGCGGTGGCTCACTGGGTAAAAAAAGGGTTAGGGCCAGCTTTGTCTTATCAGCTAGCCCTAAGCCCGAAATTCAAGGGGTCATGCCAATATTAGACATGGCCGCCATTAATTTCTAGTAAAATTTAAAAAAAAAAAACACAACACATAGAACAATTTCTTTATTAGAAAAAAATAACAAAACAACATTTAGACTCCATGTTTATTAAAAAAAAATTTCTTCAGTCTGATGTAGTCCAATCAGGTTTTCTTCTTTAGCTCAGCTACATCTCTGATAGAGAACCTCTACCAGAGATGTAGCTGAGCTGTGCATGCTGCATGAACTCACATGAACTTTTCCCTGACAGCACCGCGGCTTCTTCAAATGAACAGCTGATCTGCATTAGCTGATCATTTGAAATAACCGACGGGAAAGCTAGCGGTCTCACCGCTGTCTTTCCTGCTCTGTGCTGCGCTCCCTGCTCCCTGATGCCCCCTCATCGCTTCCCCTGCCGCCTCCCCGCCTGATCCTAAGTTAGGACCGGGTGGGGGAGCAGATCGAGGGAGCTGGGAGGGGGCATCATGGAGCAGGGAGCGCAGCACAGGGCAGGAAAGCAGGCGGTGAAGTCCTCCTCTCACCGCCGGCTTCCCCGCCTGTGTCTTTCGCCCCCCTCCCTGTAGTTGCTCCCCCTGCCCGATACTAACGTTAAAACATACTTTACATTCATTTTCAATGGTGTTCGACATGTTCGACGATTTTTGATGAACATTCGACAAACAAACAGCAAGTTCGACAAATCGAATTCGAACACCGGGGTGGTGGCTCATCTCTAATCTGCAGGAGCAGTCAGGATACAGAGAACTGTACCAATAAATCTTTAATGTCTACATGTTTCATGGGCATCAGCCCACTTCTTCAGCACAAAAATCTTTGCACACATAGAGCAAGCATTCATTTATACAGCATAACAGGAAGGTGTGCATCATGACACATGTGGAATGCCTGTCAGGCAGGGGTACCTCCCACAGATCAAATTGCAAGCAGCAAAGAGTTACATATAAAAGTTGTATAAAACAACAATATATACAATCCTGAATAATCAAAATCACATTACTTTACTATATTCACTTAAAATCATAAAAAATATCCCTGTCACGTATACAAGCATTCCTATTTACAGTGGTATTGGGGGAATAGGTCAAATTGCTTTTCCCTGTCGTTCCGACCTTGTTATTAGTGTTTTTTTCTTCCTTTCTCCCTTGTTGAGTCAATGTGATATACATAACAACATTTCATGGGCGTACTCAGGATTAAAAAACTAGGGAGGGCAAGCCATGGTCATCCAGGTAACCCCTCTATGTGCCCAGACTTCCCTCTCACACCTGAGAAATTAACTCTTATTGTCTCCCATGCTGCATCTTAAATGGTCTGGGAGGTCTGCTCTCTGGTTTGGTGTATTTGGTCATCGGTGCCCCTGCCTGCAAAACCTACCCGCTGTTTTAAAATTGCTACCCCCCAACCCTGTGGACGACTGTTGATTGAAAGGCACTACTCACACCGAAGATACACAGTGCCTGAAGTCTGACGAGTCTTCACAAATCTTGCACTCGCTCCACTGCGGTGACCCGCTCCACTGCGCAGTCGCGAGTAGTGTTTGTCAATCAACAGCTGTCCACAGGAGGGGCAGAAATGTTGAAACAGCGGGGCAGGTTTTTGCTTCTAGGGGGACTGATACCTCTCACTGGATACGCCCATGCAATGTTTAATGGTATTTCATTGCTCACCTAGGTAGTAGGCTCCCATGGACTCATAGCTTATTTTGATTGTCTCTCCACCTATTCCCATTGGGCTGATTGCCTGTATTATCGGAGGTTCCCATCATGAGTATTGCATTTCATTTGGCTGTTGTCAGGTGCAGGAGGCCCAGACATAAGCCCAGACATAGATGCCGAGCAGTGGTTTGACTTTTCAGCAGTGTTATACACTTTGGGGTGTCATGGTGCTGCTACCCAGTCCCTGGCACAGTAGACTCATTCCCAGGGTACGTCTGGATGAGGTAGGTAGGTAATAAAAAGGAAGACTGGACCTTGGTATGAACAGATCAAATGATTTACTTGATAACACATGAATGGTTTACATCTTCTTCAGCATTTATGTGCACCACTGGATTTCCATTCAGGTTCTGGTTGGATGGCAGCTGGACTGGTACTATGATGTGTCAAAACTTTAACTGTGGTTTGGCCTTGCTACGATGGGCTCTGAAAAGACTGTTTGGCAGGGTACTTGACATTAGTCGCCCTTGTACTCTTGCTCATCGCCTCTAGCTGGGCTCATCTCAACTGACAACTGTCAACTTTTCCTGGTTATCATGACCCCACAATTGATCAGACATCCTCCAATACAGTTCCTTGCCAACTCTAAAGTGGTATTACAAAGAAACAACTTACATTTAATATAACAGAATACATAAAACCATAAATTGTTCTACAGACTTGTATGAATGCAGAAACTTTTGTAATGGCCCGTTCTGGGTCATTATATGTACACCCCCTCTACAGCAATATACAATATTGTAATAGCCCACTTATAACAGACGACTTATGTAAGACTCCCATATAGGAGTCTCATATAAGATTCCAGTTATTTCAGATTAAACATTCGAACATTTAATTATCTGATAATGCCGGATAACAGGACTTTGCCAATTAGCAGCAGACTTTCACGATGTGAAAAACAAACAGGAATTAATTATAACTAGTTCATAAATTCTACAAGTTAATTCATGCTGCCAACACAATTTGTTACTGCCAGTAATGAAAAGACGTAAGGTAATTGTTGAACTGGAGTAATAAAATTATTTTCTTGACTGCTTGGATTACAGAACACATCATTGATTCAGAATTTAGGATCTAGTTACCATAGGTTAACAGCAACATTAGCATTTAGTAATTCAGAACTAATATATACTAGTGTGTTAGACTATCATATACACTGCTTCAAAGTCTTTCCTGCTCAAAACATGGATACAATAAGGCTATTTAGACACAGTGTGTTTTTATGATTTTTTATGCCTTTTTTGAGTATAATTTTGTCACAAAACTGCATGCAGATCCTTATGCCTGCAAAGTCAATGAGAATCCTGAAGTTCAGAGATAGGGGTATAGCTTCACAATTGGTGTTCCAAAAGTGAATAACCAGTATACATTGATTAGTACCAACTAAAAGTGGTCAAAGAGGACAACTAGTGAACACTTAAAAAAAAAATTTGGGGAAATTCAAAATTTTCCAAGGGGCCATGAAAACAATGCTGATTTGACAAACAGGGAAAAATTTACGGAGCTTTGAACCCCTTTTTGGAAAAAACAAATGGCCCCCGCAAAACTTTAAAACCCCGGAGGGGTTTTTTGGCCCCGCAGGGGAAACCCGGGTAATTTTCGGGGTGTTTAAAACCGCGCGTTGTTTTTTTCCCGGGCAAAATTTTCCCCCGGCTTCCCCGGCAGAAGGGCCATAGACCAAGGGCGTTTCGGACCCCCCAACCCCCGGGGAATTTCCCCAGGGTCCTTGCCCGAGATGTGCCCGGACCCCATGAGGACCCGGGGTTCAAACTTTAAAAAAACCCGGTTTAAAGAGGTGCACCCCTGCCCCAATCCCTTTTGGGGAACGTTTCTATTTATAAAGGACCCCCCTCCCCGGCACTTGGCTTTTGCGGGAAAATTTGCTTCCAGCTGCGGGGTTCTAGGGACAAAAAGAGATTTCCGGGGACGTTTTGGGGACCCCCTAAAATAGTAACTTCCAAGTTTGATGGCAAAACGAACTCCCTTCAGGGTCCCCGCCTTACTGGAAAAGCTCTCCAAAACTTTGGCGACTACTAATGATCAACCGCAACCCCCCGGAAAGCCCGACGGGGAACCCCTGCGGGGGAAATAAGGGGGAAAAAAGGGAAAATTAGCCCCGGAAAAGATCTTGTGGGGGTTTTTTTTTGGGGGAAAATTTAAACCTTTCATTTGGGGGTTTTGGGGAAAGGGAAAAGGCCCCTTTTTTGGGTTTTTAACCCAAAAGGGGTTGTGTTTTTTAACGGGTTTCTTTTTCTACCCCGGGGTTTAAAAAAAAAATTGGGGGAACAATCCCCGGGGTTAAAAATTTTCCCCCCCAAAAAAACCCGGGATTCTTTTTTTCGGAACCCCAAATTTGGTAAATTTTCAATCTTTTTTTAAAATTTTGTTTGTAAAATTTAAAAAAAAACTCCCCCTTTCCCTTTTGGGTTTAGAGCCAAAAACCCCCTCCCAACAAAGGGGCCCCTTATTTTGGAGAAATTTTTCCCTTTTTTCCCAAAAAAATGGTTTCCCCCCTTTGGACCAAAACCCCAAAATTTTTTGGGGCCCCTTTTTCCTCCCTCCCTCCCCCCTTTATGTTTACTTTCTTTTCAAAATTTGTTTTTACCCTGCCCTGCCCCCCCTGGCCCTGAAAAGCCTTTAAAAGTAATTCTTTGAATGTAAAGGTTTCAAAATTTCCCCCGAATAAAAAAAACCTTAAAAAAAATCCTTCCTGGCTGATTTTTCCTTTTTGTTTTCCGGGGAAAACCCACTTGTTTAGGGGGATTGATAATGTGCCCCAGCATGGGGACACCTAATTTTTTGCGCAATCCCCTAAAAAAAAGCGGGGGTTTGGTTAAAATTTTTTGCCCCCAGACTGCAGGAAAGGGGTCTTCCCCCTTCCCATGGGGGTTAAAGATTTTGGGGGTGTAAAATTTTCAGATTGGGGAATTAAAACGCGGGTCACTTCCCAGCCCGAATGTGGGTCAAACGAAATTTCTAAAAACATTTATTAGCGTTTTAAAAAAGAGGCTGAAGGAGGGCCTTTTTGGTTCTGGGGCCCCATTTAAAGCAGTTCAACCCGCATTGAGACCCCCTCAATCCCCTTGTTCTTGGGGTAGAAAGGGGCGCTTTGGAGGACCTCGCCGGGGTTCCACCTCCATGACGTCTGGGTACCAGCACCGGGGGAGAGGGTTTCCCTTTCTTTTCCCGGCCCAACCCAAAACCCAAACCCAAAATTTTTAAATTTTTTCTGCTTTTTAAAATTCATTTAAAATTAAAATTGAAATTCCCTCGGGAAATTTTTCTGCACTTGGTCGGACCACGGGCCCCTTTTTTCTTTTGGTGGGCCAGTGTTTGGGGTGGGGCCCCCTTAAACATGGATTACATCGGGCTTTGAACCAAACTTGAAGAACGCTGATAAAAATTGGGATATAATGGAATTTTTCCCAAATTATGGACAACAGACCCCAATTTATTTATTTTTTGAAAAGGGTTGATTCGTGGGCTGTTTAAAAAAAAAAAGTTCCGGGAAATTTAAGCGCGCAGGGGGAAAAACAAAGGGGGACAGGCAATTTGTCCCCAATTGGAGACACTCAACAAGGGGTTTTTACAAAGGGGGCCCGTGCGTTGGAAAAAGAGATAATTCAAAATTGAAAAACCCGCTCTTTTTTACCCCAAAAGGGAGCACGAAACTAATTTCCCCGAAAACTACCCCCAAATATGAGGGGGTGGGTCCCAAGCTGGTAGGACTCTGGCCCCGGGGGTCAAAAGGAACCCAAAGGGTGGGAAGGGTATACAACAGGGGGGAAACTTAGGGGAAAAAGATATAGTGGAGCCTTTTTCCTTTTATTTTTTTTAAAAAACTTTTAAAATTTTTCACCTGATCTTAAAAGCCCCAAGCCCCTAAGGGCAGTATACAAGGGAAATTTTTGGGAACCCCGCTATTCCCCCTTTGCCTTTTCCCTGCTACCCCACTAAACATTTTTTCTAATTGGGGAAACCCAAACACTGGGAAAAATTTAAAAAAATAAACCCCAAAGGCCCCTTTATGGGTTTTTTAACAATGAACAAATGACCACAAAACCTGCAAAATCCTCGAAAATTATTTTTTCCGGGGGGAAATTAAGTTTTTGGGAAGGGCAGGAAGTGTCCCTAAGAGCGCTGAAACCACATTTTCACATTCCCAAGTTGGGTAAAAACCCAAAAAGAAATGCCCGGCAAAATTTAGGCCATATCTCTTTTTAAAAACAGAATTAAATTTTTCAAACTTTTTTGAAAACGTTGGGGATGTGATTCCAAAATTTTTTGTGAAACTAAAAGGTGGTTCTCATGGGGGGAAAAACAAAGGGAAATGCTGGTTAATAGGGTGGCAGAGGGGGTATCCCCCGGGTTTTTTCTGTCCCCCGGTGCTGAAAAAAACTTTGGAAAAGAGACACTGGGTATCTCAGGGGGTTCCCCCACGGGTTTAAAATTTTTACGGGCCCTTTTTGAAAGATTTTGCCTTTTTTCCAAGGTCGGTTTTCCTCTGGAATACTAGGTCTTCCGTGTCACAAATGCCCCCCGGCGGGGATGTCCCCTGTCCCCCAAAAATTTTTCCCGGTCAGGACCCACTCGCTATATCCTGAGAGGTGCCCCGGGGGACCCCTTGGACTTTTTTGGGACTCACAACCAGTTTGTCCTTATGCGAGTTTCATTTGTTACGAAGACCCCCCCCCCCTCCCTCCCAGGATTTAAAAATTTACTGCTTTGCACAGATTTATTACAAATTAACCAACAAAATCATGCTGCCCCCTATCGGAAAACAATAAGCCCCAAATCCTCCTCATACCTCTTTCCCATTTTAAAGCTCCCCATCGGGTATTCCTCCTGGGTTTTTCCCTTGTGCCCTTAGACTATGGGATAAAAAAAGACAATCTCACAGCACCTGGGAAAGCCTGGCGGCTCCCCTGCCAATGCGGATTGCCAGAGTGCAGGAGGATGTTTGGGGGTCCCCAAAAATTTCCTGTACTTTTAGATGCATCCCAATTTCATTGGATGCTCCTACGGCGTCTTCCAGCGAATTCTCTAGACGTAGGGGGGCCCGCCCCAGAAAGGTTAAAGGGTTTTCCTTTTATATAGCATCTCCAAAAGGGTGGAAGGGGGGTCCATTAAAAAAAAGAAAACTTTTGGTGTTGGAAGCGCGGCAATGGGGGGATGTGGGATTTTGGATGAAACTTTGAGGGGGGTTTTCCCCCTCCGGGAGGACTTTACATTCTCTTCCCCCGGAAAACCCGGGGTGAGCTTGTAAAGCCTGATTCTTAAAAACAACTCTGAATGCTGGCGGTGCATGTTTTCCCCGGGGAAAAGTGGAACCAAACCCCGGGATTTCCCAAGAACTTTTCCGGGATGATTTCCCATTTTTGGGGTTAGGAAAACGAAAAAGGGCCCAGACCCGGACTTTTAGGGGGAAATGACCCTCAAAACGAGATTTGTTGAAATAAATTCCAAACCTAAAGGCCCTTTTTTGTATTTTCACAATTTACCTTAATCGTCCCCCGCTTTTATCAAAGACCCTTGTATCGCGGGTTCCCCAGCTGAACGTTTGAAGATGTGCCAAAACCCCCAAATTTCCTTTTCAAACCCCTTTTTCAACGATTAAAAAATCCCCCAAATCTCCTCATATTAAATAAAACCTTTCGTTCGGGGACGGAGAGTATTGAAAGCGTGATTGTGTGAGGAAGATAATGCATAAAACCTAGAATTACTTAAAAAAAATCATTACCTGGTAAAAACCCCAAAAAATACAATTGCAATCCCGCCTTTTCTTAAGCAATGGGCATACCATCTGCCCACAAAGGTTTTGGGGGAGCTTTAAATTCACATTTTTTGGCAACGGTGTTTGGGTTTTGCTCAACACGGGAAAAAAAAAAACCCCCTGGAACCAAGACCCTTTTTGCATTGGAATATGGAAATATCCCCCCGGGGTCTCGGATAATACGTAGTATTAAAGCTGCCAGGGCTTGTAACCTCCAAATGGAAGCAACCTTCCCCCCCCGCTATGAACACCTTATGAAAGATTAATTCCATATTCTGCCACGATACTACCTGCTTTAAACCCGTGGCCCGCCGGGTTACGTGCTGAAGCAAAGGAACTAGGGAAAACCCCCCCCTTGCACAACTCTCCCCATTTAGGGAAGAGCCCCAACCGACTTACCAGGCATATGGTTTTGGCTAACCCAGGCAAACCGGTTCCCTCCCTTCCTTTCCCTTTCATCTTTTTTTTTCCCTTTTCCTTATCCTTCACTTTTTCCTCTTTGAACCCCCTTTAGAACATATTCCCCCCCCCCTGTCCCCTGCCCCCTTCCAAGAATCCCTTTGGATTTCAACATTAACGTCGTGCTAGCTTCCTGTCTTTTTACAAAGGGTGGAAAAGGGCCCTTTCCCCGCCTTTTCACCTTCCCCATTTAAGAAGCTCCCGGAAAATTGCCGGGAAGTTAAACAGTGGTAAAAAAATTTAAGATCAAAGCTCTTTGGGAGTAAAATCGTCAAACTTTCCCGGAGTTGCATCAATTATGCCCATATATGGGGACTCATTTTTATGCACCAATGGGAAACACCATTTTTGAATCGGGGAACAAAGGGGCATTAGTCGAATGCTTTTTGCAATAACCCTCCTTTTTTCCCCACCCCCCTTCCCATCTCTGTTTTGTACCAATGATATATCCTTGTTAATTTTTGAAAAATTTTTAAATAAAAAAAAAATAGAAAAAAAAAAAGAACCGATTTTTAAAAGGGATAGCTTTTAAATTGGCCAAAATATAAAAGAACTTGATTATACCAATAAAAGGTCAAGAGCAATAGTGAACCAATACACAGTCAGATACCCCAAGGTCGATAATCCCCAAAAGGGAACAAAAGGTTGTTCATCCCAAACCACTGGGAAAAGGTACTGAGCAAAATTGTGAAAACATTAAAAAAGGCCCAATACAAAAGTTAAAAACTTTTTTACTGGCCCAAACCCGGCGGGGGCTCCATAATGAACACAGGAAATTCACTTTTGGCAATCAGGCAACAAAATTTGCAAGTTTTAGGGGCATTGGTTTTGGGTTAAATCAATGTTACCAATGACCAAATTTTGAAAATTAAGCAAACTTTAGGAAAAAACCAACTGGAAGTGGACAAAACCCCTTCCATTTCAGAAAAAAAGGTGAAACCTTGAAAAAATGTATTGGTTTTTTAAAAAAACCTTAAAAATTTATGTAAAAAAATTCTTTTAAAATAAAAAAATAAATACATTATTTGAAAATACAATGTCGGGCTTAGTGTATTTCAAATAAAGACGCAACATTGAAGAAACCTTGTCTTCCTTGTCTTTCATCCCGATGGCAGCGCAGATCATATGGCACTATTCCCTTTGCATTTCTGGATACATCACCAATGTGCACGTGGAAGTGCGGATCAGCAGCAGCTGTCCAGGCAGGCATACTGGTTGTGGGTTATCACAACCGAATCAGGTGAGCACATACACTCACAGTGGAACAATCTTAAACAATAAGACCCATTTGCGCCTCTTTGTGTCTTTCTTTGCTTTAGATGTTTCAAATAAATGTATCACCATGAATAAAAAATATTTTAAAACAGCTCCACCAGCCCATATGGAAATAAGAAAAAGTTACATTAGAGCAGGTATTGACCCACATGCTTAACATTTGCATTATCATTTACCAGTGAATCTACCACCCAGTCAAAATGTAATCATATTAAGTTATTATGAAACCATCTCACTAGCAAAAGTTAATTATCATCCCCCAAATTAGGATTGCTTATGCCTTGGATGTGAATCAGATTTCCTTCAGCTTCCAGCACTGATAATAAAGTGGCTTCACATGAGCCTTAGCAATCAGTGCACTGAAGAAATATTTGATTACAAGGATTTCCTTGTAGAAGAGTGAAAATTAATTTAATGTCAGTGTGCAGCAGTGTCCTCAAGTAGGCTGCTGTGCCTATTATTACTGCCATGCTAAGTATTGATAACTAGAAGTGCCTCATATGCAGTATAGTGTCTCATTGCAGGCAAGGATAACTACGGAGGAGATATCAGAAGCTTTGGGGGAATACTGTACAATGAAAAAGCTCTTGGAAATGTTCCTAAAACTGATTTTAAAGAAACAGTAGGTATGATATTGCAATACTGAATTTTTTTCTGTGAATCTAAAAGGCCTCCAAACAAAGGTCAAGCTATGAGAAAAATCTAAAGGGTAAAAGCACGTTCCCACGATCAGTGTTTGCAGCAGTTTGGTTGTACCGTTTTATCGCTGCATCCATACCTCGGTGCTGTACAGTACAAGCACAGTGGATGGGATTTATAGAAATTCTGTGTCCACTATGCTTGTTTTCTCAGCAGCATAAACTGAGATGCGGGACGGCTTCCTGGTTGCAAGCATTTCAACTTATTGCTGCAGGATCGGACACTATCTGGGCGGGTGAATACAGGGAAAAGTCACCGTGCCCCGTACACTGACCATGGGCATGGATGGCTGCATTTACCCTCAGAGATCACCAGCATCCAGGAAAGCCGCAGCTGTAAGAGCGGTGACATTAGTGAGTTCACCTGAGGACACAGCTGGCTGTACCCACATGTATCCCAGTTGTGGTCTCAGGTGAACTCTCCTCAGGTGAACTCATTGAACTCAATGCCAGATTAATAGATTAGGCTATGTGCGCACGTTGAGTATTTGGTTGCAGAAAATACACCAAATCTGCATCTCCTGGCAGATAAAAAGCTCGAAAAATGTAAGGGTGCGTGCACACGATCAGTGTACGCAGCGTTTTAGACGCAGCGTCTTGCTGCTGCGTCCAAAACGCTGCGTAGTACAGTATAAGCATAGTGGATGGGATTTCAAGAAATCCCATCCTCACTATGCTTAACCCACCCGCAGGTGTTTGGAGCTGCGGTGCGGGTTGCCGGGAGTCCGCTCCTCCATAGCATGTTCATTTCATGCTGCGGAGTCGGAAGCGGCTTCCATCGGGTGACTGCAGGGAGAAGCAGCCCTGCACCCGCCGCACACGGTGAGTACAGGGCGGCTGCGGTCTCCCTGCGGCCACCCGCGGCTCCCCTCAGGTCCGGAGGAGCTGCGTCCAACACGCAGCTCCTCCGGACCGTGTGCACGCACCCTAATGCAGTTTTGACGCATTTTTGATGAGTTTTTCATTTGTTTTTGCCATGATAACTGCAATTTTGTCAGTTAGCCACAGGCTGTGTGTACAAGGTGCATTTTTGATGCTTTTTTTTACTTTTTTAGTGCAGTTTTGTACAAAATTGAATGCAATTATTTAGTTAAATAATTTTAAAAAAAATGAAACATTTATAAGGAAAACTTTTTTTGCTTGTGTCACCCTTTTTCGTTATCTGTTGCATTTTCAATTTTTCGGTTCTGGGGCAGTGTGAGAGCATATTTTATGACTGCGCAGTGGCACAGGTAACTGTGCTCTATTGAAGCCGCACAAAGTCTCGCAAGACTTCACAAATCTCCCGAGACTTTGACAACTGCAGCTTCAATAGAGCATAGTTACCGCTGCACATGTGTGAATGTCGTAACGGATTCATATACAAACACAGCAGGGGCGGCATATATCAGGCAGTGGGGTGGGTTTTACAGGCTCGGACTGAAGTGAACACCACCCCACCTGACCTTGAAGAGCTAATTACCATACACTGCAGGACACATTAAAAGTTAATTTCTGAAGTATACAGGGGCCAATCTGGGAGTATAAAGGGGTTACTGGAACTCCAATGACAGTATGTTTAAGATGTTGGGCACAGGTTATAACACCCAAAAGGAGTTCACTTTTAAAGCACATGTACGATAAAGACCAAAATGTGCCTGTCAGGAAGAGGGCTAAATATTCCCATCATGACCTGGCTAAGAATTATTAAAAGAAAATAAAAAGGTTAAGATGATTTCCCAGAACAAAATAATATATAACCATATAGTTACAAAAAAAGTCTCATTGCATGTTAATATACTCAACAAAGTTGCGTATACATGTAGATTTGCAGATGACTTGAGAAAAATTGAAAAAATCTGCAGAAGAAAAATCCACAATGTCTGAACTTGTATTTAGACATTGTAACTTAGTGACATTTACAATTTTGAATAGAATTAACATAATAAAAATGACTTTTATATTTTAACAAATGGTCCTTTAATAAATCAATTCTATAGAAACTCCTCTAAAATTATCTCTTACAAATAGATGTCAAATCACAAAACGTTCGCATTATCTTATGGATAAAGAATTCTAGGATGTAAAATGTATTTAAAAAGCATAGGTAGATTCCAAAAGAAATGTTAAAAAAGAAACTGCAATATTAAAACAGTAGAAATTTAGCAACTTAAAATAAGACAGTATTTCATATGAATCAACCAAATTCAGGAAGGAAGTTAACTCACACACAAAGTCAAAATTGCTACCACCCTTCTTTAAAAATAGGAACAACACAAATTGGTCACTTAAGTAACGTGAAATTGACAAAAGTAATTTTCAAGTTAAATTCATTGAATATCAACCAATGAGAATCAGACGTTGCTTTTGAATTTTTGCTCAACACAAAAATTAAGAAAAAAAAAACTAGTGAAATTTACCTGGACAAAAAAAGATATCCTTAACATATCTCGTTTGCCCAAACTTTTGAGACAATTTTTATGAACAATTTCTATAACTCACAATGACACTTCTGCACCTATCACAGGTATTTTGGTTCACTCCTCATAAGTAAACTGCTCCAGCTGTCTGAGGTGTGAAGGAGCCTTCACCAGACTGAATGTTTCAGCTTCTTCCACTAACGATCAGTAGAATTTAGATCAGGGCTAATAGAACCACTTCAGAAGAGTCCAATGCTTTGCTTAAGGCCCCATTACACGCAGCGATATCGCTGCATGTGACATGCCGCAGCGACCAGCGATCAGCTCGCTGATCACTGATCGCTACGGAATGGCCAGGACCAATTTTTGGTCATTGGTCTGCTGCAGGGCAGCAGACATCAGTGTGTGTGACACCTTTCTAACCTGATGTGTTCCCTGGTAACCAGGGTACACATCGGGTTTCTAAGCACAGCGTACGCTGTGCTTAGTAACCCGATGTGTACCCTGGTTACCAGCATTCTCCCGCTGAATACAGTAGTGGGACCATGACATCGTAGAAAAGAATAGTTTATATTCTTTTCCACAATGTGGAGGTCGTTACACGAGTCGCTGGTCGTTGGTGAGATCTGCCTGTCTGGCATCTCACCAGCGAACACATAGCAATGTTCCAGCGATCCCGATCGTTGGTCGGGTCACTGGAGCATCGCTACATGTAATCCGGCCTTTAGGTCAGTTTCACACCAAGGCTTGATCAGGTCTAGGGCTGTCCAGTGTGAACAATTTTGAAAACAGAACAGAAGGGCAAATATGCTCTCTGGTCCGGTTTGCAGCCGGATTCTGCATTTCAGAGGAGCAGGAGCTGTCCCTGCTGAAATTTCAGGATCACGGCTAGCAAGGGAGCTGGCCATGGTCCTGAAATCTCTGCAGGGGACATCTCCTGATGCTGAAGTTTAGCAGCGCTCGCTGCTAAACTCAAGCACCCGGCATCCGGCTCTCTGATCCGATGTTATGTTATGTCATATATTGGATCCGGTGCGATCCAGCGCCATAGACCCATGTTAGGGGGTGCCGGATCGCGCTGGATCCAGGAGGATTCAGGAGCATTTGATTTGTGGCGATTTTTCCCCCGGATTTTGTGTCCGGGAGAAAAATCCAAATCCTGCCGGATCCTCCCGGACAGATGGAAACCAGATGGCAAATAGCTGCCATCCAGCTCCATCCGGCCCCATAGTATTGCTACCAGACAGCTCCGGATCTGATAAACCGTGGTGTGAAACCGGCCTTAGCAATTCTAGGATGTTTTTTTTTATGTATGTTCAACTACCCTAAAATAAATTGAGGACTAAAAATCTGCTGGTCCAGCAAAGGAAACAGGTTTTTGACAACAATGAGAGACAATTACCTTTCAAAACTGGACCAAAACTCATCAAGAAGGGGGAACACTGCTCTAGATCTAATATTAATCAACAGGCTCCACCGCATATCAAATATATGGGTTAGGGGTAACCTGGGTATTTTGGATCACAAAATAGTAAGTTTTCATGAATCCGTTAATAAAGGGACTACAAGGACACTAAACTTCAGGAAGGTGAATTTACAAAGGTTGAGAGATGATCTTAGTGCAGTAAACTGGGAAGATGTCCTGAGACATAAAAGTATACAAAGCAAATGGGACTCTTTTATAAGCATCCTGAATAGAAACGGTGCACAATTTATACCCTATGGCAAATGTCTCCAACCTTTCAAAACTTTCAATACTGAGCTAAAATCTGTGTTCAGTGAAGACTTTCCCATTACAGAGATAGGAGATGGCAGTTGTAAAACGGTTTGAGGTGTTTGGCAGCTTTTCTGCCCCCCTGATGGAATTTTCTATGCCTTTAATTTTGCTTTCCATTGAATTCAATAGGGTTCAGAAGGTTCTTCAAACTGTTCCCTGAATTGTTCGGCCAAATTCTGGAACCTTGAACGGTTCACTCATCTCTACTAGTGACCCTCTTTCAGAGCTGAATGTGGTTCACAAGAGATATTCCCCCATCCTACTGTATCCCCACCCGCCCCTCATAGACTGTGAGCGACGTCCCGATCGCCTCGATTTAGTGCACTTGTTCTTGTCTCCCTTATCCTCATGTAAAGCGCCATGAAACCTAATGGCGCTATATAAATAAATAATAATAATATCACCTCAGTATTGAAAGTTCTGATAATGACTGATCAATTCTAACAGAGAAAGAAGCAAATTTGTCTGATATGATCTATTACAAAGTTACGGTACTTATTGTCATGTGTGCTGTTGATTTATTAAATAAAATTAAAACAACGGTTACACCTTAAAAACTGTGCAACTATAAAACTATTATCCATTTGGAGGACCATGATCTGTGACTCAGTACAAGCTTTATAATGCTGAGCAGCACAAATAGCTACAGAATGCCATTATGGTCTTGAGGTTTTATTGTTACTGTACATATTCAAGAAAGGCTGCACTAGATGCAGCACAGCAGCCCCAAAACATAATCAAGCCGCCTCCATATCTCACAGTGGGTACAATGTTCTATTGTATATATGTTTCATTTTTGTATTTGTGAACATAGAGCTGATGTGACTTGCCAAAAAGCTCCAGTTTTAATGCACCTGTCTAAGGGACATTCTCTCAGACGTTTTGTGGCTTGCCAATATGCATTTGGTATGATGCCGCTACTTAGAATCATGGAGGAGGTTCACTCATGTTTTAGGGCTGCTTTGCTATATCAGGCAAAATTTGCCTTGAATCTGTGCAGGTACAATAAAATCTCAAAATGATCTTTTTTTTCATTTGTTTTCAAGTGGTTTCTTCCTCAGTTGTATTCCATGAAGTCCAATTTTGTTAAGACAATGACAGATGGTATGATCTGACACTGATGTATATTGACCTGGAGTCCACCTCTAATCTTTTTGGACATTGTCCTGTGCTCTTTGGTTATCATTTGTATTATCCGTTTGTTTAGTCTGTCATCAATTATCCTTTTGCATCCACTTCCAGTAAGGTTAGCTACAGTACCAAATGATCTTAAATCTCTGAATATGAGCAACTGTAGTAATATGAGCATCAAGCTGCTTGGAGATGTCTTATAGCCAGTGGCGTAACTAGAGTCCAATGGGCCCCAGTAGGTCACCTGAGTTCATTGCCATGGGGCCTCAGTGAATGACACCACGACTCCTCGCAGAAGTCAGTATGATTGCAGAGTCTGCAGGGAGAGGATGCTTTTGTTCCCTCGCTTCAGACTCTAGATGTAACAGAAACGAGTGACCTTTGTGGGACCATCATTGCGGGTTATCGTAGGAGAGGCATGTGTGGGGTAATAATAAATTGGAAAATGAGGGTTGTCTGTCTGATTTATTTCAAATAAAGGATTTTTCTCTGTGTCTTTTAACTATTTTCTCACAGAATTGATAATGGGTTGGTCTCATAGATGCCTAATATTATTAATCTGGGCTTAATAATGACAAGCTGTCAACACTCAACTGTCATTAAGCCCTTCTATCACCCCAATGCCACAACACCAGGGCATTGGAAAGTGCCAGGAATTGGGGCTTCTTATGAATGCAAATTTTCTGTGGCGGCTGTGGGCTGTTACTCTGTAGCCTGGGGGGCCCAATAACTATGGGTCTCAGCACACTGAGAACACCAGCCCACAACTGCCTGGGTATTACTTTGGCTGGCAATCAAAAAAAGGCAAAGCCCATGTATTTTTTTTATTTAAATAATTAAAAAAAATAATGAGCTTTCCTGTATTTTGATTGCCAGCCAAGGTAAAGTCAGGCAGGTCCGGGGAGCAGCCCATAGCTGTCTGCTTTACCTGAACTGAGAATCAAAACTACAGTGAAGCACTATGTCATTTTTTTAATTAGTTATTTCTTTTTACACTAATATGATGTCAGTCAATGGTTGAGGAGCACAACAGCTAGTCACAGGGTAGATGCAAGAATGTATGAGCTGTTTAGAGGTTACTGCACTGGCTCCAACAACCAATCAAAGATGCCCACTCTCTCTGACTGTCTGTAATTGGCTGTTGTGCTCTCACCAGTGAATAATCAGGAAGTTAATGAGCATCACTGGAAGTACAAGCGTACGGACCCCAGTAAGCATGAGTTGATGTTTAATCAATGTTTTGTTTCTTTTTACAGCCCGCTCGAGAAATCATTTCATAACTTTAAAGTTTGGATTTGGGATTCGGACTCAAGTTCGAGTCAGGTCCAGTCACAAACCTGGATTTTAAAAAAGGTCCATTCAGGTCTGCTGAACCTGAACATTGGTGGGTTTGCACATCATCACTACTAATAATTCATCATTGGTAGTGCACCTGGATAGGATCACAGTCAGTACTTAGACCTAAAAACATTCAATAAGAAGAAGTGGAATCTCCAGCAACAGAAGACAAGGTTGAAAGCAAGTAAACTCTCAAATGCATTTCTTCAGTTTAAAAAATTTGGCGACATGTACACCATAGAGACCTTAGGATGAGCCTATATGTCTCATGTTTCATGAATAACACCAGGTGCCGAACCGCATAGGCTCATCCTAAGTTCTCTATGGTGTACTTGTTGTCAAGTTTTTTAAACTGAAGAAACGCATTTGAGAGTTTACTTGCTTTCAACCTTGTCTTGCATTGCTGGAGATTCCCTTTCTTGTAACTAATAATCAATTGTTTCCCTTTAATGTTTCTATTAGTTATCAAGTGGGTGCAATTCAGACATAAATTGTCTCTTCCTAAAACTAACCAGACAAGTAGAACTCCCAAATGCAGATGTGAACAAAGCCATAATGATACCAAGCTTTTGCCATTACTTCTACATGTTGCATTCATTATATGCTGTAATTGAAAATATTCTACATATTTAGAAGGATTGGATCTCTAATATCAGCAAGTAGCTGAACTGGTAAACTGATGCCAAAATAACAAGTTACTTATTAAATGTATCATTCAAAACACAAAGTGTGCTATAATTTGTATGCAGGCGGATCAGTGCAGAAGATACTACGTGTTGTTTTATCAGTAACTTCCTACATGTTTTTCTTTGATGTTGTTATAGATTTGCTACATTGGCATCCGATGATGAAGCCAAGATGACTCAGAAGGGTGATAAATATTTTCCTGGCATGATGTGTTAACACAAACACAAACAACATACTGTACTTGTTATTGCAGGTGAGGATACAGCGACAACTGTACAGAAACCATGATATTCACGTTTTTCTACCTTGTTTCTTAGCTATACATGTAGGAAATGCTGGTATTAACCTAGAAAAGTCCAGTCTAATTCTTACTTATATAAGAGATGTTAGGTAGATTTGCTTTTCATTTCCTATATTTCATGTATAATTACTACTAGCGAGAAATCTCAACCAAATACACCTTTTTAAAATGACTGAAACATAGAAGTCATTTTCCTTTCTTTAAGGATCACTGGATTATATGAGGCTCTGTTCACATGTAGAGCATATGTGATTCGTTTGCTACATGTAGATATTTCTTGCTGATATACATGGTGAAGACGTAAGGATTCTGATGAGATAAAGACCACTATTGTTACACTAAAACGCTCAAATAAGGACAAGTGTATAATTTGGGCTTTTTTTGCTTATTAAATGTACAGGATTATAGCGCACCAATGGCTGAAAAATAAAATAAAAATTGAATGAAAATGGGTCATTTTTCCTGTCATCTTTAAATCATATTATATGACTCTTCATCTGTAATGTCATATGTGACCCCATTATCTGGACACATAAGACCCATGATGCTCACATTAGTCTACCTTTTGTTTGGCACATGACGCTCAAATTGTATTGGCGCAACATTTAGAGCCCCCTTTTGTCGAACCTGTGTCCATATATAGCCCACTTATGATGCATTGGCACATAATGCACTAGTTTGATTGAAGCCCCACTCTACCCTTCACATAAATGTTTCGAATTCGATTCAATTCGTCGAATTTGAGATTTGTTCGTTGAATGTTTGTCGAATGTTCGTCAAGCAACGCAAACCCTATTGAAATCAATGGCAGGCTACAGAAAACACATAGAAAACACCTTCAAAAGGCTCCAAAAGCTGCCAAACTACTCAGAATGGACAACAGACACCACAAAAAGTTACAACAATTCAAACACAGTACAAATAGTCACAGGCTAAGTGGCTTAAGTTTTCTACATTAAGTAAAAAGAGGTGGAAGAGTAAAAGGAGAATAAGACACAGGTATGGACATGTCACACCCTTCTTAAATCATGTAAAACATAGCATGGGGACTCCAACAAGCAACCTTACTCCTTTCAAAGGGTCATACCTACAGCACAATGGCATCAATTCTCCCAGACCCAAAATTGCTCAATGGCCCAGCTTGCATGCATGGCACAGGGTCTGGAACAGGACCTGGCATAGCATTTCATGGTTAAAGCTTGGTCAGCAACTAAACGTTTTGTGGAGTATTACAGTAAAAACTACAGAGGTAGGTCAGTGACTTGAATAGGCCTAGTGGGCCGGATCCCCTCGAAGCTCATGCAAGCGCTCCCGTCAATGTTATGCCCCACCATACACAGGTGGGACCACCATTACGTTTGTGGAGTACTATAGAAAAAACAGAGAGATAGGTCAGAGACTGTTTACGTATGTTATTAGTGCAAAAAACGTGTTGTTTTATTGATGTCACTCAGTACATACACCAACGTTTCGGCCATCGGCCTTCTTCAGGGTACAGAGGAGTACTGGTGAGCGGAGCGTCCTGGGAACTGAAGAGTCAGGAAAGGAAATGATCCAGTTGCTAGCCTCAAGTAAAGCAAGAGACCTTGTGGATCAAACCAAATTTTGATCACAACTGGCAAAAATGCCAGGTGTTGTTAAACTCTTAGGGTGTAAGATGCAGGGAAAGAGGCACATCAAAAGGGAAAATCCTATAGGGCTTTAGGTGAAAGAGTCAAGGCTCAGTAGCTGGTGTGCATGTCAGCTAGGTCTGTGGCGATGTGGCACATCGCCACAGACCTAGCTGACATGCACACCAGCTACTGAGCCTTGACTCTTTCACCTAAAGCCCTATAGGATTTTCCCCTTTTGATGTGCCTCTTTCCTAGCATCTACAACCTAGAATTACACAACACCACAAAGTTGACCAGTTACGTATCAAAATTGTCCACTAAGGCTTTAAGCTTTTACTTGAGGGTATAGCAACAGGATCATTTCCATTTCATGACTCTTCCAGTTCCCTTCAGAGGCTACCTCACAGCACAATCCCTCATTCCCGAGACAATGCCGAATGGCACTGAAAACGTTGGAGTGATGATTCTGAGTTGCATCAATAATAACAACCGTTTTGTATGCACATAAAAACATACAGGTGGTCAGATTACTTGATTTCTCTAGTGTGCCGGATCCTATAGCTCATCAGCGATCGTCAATTTTTTGCCCCACCCTAATAGTGGACCACCTCTTTTGATACTATAGAAAAAAATGATGTTAGAGACCTGTTTAGGCCTAGAAGGCCACATGAAGTCAAAGCTTGTGCAAACGTTCCCATAAAGGTCATGCCCCGCCACAACACAGGTGGGACCACCATTACTTTTGTGGAGTACTATAGAAAAAACAGAGAGATACGTCAGAGACTTGTTTAGGCCTAGAAGGCTGACATGAAGTCAAAGCTTGTGCAAGCGTTCCATAAAAGTCATGGCCCGCCACACACAGGTGGGACCACCATTACTTTTGTGGAGTACTATAGAAAAAACAGAGAGGTAGGTCAGAGACCTGTTTAGGCCTAGAAGGCCACATGAAGTCAAAGCTTGTGCAAGCTTTCCCATAAAAGTTATGCCCCACTACACACAGGGTGGACCACCATTAGTTTTGTGGAGTACTATAGAAAAAACAGAGAGGTAGGTCAGAGACCTGTTTAGGCCTAGAAGGCCACATGAAGTCAAAGCTTGTGCAAGCGTTCCCATAACAGTCATGCCCCGCAACACACAGAGAGATACATCAGAGGCCTGTTTGTGCCTAGTATGCCAGTTAAAGCCTGTCACTGAATATTAGAGATGATCCACACCCTAGTGTTTGAATTTGACTCTGTCTGTCGAATTGGGGGTTTGTTTGTTCGAATGTTCGTCGAAGATGGTCTTTCTTTTGCAGATGTTGCTGTTGCTTTACCACCTACCCCATGGACACAAACTTTTTTCCCTTTCAACATGCCTATTCCCCTTTCCACCAGCAACAGGCCTTTGGCCACTCACTTTGGAGGTTAACTAATTGGCAACTCTGTAGTTGTTGGCACAAAAAACTATGGATGGAAACCGAGCAGAGCTGAGTGGCCAAACTGTATAGGCTAAATGTGTTCATTAAAGTATAACAGAGTCGGTTTAACTTGCTTCACAGCTGGACTACTCCGCTGACTACCAGACACTGCTACTAGGCCCAAAGGATTGCCTGGGCTAGATGCAGTTAAAAATTGTTATTAAATGATACACACGAGGTAGTGTAAGCCTTGCTGGCTTCACAGCTGGGCTTACTGCTCCGCTGACTACCAGACACTGCTACTAGCCCAAAAGGATTGCCTGGGCTAGGTGCAGTAAAAATTGTTATTAGATAGACAGGCGTGTAGCTTGCTTCACAGGTGGGCTACACCGCTGACTACCAGACACTGCTACTAAGCAAAAAGGATTGCCTAGGCTAGATGCATTAAAAAATTGGCTACTAAAGACAAGTGGTGTCGCTTTCTTCACAGCAGTGCTACACTACTAGCCCAAATGGATTAGCTGAGCTAGATTTGGCCAGATGCTGTGAAAAACACTTGCACAGCATTGGCACAGACCTGCCTGGCAAAACGTGCTATGAACTGCTCTAACCTAGCCCTCAAAAGGGCTGATATAACTATTTCTTCATCTATGAAGAAGCCCTCAAAAAGGATGATATTACGACTAGTCCCTACTTCTCTGAACTAGCCCTCAAAAGGGCTGATATTAAAACTAGTCCCTACTTCCTAAACCTATCTCTCTATCTAACTTGAAATTCGCTCGCTATCTGGCTGACTAACTGACACAATAATACTGTATAGCGCCCACAGCAGCAGAAGAGCCATCTGACACAGAGCTGCAGCAGTGAGGAAATAGGTGGTGACGGGGAAAATGGCTGGGTCTTATAGGGCAAGGACATGTGACATGCACAGCCAATTATTATTATTATTATTATTATTATTTATATAGTGCCATTAGGTTCATGGCGCTTTACATGAGGATAAGGGAGACAAGAACAAGTACACTATCTCAGTGTCAGGCGTACAGTCTCACTTGGAAGGGCAGGGCTAACCTTCTCACCAGGGCTTCAATCCTATGAGGGAGCCGAGTGAATTGAACCTGCTCTGCTGGGGCAAAACTAATGAGAACTTTCTTGTGTGCGCTATAGCTCAGTACTGCATGCTCCACTTAATAGCAGGAGACGCAAAACAATGGAGATCAGTATTAATTCATGCCAGATCTATTGCCCCTTCCCCCACATATATCAATTACTGCATATATCTAGAACTAAGGTATTATGGAAAATCAACGCTTGCTAACGAAGCGTTACGAAGAAGAAATTGATTGCACGTCATCTCAACACCGCATGGTGAATAGGAAACTTGGGAACATTTTAAATTACGAACAGCTCATCTCTGTGCGTATCTATCCAGCGCTGGACATAACAGACCTGTCCTGGCAGGGACAGTCTATTGACAATACACATGCTCTTGTTGGCAAAAATGATTTGCTGTGTGTCTGGGTTGGTACTTTTGTCATTGAGCCACTTCTAATGAGTCATTGTATATATAATATTTGGATTATCCACATGATATGCATCAGGCAGTAACACTTAATTTGTACTAGCATATGACTCCGTCCTTTGTGTCAGTGCAGCAGCATGGTGGCTGGTCTGGGTGGATGGACAGGAGCCTGTCCATCCACCCAGACCAGCCACCATGCTGCTGCACTGACACAAAGGACGGAGTCATATGCTGAGTACCTCAAACAGGCAGGTACTGGCCTGAGCAGTTGCTCATGTGGGAACTGAACCACAAACCCCCTATCTATATATACAGAAGACTCACTTGAGAAAGGCTCAACTGGAGCTGAAACGTTGTGTGATACAACCTGTTTTTCACCTCCAAAAATAAAAAACACAAAAAGGATAATCATTTCTCTTCTTTTATTGTGTGCCGGGGATATATTTAAAGACTTTGTGGCCTATTTTTCCCTTGTGCACCTAAACGGTGGTCGAGCTATACTATATGCTCTCTGGTTGTGCTGATAGGCTGACAGACTGCATCGCTCCACTGTAAATGCAGGAAAGAAAAAAAATGGAGATCAGCATTATTTCAGCACAGATCTATCTGCCCCCTTCCCTGCACACTATACACTGTAACTGCATATTAACTATGAATAACAGTATTACTGTGAAAATCCGCTTTTGGTGAACGAAGAGTTATCGAACATAACCTCGAACTGCCGAATTTGAAGCAAATTGTTTGCATTCATCGAATGACTCGAACACCGCCCAAAACAGGTTGAATTTGAAATTGGGGAACATTTCGAATCGAACATCGCTCATCTCTGTTGCTTGTTTATCTAATCCCAAAATGCGCTGGAAACAAAGATTTCTTGGCAGGGACAGTCCCCTTTACAATACACATTTGAGACACTTGATAGGCAAATATGTGCTGGTCCCTCTTGGTTGGTATTTTTCATTAGGCACACTATAAACTAATATGCATTGATATATGATATTGATATGCAACATAATATAGGACATAAAGATATAACACTTAAATTTGTACTGATGGATAACCTCCTCCAAGAGCTGTCAGACCAACAGTATGTGTTCCGGACTTTTACAGATACAACATTGTTTCTTTATCACAACTAACAAGTTGCAAAGAAAACATACTAATGAGTGCGAGCAAAAAAAAGAGTTCCTAATAAAAACATTATCCACCATTTATAATATTAATATATTTTTTTATTCCTATAGTGACAACATATTTTAAGCACTTTACAATTCAGATGGAACTTGTACCAACAAGATAAGACTTTACAGAGTAAGGCCAGGGTCACATTTGCGCTTTGACCCTGGCCTGCCGGATTCCGGTTTCAACTTAGAAATTTTTCCAGCACCGCATAGCGTTACCGCTATGCGGTGCTGGAAAACGCTGCCCTTAGTTACCCGATGTGTACCTTAACGACCTGTCACACAGGCAGCGGCTCGGAGTGCGCTTTACAGCGCCGCACAGGAAACCGTTGCAGACAGCGTTTCCTGTGCGGCGCTGTAAAGCGCACTCCGAGCCGCTGCCTGTGTGACAGGTCGTTAAGGTACACATCGGGTAACTAAGGGCAGCGTTTTCCAGCACCACATAGCGGTAACGCTATGCGGTGCTGGAAAAATTTCTAAGTTGAAACCGGAATCCGGCAGGCTAGGGTCAAAGCGCAAATGTGACCCTGGCCTAAGGATATGTTCACACGTTCATTTATTTTCTGCAGGAAAAGGCTGCTTACAAAAATAAGGTTTTGCTGCGTTTTTGCTACTTTGTCTCTTGCGTTTTTCCTGTGTTTTTTTTTGCTGCGGTTTTAGTATATAATTTTTAAACCAAACAACAGAGGGGAAGCAATACTACCTGAGAAGAGTATGCACTATAAAAAGTACATTTCTAGTTATGCGAATTAATCAGGTAAATTTCGCCAAGACAAGCAGTATTAACATATATCCCCCACCACCTACTGCTTTGAACAAATATGCCTATATGACCCTTTTGGACAAGGAGTTATTTCACTACTATATTCCACACTGAATCTTCCCCTAGCTGGAGAAAAATTACAGTACATGGAGTAATGGGAAAATGATCTCGGATTAACTATGTCCATTGAGAAATGGAATAGTTGCTGTGATTTTATATCTAAAGGTAGTAATCAGACCTCGCTTACTGAGACATTGTTAAAACTCTTACATAGAGCTTATTATTTAGGTAAAGTTACATAAAATTTACCCTAATGTCAAAGATAGATTTTTCAGGTGGTGCAACGCCCCAGGAGATATGAAACATATTTGGTGTTTTGTCCTCTGGTAATAACATTTTGCCAGGAGGTTAAATCCCATATCAGGGATGTAATCAGGGGGGGTCTATCCGGCTTGATCTAACAGTACCATTGTTGGGAAACAGACCAACCGGTCTGACTAATAAAACCTTTAAATTGCTCAATTTTATTATTATGGCTCTACAAATTCATATAGCAGCGGTATGGAAAACATAAACTGTTTCTTTATCTTTTGTTAAAAGAAAATTAGATAATATCTTGATTTATAAACGCATTGAAGCCACTAGGACAGACATCTTAGAATTATTTTATGCTGTTTGGAGGCGCTGGATAGACTGCCATCCTGACCCCCTCCTGAACCCCTCTCTAATGGCCCCTTTACACGCAGCTACAGGTAACAGGTTTTCCACAGGTAACTTACTGGCTGCAGTGAAATCATGGAGACATGGTTCTATCTTGTTGCTGTGTACAAATGGAACTATGTCTCCATGATTTCACTGCAGCCAGTAAGTTACCTGTGGAAAACCTGTTACCTGTATCTGCGTGTAAAGGGGCCATCAGTGTGTCCCCATGAGTGATACATACAGAAAGCTAAGATGTTAAATGCTATCCCTAAATTGTGATTCCTACTTAAACCTGGTAATTGACAATATATCATATAATGGTATACACGGGATATCCTGTTCTGAATGACTGCTAGAAGAGGTTTCATACACCCCAGGTTATGATATTCAACATTGTACAAATGTACTTACTGCAAGGAAGTTGTTTCTTGATTAGCATTGCAACTCCCTTCCCTCCCTTTTTTATTTTTATTTTCATACGTCTCCATTTTCTGTTTTGTTTTTCTTTCTCCTTTCGGCATAGCTGTAGAACTAGCGGCCGGAAGTGACTATCGGAGATGGTGGTGGAGTTAACAGAGGGCATGATTCTCAGGCCACAGTGGGTGGAGGAAGAGGTGTTCAGTGGGCATGGCTAAATGTCCAAAATTGATGGGCGTATTCTCAATTGTTATTGGGCGTGACTGAGCTGTCAGCCCCTGGGCAGGGGGCAGAACTGGTCCCATACATTGGGAATGTTCATTACGGAAATAACGCTTACTTTACTATCCATTTGGGCATAGAATTGATTATAATAGAAGCAGGGGTCTGGGGAGGGGCAAAGCCCCCTTTGCATGATTTATTTCTCTAAAGAGCTGCATAATATTAGAAGACAAAATTATGCAATGGGGGCTTCACCCCCCCTGCATATCCCCCATCTGGGAGTCTTACCCCCAGACCCCCGCTTCTATCATAATCAACTCTATGCCCACGTGGATAGTGAAGTAAGGGTTATTTCCGTAATGAACATCCCCACTGTAAAGGACCAGCTCAGCCCCCCCTGCCCAGGGGCAGCAGCTTAGTCACAACCTCCAACTATTGAGTATATAGAATTTTGGGCATTTAGCCACACCCATTGAAGACCTCCTCTAACCACTGTGGCCTAAGAATGATGCCCCTCGGTAAGTTCCGCCCCCATCTCCAACAGTCACTTCCGGCCGCCAGTTCTACAACTATGCCCTCCTTTCTTTTGTACTTATTTGGATGTCAAAATATGAACCTTAATGTTTGTTTGACATCATATCTTATATTGATAACAATTCAAAGTTTCAATAAAACATTTTTAAAACTAAAAGTGCATTTCTCATATTCATTCCAAACTGTTCCATAATGTAAAATTAGATTTTTGGCAAACAATTGATTTATTTTCTGAGCCGCCCTGCCATGACAAGGCAAAGCTCAACAGTGTCACACCCTACAGACGGATCTATCAGGGGGACCCACTGGACCGCAAATATGGTGGCTGCTGATACCAGATAGGGAGAGCCAGACCAGGAAATAAGATTCAAAAAGCTTTATTGCAAGGTACAGCAATATATATGAATGGCGCCCCAAAGGAAGGCCACGGGACCACAACACCGGGGTACCTCCCAGGAGCACAAGGATGGATTGACCCCCTAACAGGGATTTCCCCTTGAACAGCTGTGAAGGGGCCGATGAGGCGGACACCCGTGTTGAACCGACCCTAGGGGTACGACAGGGAATAGGCTTAATCGGGGAGAACTCAGTGGGTAGAAGCCGACCGGTGACAGCAGGTAACAGCACAGGAGCCAGGGCACGAAGTACAGAAGAACTGCCAGACCGGATCCTAGGACAAAAGGAACACAGCTTAAGTACAGTGAACCAGACTGCAGAGCCCTAACTGAGAGAGACCTGGAGCTGCAACTTCAGTAAGATAGAAGTTGCCCTGGCAAAGTCCTGGAGTGTCTGAGACCTTTTTATCCCCAAAGCCTGCTGGTGATAGGCCGGGAGGAAGGAGCGGAGTAGGGTGAGCTGTCTCCATAAATGCCTGTAAGCACGCAGGCCCGCCCCCTATGTGTGCCCTGGGAAGGAAGATGAAGGAGGAAGTGCAGCAGGCCTGGGAGCGTGGACCCGGGCGGCATGTCTGCGGGGACGGGACCTGGACCTCAGGGAGCGACGGTGGATGACCGGAGCACGGGCCCCTTGCCCATGGACAGGACGTAAGGAGGTAAGGGAGATAGGAGGAGAGGAGGCAGGCTGCAGGGCAAGTGCACCGGGCCATGAGGTGGTGACAAACAGGTTGGTTCTATTCTAAATATTTTATTTGTTGTGCCATGCAGCCACCTATATACATTAAAAGCAGAACCATATAAAAGCAGCACATACCTGGAATATCTCAGAACTGCTCTCAAGGTGCTTTATAGGTAACTGTGAATAAAGGCAGATCAGACCCCAGCATGTGCAGCACATTATGCAAATGCCTGTGTAATCTCAGAACTGACCTTCAAAGTTCCAGACCAGCATACTACGAGTGAAGGTGGAGCAGGCCCATGTAAATGGTGAATGCAATTAATAGCAACTGTGGAAAGGGTGAAGTACCTGAATGTGAACAGCTCCCAAAGTTCACTTTTAGGAAACACAGAAGGAATACCAAAACTAAACCGGGTGTTTATGGCAAAGTAGGGGTCAGCCACCAAGCAATTGCTAACAAATAAAGGGGGGGAGCCAGCACTACCTGAGGATAGTATGCAATATAAAAAGGTAATTGCACATATTAATTCCAAACTGTACTATAATGTAAAATAAGATTTGTCTGATGACATTCTGGCACTGTGAGGGTAATTTCTGAGATTGTTTATGTATGTTCTGCATATGCTGGGGCCTGATCTGTATTTATTCACAGTTGCCTGTCTAGCACCATGAGACCATGTGCAATACACTTTTTATATTGCATACTATCCTCAGGTAGTGCTGTCTTCCCCCTTTTGTTTGATATTAATTGGTTGGTTGCTGACCCCCACTTTGCTGTGCACACGCGGTTTAGTTTTGGTATTGCTTTTGTCTTTCTCATAACTGACCTTGGTATCTGTTCACATTCCGTTACCTCACCCTTTCCACAGGTACTGTTAATTGTATGCACCATTTACTTGAGCCTGCTCACCCTTCATTCATGGTATGCTGGTCTGGAACTGTGATGGTGGGTTTACACACACCAACTTATCTGTCCAACTTGCTGGTTGCAGTGAAATCATGGACACATTGTTCCATTTGTACACAGCCACAAAATGGAGCAATGTGTCCATGATTTCACTGCAACCAGCAAGTTGGTCAGAAGTTGGACAGATAAGTTGGTGTGTGTAAAGTGGTCATGAGGGTCAGTTCTGAAATTGTCCAGGTGTGTGTAGCATATGCTGCATAAGCTGGTGCCTGATAAGCCTTTATTTCACAGATGCCTGTCTAGCACAATGGAAGTGGTTCTGAGTTGTTTCAGGTATGTGCTGCTTTTATATGGTTTTGCTTTTAATGTATATAGGAGGCTGCATGGCACAACTTAAATAAAATATATATAGTAGGACCACCCTATTGAGACAAAGAATAAAAAGCTGTTTGATTGTTTTCATCTAATTTCCATGTATTTTGGTGTGCTAAAAATGAAAAAAATATTGAACAAAAATCCTGGAAGTCAGGATTTGCCACAAAATGCAAGATTCTATTAAAATTTAGTAATTTTTCTCAGTTTTTGGCAATTTTTTGATTTTAGGATTTTTAACCAAACTTAAAGTCAAAATTACTACTAATTAATTCACATCAGTGCATTCAAGATATACAATGCCAAACAAATATAACTTTCAAAGAAAAGAACTTGCAGAGTGAGCTAATGAAACCAGCATCAACATGTTGCAAGCTGAACGAGCGGGCTCTGACAAGCCTGGGCTTGATTCAAATGTTTTTTCTTGGTTCTCACCTGTTCACACTTTTTCATCCCAGTTCGTGTTAACTCGTCATTATTCAAAGGTGTTTTCCAAAATTAGCATTATTGCTCAGCGAACGTGTATTAATTCGCCTGACAGTTTCTGTTACATTTGTGGTGACTATACAGTGTTGAAGCAAAAGCTGAATATTACAGACTTTGTGAAAAAAGAATACTTGGCATACTTTGGACTATAGCTTGGAGATCAAGATAAAGCTTGGTCGCCTCATAAAGTGTGCAGATGGTGTGTTGAGGACCTCTGAAATTGGTTCAAAGTTAAGATAAAAGATAAAAGTTTCTGTTATGGGATTGTGAAAGGGTATAATTCAAAATGGAAGCATACCCCAATCATCACCCAGCAATTCGTCACATCTGCCATGACACAGATATACCTGTACCCAAGGCCACTGCTACCTGGAAGAGATAAATAGCTCCAATGAAGGTGGAGTCATACCTGAACCAGATGATAAATCAAGTTCTGACATTGAAGATGATACAAGACCAAAATGGTTTTCCCAGGAGGAGATGAATGATTTGGTAAGAGACTTGAATCTTTCCAAAGATGCGGCTGCGTTACTTTGATCAAGGCTCAAAAGAAGGAATTAAATGTAGCCAGAAGTCTCTTTTTCATGGTTCAGACACCGTGAAAAGGAGTTTGTTCCTTACATTGCCCAGGAAGACAAGTTGGTTTATTGCATTGACGTCAAAGGTTTGATGGGTCAACTCAACATCCAATATGATTCAGTGCAATCGCATATTTTTTATAGATTCTTAAAAAAAAAGTCTCAAAGCAGTTCTTCAACGGTGGTTTTCATGCTTCCATCCCTGTAGGTCATTCTGTACACCTCAAGAAAACCAGTGAGAACTTGGAATTGGTTATTCGTAAACTTTATTATGAAGACCACGGTTGGCAAATGTATTGGCTTTTGGAAGTCTTGTGCATGCTGTTTGGGCATGAAGCCTGGTGTACCAAATACCCTTATTTTCTGTGTCTATGGAACAGTCAAGACCAACAAAATCACTGGAGCAAGAAGAGTTGGCAGCTGAGGGTGCTCACAATTGGTGAAAACTTTGGTACCTCTCTATAAAGTTCTTCTACTTCCTCTCCACATAAAACTGGGATTGATGAAGCAATTCATAAAATCACTTCCTAGAGATGGGGAATGCTTCAAATACTTGGTCACCAAGTTTCCAGGCCTCTTAGGCTGGTTTCAAACTGCAGTTTTTTCCCTTATAAGGTTCCATCCGGTTTGTGTGCCAAAACCAGGAGAGGAACTTGCAGAGAAAAAGTATAATTGAAAGATTGACACCTGTTCTGAGTTTTGGAGACACTCCTGGTTTTGGCACACAAACCGGATGGAACCTGATCAGGGAAAAAACTGCAATGTGAAACCGGCTTTAAAGGCAAAATTATAAAGAAAGGTGTGTGTGGGACCAGACATTAGAAGGCTTATAGCTGAACAAGAGTTTATCAATACCATGACAGATCCTCAAAAAGAAGAGTGTATTACATTTGAAAAGGTCATAGAAAATGTTTTAGGTACTAACAAAGATCCTGACTACAAAATGATCGTCAGACGAATACTGAAAGCATTTCAAGCTCTAGGTTGCATGATGAGTTTGAAAGTGCATGTCATGCATTCCCGCCTAGACAACTTTCCTGAAAATTTGGAAGCTGTGAGTGAAGAGCAAGGTGAACAATTCCACCAGGACATTAAAGAGAGGGAAAGAAGATACCAGGGAAGACGGAGCATTACAATGATGGCAGACTATTGTTGGGCGCTTCAAAGAGAAATTGCAGTGTTAGGCTGGTTTCACATTGCGATTTTGTTAAATCCGATGCTGTCCGATGAAAATCAGGCAGCATCGGATGCACTAAATCGGATGCCATCAGATGCCATTGGTTCGATTTTCTGATGGATCCAATTTAAACGGAACTCCGCCCACTGAAGAAGGGCTGGGGGAGGTCTAGGGGAGGTGTTGGGAGTGGTCTGGGAGTTTGAGCATGCTCAATACAGAAAATCGGATCCGATATTGGATCCGATTTTTCCATCCGATCCGATCCCTATAGACTACCATTTTATTTTAATCGGAATGAATCAGATCCGATTTCATCCGATTTTTCACTCGGAAACCAAAATCGCAGCAGTCTATGATTTTGGCTACGGAAAAAATCGGACAGAATCAGATCAGAAGCAAATCGGATGCCATTAAGTGCAAATGCGATCCCTATTGGAGAACAAGGGGGTTAATTCGGATCCAATGTTGTCCGATTTTCATCGGACAGCATCGAATTTAACAAAATCGCAATGTGAAACCAGCCTTAGCAACCACTCATCCATCAGACTCACCCATAAGATTGTGAAGTATAGCTGCTGATTCTGTGCCCAGTATCACTGCCCTAGTCCGTGGCGACCCCAACGCACGTTTTACGTGGATGCTTTTTCAAGGGGTGTGGTTTGGATGTGTATTAGCCGCCTTTTATAACCAGTTTTGCCCGGGCAAAAGTAAAACAGCTGTGGCTGCCATACACTTACTGGATCACCATTGCTGAGGAAAGAGGAGGAGTCAGTGCAAGTCACATGATCGCCTTAGTGACATCATCGACCATGCTCACTCGCACTAATACCATCGCCCACTCCACATTAACAGCAATTCAGGCAGTGTGTCTGCAGTTTCAGGAGTGTGGCAGCCATTTTGATGAAAACCAAGGGGCCATATTTAAGGTATACTAGGAGGTGGGAGAGTGCCATCTAGTTTTGTGCCATTGATTTAAAAGGGTATTGCATAAAAGACTTCCCCATCACTCATTCACACCAGCAGCATATCAGAATACATATAATCCGTACAAAAATAAGTGCATAAATACAGTGCATGATAAAGGAACAACATGGATACAGACATTATATATAAGTGAATTACATATGATTGTGCACACATACAATATATGACATGTTTCTACATGATAATATGTGATAAATGAGTGCTCTCACTTTGGCGCAGTTACCGGGCTCTTCGCAGTGATGTCAGTGATGAAGCTAAGTCTCTCAATTCATTTATTCCAGTATAGTATTTACTAAGATCACTTATCCCATATGCAATCCTTAGCTGCACAGACAATCCTGCAATTCATGTTATAGCCATTAAGCTTTTCCCCTCTATAAATGTGTTCAGTGTTGCAGCAACTTCTTTATTTTAATAAAGAATTTATTAAATTTGCAAACAGAATGCCCTCCTGTCCAGTTTGCAGCCGGATGCGGGACATTGCAGCCGCAGCTGCTGAAATTTCAAGATCGCGGCTAGAGAGGAGCTAGCTGCGGTCCTGAAATCTGTGCAGGGGACAGCCGGTGGTGCTGGTGCTGGTTCCCGGAACCTCCCGGATCTGGGGCAATCCGGCGCCATAGACTCCCATGTTAGGGAGCGCCAGATTGCCCCGGATCTGGGAGGATCCGATTTGGGCAGATTTTCCGCTCCGGACACAAAAACGTTGCAAGCAACGTTTTTGTATCCAGTAGGAAAATCCAAATTCTCCCGGATCCTCCCGGACAGATGGAAACCGGATGGCACATATCTGCCATCCGGTTTCATCCAGTCCCATAGGGCTGCATTACAGCAAAATCGGGTCCGGGGCTGTCCGGTGCCAACTTACTGGTTGCAGTGAAATCATGGACACATTTTTCCATTTTGTGGCTGTGTACAAATGGAACAATGTGTCCATGATTTCACTGCAACCAGTAAGTTGGTCAGAAGTTGGACAGATAAGTTGGTGTGTAAAGTGGCCATCAGACTCTCGGAGGAACTAATGATCAGCTGTTCGAAGGTGACCTAGACTCTCTGGCAAGTGATCCATCCCTCTAAATACTCACTGATTTATACTACACACATCATATTTTTTCCTTAGTATTCATTCCCATTTAAATAACCTGAGACAAGTATCAATAACAAACACATTGGCTACCAAGAGGCAACCATTACATCATGTTTTTAACCATCTGTCATCTGTCCTCTGCATGTTATAAGCTTGGAAAAATTGTCCTAGAAATTCAATTTTATATCACATATCACTAATAAATATACCATATATCACATGTTTAATCAATGAATGCTCATTTTATCATTTGAGAAAAGGTTTGCAAGGTTGTGTTTAGCCAGATTTGCACATTACAATTAAATCAATCAGGTTTTGCAAGACAAGCTAACATTTTTAATAAATTGTAACTTGGCATAAGAGCAAGATTTGGAACAAGAGCATCACGTGACCACTCTTTTCCTCACTTCCAGGTTCCGACCTTTGCGTGTTCAGCACACTATGAACATGGAGCCCTCCATACTTGATACTCTACTTGTGTGACGCCGCTACTAAACCAACTTTAGGGAATGTAACTGATTAGTTTCCTGAACATATGTATACTGTACATACCATACAACTGCAATTAATTGCCAAACTGTAATAATCTAATATATAAAAGCCCTAGGCCACTTCCGTCACTTTGGCCACGACTTCCGTCACTTTGTCATCGGCTAAGTTACGTCACCACAAAGCTACACCTGTCCAGGGTGGACCAACATGGCGGCCGTAAGCGGAGCGGGACTCAGGCAGCCCCGCCACCTCCATCCTGCCCCCCCGCCGGCTGCATCCTGCCCCCCCGGCTCCATCCTGCCCCCCGCAGGCTCCATCCTGCCTCCCCCCCCGCCAGCTCCATCCTGCCCCCCCACACCAGTTCCATCCTGCCCCCCCCCACCAGCTCCATCCTGCCCCCCGCCGACTCCATCCTGCCCCCCCCGCCCGCTCCGTCCTATCCATCCTACCCCCCTCACAGGCTCCATCCTGCCCCCCCCACACCAGCTCCATCCTGCCCCCTGGCCAGCTCCATCCTGCCCCCCCGCCGGCTCCATCCTGCCCCCCCGCCGGCTCCATCCTGCCCCCCCGCCAGCTCCATCCTGCCCCCCCGCCGGCTCCATCCTGCCCCCCCGCCGGCTCCATCCTGCCCCCCCGCCGGCTCCATCCTACTCCCCCGCCCGCTCCATCCTGCCCCCCCCACACCAGCTCCATTCTGCCCCCCTGCCGGCTCCATCCTGCCCCCCCGCCCGCTCCATCGGTTTCCCAGGCAACGACGGGTCCTAAAGGCCTGTAGGACCTAGAAGACGAAGGCTCACTTCCGTCACTTTAGCCAACACTTCCCTCACTTTTTCATCGCCAAAGTGACGTCACCACAGCGCTACACCCGTCCAGGGTGGACCAACATGCCGGCCCTAAGCAGAGCGGGACTCTGGCAGCCCCGCCACGCTTACGGCCACCCCTACACTGCCTAAAACACACATCACAGACCACTTCGGGAGATGACTGATTAATGCCGGTCGTCTCCCGGGTGCCTCGCGCTCGCTCCGGCCGGGTTTCACAGGTGCAGGCTCCTCCCCCTCACTTCCGGCGCCCGGGGCTGCTGACGGCTCTCAGCGGAATGGCGGCAGCACGGACCGGCCTCCGCTCCTGGACTGGGTCGAGGCTCCGTGGGTCAGCCCTGTGCTGGACGCTGAGCAGGAGGCCAAGTGGCTCCGGGGATACGGAGCCAGCTGGTGTGCAGCCTGGAGGGAGGGAGAGAGGTGTGCAGCCTGGAGGAGGAGAGGTGTGCCGAACGGTGATGTCTGCCCCGACCACTGCACTCTACCCCCACCACTGCACTCTACCCCCACCACTGCACTCCTGGACTGGGTCGAGGCTCCGGGGGTCAGCCCTGTGCTGGACGCCGAGCAGGAGGCCAAGGGCCCCGGGGATACGGAGCCAGCTGGTGTGCAGCCTGGAGGGAGGGAGAGAGGTGTGCAGCCTGGAGGAGGACAGGTGTGCCGAACGGTGATGTCTGCCCCGACCACTGCACTCTACCCCCACCACTGCACTCTACCCCCACCACTGCACTCTGCCCCTGACCAATATACACACTGCCCCTGACCAATACACTCTGCCCCTGACCACTGCACTCTGCCCCTGACCACTGCACTCTGCCCCTGACCACTGCACTCTGCCCCTGACCACTGCACTCTGCCCCTGACCACTGCACTCTGCCCCTGACCACTGCACTCTGCCCCAGACCACTGCACTCTGCCCCGACCACTGCACTCTGCCCCGACCACTGCACTCTGCCCCGACCACTGCACTCTGCCCCTGACCACTGCACTCTGCCCCTGACCACTGCACTCTGCCCCTGACCACTGCACTCTGCCCCTGACCACTGCACTCTGCCCTGAAGCAGACTAGGAGCCACTGAGCCTCCATATACTCTGCTAACCACTGAGCCGCTGTATAGTCTGCTAACCACTGAGCCCCCGTATACCCTGCCAACCATAGGCTAGAATACCCAATTCTTTAGAATCGGGCCACCATCTAGTTTTGGTATGAATACAGTAGATATTTATGGGTTGTGGAACAAATCATCTGCATTTCAATTATTTCTTATGGGAAAATTTGCTTTGATATAAACTAGTGATTTGGATATCAAGCACATTACCTTAACTAAATACACTCATAAACCAAAGTTCCACTGTATATGTATAGTGTGTGTGTGTATGTTCTATTTATGTTTGTGTCTATTTCTCTGTCTTTCTGGTTAGTGTTGAGCTCTCCCACTGCTCCTGCCACCAGAGGGTGCCCGCAGCCCCATCTACTTCTGCCTCTCCGGGGCACCAAGGCAGGTTTTTGGGCAGTAGTGCCTGGCATCAGTTGCGGGTGTCGTCGGTTGCAGGGGTCAGCTGCACCGCTGGCAGTACTGTGCAATGGACCAGTATAGCCAGCGGACACCATATTTGCACACCCGTCACTTGGATGTGCAAAAATGGGTGCCGCCGGCACGTGATAGGAGGACAACGGGATGTCAGAAGTGGACGAAAGACGGGAAATATAAGTAGAAATTATGTAATTGTATTACCGTATATACTCGTGTATAAGCCGACCCCCCTACTTTTGCCCCCAAAACCTGGGAAAACCTATTGACTCGTGTATAAGCCGAGGGTGGACCCAGCACAGGTATACAGGCCCCCCAGTGGTATACAGGCCTCCCCATTGGTAGTATACAGCAGCCTCCGCAGTGGTAGTATACAGCAGTCTCCCCAGTGGTAGTATACAGCAGTCTCCCCAGTGGTAGTATACAGCAGTCTCCCCCTGTGGTAGTATACAGCAGTCTCCCCCTGTGGTAGTATACAGCAGTCTCCCCCTGTGGTAGTATACAGCAGTCTCCCCCTGTGGTAGTATACAGCAGTCCCCCTCCTGTGGTAGTATACAGCAGTCCCCCTCCTGTGGTAGTATACAGCAGCCCTCCCCCCTGTGGTATATACAGGCCCCCCTGTGATAGTATACAGCAGCCCTCCCCCCCTGTGGTATATACAGGCACTCCTGTGGTAGTATACAGCAGCCCACCCCCCTGTGGTATATACAGGCACCCCTGTGGTAGTATACAGCTGCCCTCCCCCCCGTGCTATATACAGGCCCCTCTGTGGAAGTATACAGCAGCCCGCCCCCCTGTGCTATATACAGGCCCCACGTTGCTGCCGCCGCACACCTGTAAAAGAAGAGCTTTCATACTTATCCTCCTGTGACCGCGCGCGCATCCTCCGCTCTCCTTCCTGCTTGTACCCTGCGTCCATCCATATGACCGCGCACAAATAATGACGTCATTACAGGCGCGCGGTCACGTGGATGGACGCCGGGTATAAGCAGGAAGGAGAGCGGAGGATGCGCGCGCGGTCACAGGAGGGTAAGTATGAAAGTTCTTTTACAGGTGTGCGGCGGCAGCAACAGGGGGCCTGTATATAGCACAGGGGGGCGGGCTGCTGTATACTACCACAGGGGGGGGGAGCCGTCACTGACTCGTGTATAAGCCAAGGGGGGCACTTTTCAGCACAATTTTTGTGCTGAAAAACTCGGCTTATACATGAGTATATACGGTACTAAAGATTATATCTATTTTATAAATACACATATAATACTTATACGATAAGGTCAGCTATATATTATAAGGATACATGCTGATTTATTATATGACCATACAATAAAAGTTATTGTTTGTTTTTTTTTGGATCTTCAAAGCAGAGGCAATATGTGCATTTTTGACATCTGTGTTTTCTTTCTCTAGCAATTGATGTAAATATGTAATTTTTTACTTTAATGATAATGCATTTTTCTGTCACTGCGTTTGACAATGCTTTTAATTTTTAACATAAAAATAACTATTATTACAACACAATAATCCTAACTGAATCAAATGCATAAAAATGTTACCGTGAATCCATTTCTATTATTTTCAATTTATACTGTATATATTGACTGTCAACTTCCAAGGAATTTAATTGGCAAAAACATCCAAGCAGAACCTAAATTCAACATTACTTAAATTATGTTTCCAATCTTAATAGAACATTCCACTTAATGATGACGTATGAACACGTGCTCTTTTTGCTGTCATCAGCATCTTCTGATTTGGCTACCTTGAAGTAGGCTTTATGTATTGCTTCAATACTATGACTCCACTAAGGTTTAAAGGGAATCTGTTAGTAAGATCAACCCTCCTAACTCGTCTATATAAGCATGTACATCATAGTGTGGCACCCTGCTCACACAGGTAACTGCAGACTCACCTACAGCACAGATGGGTTTCCACAGTGAGTACATAGACACAAACAACACCTTCCACCCCAGCACAGTAGGGGGAGCTCAACTTGCTGCCTTTAAGCAAGATCCCCTATAAATACTGGTGCTGGGGGCGGAGTTAGCTGGAGTGTGCAGACGCTACAAGAGCTGTGAAGACATACTGGTAGCCGGTGCTGCATTAGGCTAGAGCTAGTGACCCTGAACAGCCTCCAAGTAGTCCTGCAAGGCCCATGAGTGGGGTCGGAAGGCGAGGAGAACAGAAAAGAACAAAGTGGGAACCGAGGAGCCAGCGTTAGGTTCACCCAAACAGCACACCGGACACCGGAGTCCAAGTCTACTGGAGAGCACCTGGGCCAGTATAGAATACCGGTCTACCGTGGGGACTTCAGTCTCCCGGGCATCTGCGCAGTCATTCACCAGGGAGCCAGGCACCGCCGAGAGAGGAACAGCGGTAGTCTATAGAGTGTGTCCTGCCGACAGCCAAGGTGGAAAGAGAGAGCAGAGAAGGCCAGCCAAGTTTCACATGGGGCAGGGGCTTCACACACATGGGGAAAGAGACAAGGAGGCCTTATACCCACTCCTTGTGGAGACCCAGAAGTGCATCCTGAACACCCGGCAGTGCTCTATATGTTTACCTGCAACTACACCAGTAAAAGGTAAAGAACAACCAGCGGTATGTGTGTCAGTTCCTTGCCCGCGCCCCTGCCATCCACAGAGACTGACCCGATATTCAACAGCCCGGGCAAATCCCTGCTCAATCGCTCATCATTAAAACCAAACACCCCAGGGATTCAGCTCTGCCTGTGGGGAGCTTCGACACCTAGCTGCTCATCCATCATCCCTGGAGGCCCCACACAGCGCTGGTGCAGTCACCAGATACAGCAGGTGGCGTCATGATAAACTTATATACTTTTATTCCCTTTCTAACTACCCATTTTTAGTTGACCACCAGGGCCACAGGTTTGGACAGGCCACCAGTGACATCCCTACCGCAGCAGAGGGCCCAGATATCCAAGTCCCCATACCCTGGGCTACTCAATAGGAAGCTGAATAAAATTCTACATTGGTATTTGTGATTTTATTGTTTCAGGCTACTTTCACACTAGCGTTTGTGTCTGCATGCATCTGGCATGCAGACGCAAACGCAGTGCCAAACGCGGTCATACTGATGTGAATGCGCATGTGTTCACATAGTATGTCACTCTGAATGTGCCTGGCCAACCAGTCAGCTGTCGTGGCAGGCGGAGATCAGCGGCGGCAGCTGGGAGGAAGAGATCAGCGGCCACTGCAGGGAGGCAGCGATCAGCGGGGGCCTGGAGGCAGCAGTCAGCGGCGGCTGGGAGGCAGCGATCAGTGGTGGCGGCTGGGAGGCAGCGATCAGCGGCAGCGGTCATGAGTAAGAAATCAGCAGTGGCAGGAGGCAATTTAAACCAATCAGTTGATGCTGTCACGGGACTCATCAGCTGATCGGTTTCCTGACTGTTTTCTATAGGTGATTCTATGTGAACACATGTGTTAGCTTGCTTGGCCTGCGGATGGCAATGCATTCACATTGGATCACATTCATGATTTGTGCACTTCCGGTGGCTTGCGTATAAGACAAGCTCTCTTGTACGCACAAAAAATGAAACAAGTTGTGTCCGAGGTGCGTCCAAAAAAGATTGTTTTTAACGCAGGCGAACGCAAACGCAGGAGTAAAAAAAACTCTGTTTAAATGCTGCAGACAGGGGGAGAATGATTGGCAGTGGTGGGCAGATTACACATGCAGGGGGTGTGAATCTGCCCTTGGCTGCAGTCCCTAGCCACCTCCTTAGTGGCTGGAGCATGTAAGTTTTCTAAGTATATTATCTCGGGGTACAGGGCTGCTCAAGTGCTGGGGGACCCCTTGTCTGCATGCTGGAGACATGCTGCATCCAGTGCTGTAATTAGATCACCATGCCTGGTTTGGTGACAGGTCCTCTATAAAGGGGCATGGACAGCTGCGAACCTGAAACACCCTCACCTGAAGAGCCATAATCTAATATATAAAGCTGAATGTGTGTATGTGTGTATGTATGTGTGTATATCCGGGATTGGCATCTACACCGTCGCAACTACAGCTACAAAATTTTGCACAGTCACACGTCTGGACCCCGAGAGTGTCATAGGCTATGTTGTGAGGTGAAATTTTAACCCCGCAAATTCCAATTCACCAAACAATTTTGCCCCTATCTACATAATGGGGAAAAAGTGAATGGAAAAGTGTGGGAGGAAAATCGACAGCTGCCAGCTATAGCCACAAAATTTAGCACAGTCACACATCTGGACCCCGGGAGCGTCATAGGCTATGTTGTGAGGCGAAATTTTAACCCCGCGCATTCCAATTCACCAAACAATTTTGCCCCTATCTACATAATGGGGAAAAAGTGACAGTTACCAGTTGACAGTTGTGAATGAGAGGGGCTTAATGACAGCACCAAAGACTAACAGCATATACCAGCATATAGTCACTAAGGTGGGCCCCAACATGAGATATTCACCATGCACAGGGACATGTATACACACCACACGCACACAAAGAGTAACAGCAAGGGTATATTCGCTAAGGTGCAGCCCCAACATTGGATACTCACCACACACCCGAACAAACACACACACCACAAAGAGACACAGACACACACACACCCCGACGGGGACACACACACACCCTATAGCGACACATGCACTCACCCCACAGGGACACACACCACAAAGAGACACACACAACACAGAGACACACCCCCACCCCCACCGGGACACACACCCTACAGCGACACATGCACTCACCCCACAGGGACACACACACACCACAAAGAGACACACACACACCACACAGACCCCCTCACAGGGACACACACACATACACACCCTACAGGGACACATGCACTCACCGCACAGGGACACACATCACAAAGAGACACACACAACACAGAGACACACACACCCCACACAGACCCCCCCACAGGGACACACACACATACACACCCTATAGGGACACATGCACTCACCCCACAGGGACACACACCACAAAGAGACACACACAACACAGATACACACACACCACACAGACCCCCCACAGGGACACACACACATACACACCCTATGGGGATACATGCACTCACCCCACAGGGACACACACACACACCACAAAGAGACACACACAACAGAGACACACACGACAGACCCCCCCACAGGGACACACACACATACACACCCTATAGGGACACATGCACTCACCCCACAGGGACACACACATACACACACCCCAGGGACACACACACCACACAGACACAGATGTGCACAAATCACCTCACACAACTCGCCTCATATGTGTGCTATCTTTAATTTCCAAACATAAACATCTGATTAAAAACAGCCAATGTGCAACACATGTGCCATATAGGGAATTAATGCAGATGTCAGTCACGTGCTACCTATTATGTGTATGAGTGAGGTAACATATACTGCCCGGCCAGGGGGAGGGTTTACTGTTGGCTGCAGAATTATTAGGCTGCCTATAGCAATCAATCACACCTCAGCTTCTATTTTCTTACAGGTCATTAATATGACATATTCAAATTCTATTTTGTTATAGCTAACATCAGTTATTTATTAACCCGGGCGTAGCCGGGTACTACAGCTAGTACAATATAAAACAGCAGCTTTTGACATTAACTCAGAGTTTACCAACAAAAATTAACTATATTAAATCACTGCATAGCAGTTAAAGAACACTGCAAAGCAATCTACACGTAACACCAGCAAAATGAATGTGATTTTAAAATTGCTGTGCCAACATTAGTATTTCTGACTGTGGTGTACAAAGCACATCCAGAAAGTAACGAGCATGTTATTTACAGTGTCTTGTGAAAGTATTTGAATATGGTGTCCGTGGAGTCTCAAACATGGGACTAGCCAGATATCCCTCCAGGGAAGGACCTAGCCCTGAGGTGGACTCCCTGCGGACACCACCATAACCACCATATTAAGTGGCCCTTTCAGTCACTGTCCCACTCAATTACGAGCTTAAGGATATGACAAGGGAATTATCAAAGCAAGGTATCCATCCACAAATAATATAATAAACCCTGGCACACAATATTTGTACAATGATAAACAGGAGAAGTCAACTCAAACTATCAATTTGCTTTCATATCTTTTAAGTAATGTACAGTAGATTAAGTTCTATCCTTGCTGGTTCGACCATACTGGTCTTCACTAAGGATTTCGCCAAGAAATTATGTGTATACGTGATAAGGCTTGTGTATGGACGAATTTTTCCTCGAATAGTGCCGTATATATGTTTGCATAGGGGGGCGCCACGTTGGAACCCATGGCGGTCCCCCTGCGCTGCATATAAAACTGATCACCGAATAGAAAAAAAATTTTCTTTAGTATGATCTCAAGCATGTCCGTACAGAATTCCTTCTGTCAGTCAAAGTGCCATATTTGTTGAGGAACCTTATATTCCCAGGTGCTGTACTCTCCCATAGATATAGGAGAACTGCACCCATACAGATCTCTCTACGATCCCAGGTAGTTGCCCCATATCACTGCACTATGTTGATACTGGTTCAGCACATGGGTTTACTTTATGTAATAACGTTCACTTATCTGTAATTATATATAGGCACGATACTTTTCCTCCATGTATCTTTGCATTGAATATTCATACTGTATATAGTAGTCATGGGACTACTTTGAAAGGGCCCGTTACCCTATTATGTACCTTATGTTATCTAAACATAGAACTGAAGGTCAACCCATCTTGTATGTGGTATCATTCCTTAACCATTCTTTTAGGATGTCCTTATTTTTGAATTTTATTATGTGTCAAAGACTAACTGTCATCTTTTTTATTTGATTTTGTAAATACTGTCACAATTCCTGTATCCTCAGTGAAGACCAGTATGGTCGAACCGGCAAGGATAGAGCTTAATCTACTGTACATTACTAAAAAGATATTAAAGCAAATTGATAGTCTGAGTTGACCAGGGGCGGACCCAGACTGTAGTGGGCCCTGGTGCAAGAAATTTTTCGGGGGCCCCCCCCCCCACCCCTCATAGTGGCGACAAAGTAATGTAAACATATAGATTGTAATATTTATTTACAACGCATCTATCAAATCTAAATAGTAAAGTTGTTTAATTTTTTTAATATGATCCTAAAAATAGACCTATTGTTGTCTATAAGGCCCACGTCACACACACAGATAATTGTGCAGATATTGTTCTCAGATCTCTGATTGCAGTGAAATCATGGACACATTGTTCTATTTTGTGGCTGTGAACAAATGAACAATGTGTCCATGATTTCACTGCAACCAGAGATCTGTGACCAATATCTGCACAGATATCTGTGTGTGTGACGTGGCCCTAAGACTTTGCTGAGATGTCACTAAGTAGTAGGACGGGAAAAAAATGTTTCATACGGCACTACTATTCACATAAAGATGAGATGACTTAATCTGTGATGAAGCAGATGACACAAAAATTAGCAATACCTACTAGCAAACATTTTACTGCTAAAACGTCTAAATATTAGTGATGGGCGAACCACAGATGCTCAGGGTCCGGAAACTGGCCCGACCTACAGTACAGCCCTGCACAGTCAGACTCCAAATAACATACACAACTCAGCATAGCCTCCAGTTAATATATACAGTCCACCACAGCCTCCAAGTAATTATACAGTCCATCACAGCCTAATATATACAGTCCACCACAGTCTCGAGGTAATATATACAGCCCAGCACAGCCTCCAGGTAATATATACAGCCCAGCACAGCCGCCAGGTAATATATACAGCCCAGCACAGCCGCCAGGTAATATATACAGTCCAGCACAGCCGCCAGGTAATATATACAGTCCAGCACAGCCGCCAGGTAATATATACAGCCCAGCACAGCCGCCAGGTAATATATACAGCCCAGCACAGCCTACAGGTAATATATACAGCCCAGCACAGCCTACAGGTAACATTATACAGTCCAGCACAGCCGCCAGGTAACATATACACTACAGCCCAGCACAGCCTCCAGGTAATATATACAGACTAGCACAGCCTCCAGGTAATATATGCAGCCCAGCATAGCCTCCAAGTAATATATACAGCGCAAAAACAGCCTCTAGTTAATATATACAGCCCAGCATAGCCTGGTATAACATATATAGCCCAAGACAGCCTCAAGGAGGATATATATAGTAGATGTGTGCCTGATGCTATCGCATCGGAGGGCGAGGATCGGTACGGCGCCGGGATGCGGGGGGCGGCTAAGTGGACACACACACACCTATACACACAGACACACACCTACACACCCCCTTCCGGTCTCACCCGGTCCCACCCATCGTTGATGGAAGCTTGAACCAGGAATGAGGTGGTCAGCGCAGGATGGAGGCTCGGTGGTCAGCGCAGGATGGAGGGGGTTAATGGTGGAGGAGCATAGGGTCAGATGGGGGCTCCATGGTGGGTGTTGGAGCTCCCCCTGTGCCTGGCTGGGCTTCGGGGAGCGGTCCTGTGGCGGCGGCTGGTACTGGGCAAGGCGGCTGCTGGCGGCGAGATGTACAGCTGGGTGGCTGGTGCTGACCATGGCGGCTGCTGTCGGCGAGATGTGCAGCTGGGAGTGGTCCGGTGGCTGGCGCTGGCCATGGCGGCTGCTGACGGCGGCATGTGCAGTGGGGAGCAGTCCGGTGGCTGGTGCTGGCCATGGCGTCTGCTGGCGACGGGATGTGCAGCGGGGAGCGGTCTGGTGGCTGGAGCTGGCCATGGCGGCTGCTGGCGGCGGGATGTGCAGCTGGGAGCGGTCCGGTGGTGGTAGCTGGTGGTGGGCATGGCAGCTACTGGCAGTGGGATGTGTGGCAGTGCCAGTGCCCATATCCACCATTATGGTGGCAGGCGCACTTCCGTCCCCGCGGTGCATTCTGGGATACGGGGACGGAAGTGCGGACAACATACAGCACTGCAGTGCACACCAACATGATTTGAGGGGGGGGCAGGATTTCGATGCCTCAAGGAAGGGACGTTCCTGGGGCCTCAGGACACCCCCTTCCTTGATGCATCCAAGCTTATCCCCAAGCTTGGGGAGATCGGCTGCATCAAGGAAGGGGGGTCCTGGGGCCCCCATGACCCCCATCCCCTTCTGAAGGGGGGTCCTTGGGGCCCCAGGAACGTCCCTTCCTTGAGGCATCGAAATCCTGCCCCCCCTCAAATCATGTTGGTGTGCACTGCAGTGCTGTGTTCACAGACTGTTTTCCTCCCCTGCTCCCCACCAGACCAAAGCCCTGCTCCGGGGCTCTTACCTGGAGCCCTCAGTATCCTCAGTCAGCTTGCTCACCGGCCGGGTCCGTCTCATTGTCTTCTGGAGAGGGTGTGATGCCTGCCTCCACGGAAGAGCCGGAAGTGAAGCAGCACTGTCCCTCTCAGCCCAGCCCCCTCTGCCTCAATGAAATGCTGCTGCAGCTGCTCCACCAGCAACCCCCCCACTTCTTACTATACAGTGCCGCCTGCAGCCAGCACTTCCCCCCGGGACCGGAAGAAAATAGCCGCGGGTGTGCAGCGCTGATGACACCCGACGGCACCAAGGGCTCAATGCCCGAACAGCAGTGCCGCGGGTGCGCAGCCGCTGCTGACACCCGACAGCACACCCCCCCGGGCTCAAGGCCACAACAGTGCTGTGGGTGTGCAGCGCTGATGACACCCGACGGCACCAAGGGCTCAATGCCCGAACAGCAGTGCCGCGGGTGCGCAGCCGCTGCTGACACCCGACAGCACACCCCCCCGGGCTCAAGGCCACAACAGTGCTGTGGGTGTGCAGCGCTGATGACACCCGATGGCACCAAGGGCTCAATGCAAGAACAGCAGTGCCGCGGGTGCGCAGCCGCTGCTGACACCCGACAGCACACACCCCCGGGCTCAAGGCCACAACAGTGCTGTGGGTGTGCAGCACTGATGACACCCGATGGCACCAAGGGCTCAATGCAAGAACAGCAGTGCCGCCGCTGCTGACACCCGACAGCACATCCCCCCCCCCTCCCCAGGGCCACACATTAAAACCTGCAAACAGTGCCACCACCGCTTACCACCTCCTTCTGTATGACATGGGAACGGAGCTACCGCTGGAGCCTCAGGGGCCCCCTAGCTGGACGGGGCCCTGGTGCAGCTGCACCAGCTGCACCACGGTAGTTCCGCCCCTGGAGTTGACGTCTTCTGTTTATCATTGTACAAATATTGTGTGCCAGGGTTTATTATATTACTAGCTGTAGTACCCGGCTACGCCCGGGTTAATAAATAACTGATATTAGCTATAACAAAATAGAATTTGAATAAGTCATATTAATGACCTGTAAGAGAATAGAAGCTGAGCTGTGATTGATTGCTATAGGCAGCCTAATAAATCTCCAGCCAACAGTAAACCCTCCCCCTGGCCGGGCAGTATATGATACCTCACACATACGCTTAATAGACAGCATGTGACTGACATCTGCATTAATTCCCTATATGGCACATGTGTTGCACCCTATAGGGTGTGTATGTGTGTGTGTCCCTGTGGGGGGGTCTGTCGTGTGTGTCTCTGTTGTGTGTGTCTCTTTGTGGTGTGTGTGTGTCCCTGTGGGGTGAGTGCATGTGTCCCTATAGGGTGTGTATGTGTGTGTGTCCCTGTGGGGGGTCTGTGTGGTGTGTGTGTATCTGTGTTGTGTGTGTCTCTTTGTGGTGTGTGTCCCTGTGGGGTGAGTGCATGTGTCCCTATAGGGTGGCTATGTGTGTGTTTCCTTGTGGGGGGGGTCTGTGTGGTGTGTGTGTGTCTGTGTTGTGTGTGTCTCTTTGTGGTGTGTGTGTGTCCCTGTGGGGTGAGTGCATGTGTCGCTATAGGGTGTGTGTATGTCCCCGTGGGGGTGTGTGTGTGTCTGTGTCTCTTTGTGGTGTGTGTGTGTTTGTTTGGGTGCGTGGTGAGTATCCAATGTTGGGGCTGCACCTTAGCGACTATACCCTTGCTGTTACTCTTTGTGTGCGTGTGGTGTATATACATGTCCCGTGCGTGGTGAATATCTCATGTTGGGGCCCACCTTAGTGACTATATGCTGGTATATGCTGTTAGTCTTTGGTGCTGTCATTAAGTCCCTCTCATTCACAACTGTCAACTGGTAACTGTCACTTTTTCCCCATTATGTAGATAGGGGCACAATTGTTTGGTGAATTGGAATGTGCGGGGTTAAAATTTCGCCTCACAACATAGCCTATGACGCTCCCGGGGTCCAGATGTGTGACTGTGCTAAATTTTGTGGCTATAGCTGGCAGCTGTCGATTTTCCTCCCACACTTTTCCATTCACTTTTTCCCCATTATGTAGATAGGGGCAAAATTGTTTGGTGAATTGGAATGCGCAGGGTTAAAATTTCACCTCAGAACATAGCCTATGATGCTCTCGGGGTCCAGACGTGTGACTGTGACAAATTTTGTAGCTGTAGTTGCGACGGTGTAGATGCCAATCCCGGATATACACACATACATACACATACACACATTCAGCTTTATATATTATATAATATATAAATATATATATATATATATATATATATATATATATATATATATATATATATATATATATATATAAACCCAAAGGGTTTTGACCAGCCTTTTATACATTACTAGGTATCCATCCACAGACAGCTGTTTCGGGGTTTTGTCCCTCATCAGTGTGGTGTAGGATTCTGGCTAGGTGGGAGCAATGCCTGGTAGACCAACATCACAAAGCTCTCACTGATCTCAGGGAGACCAGTCGAGGATAACAACACTGCGGGCACTGGCTAAAGCGCTCAAAGACAGTGAAATTCATGGTGCCTTGCCCCCTTGGAATTTGAATATGCAAATGGAGTCGACGGATATCTGGCAAGTCCCGTGTTTGAGACTCTTAAACGAGGAGGAAGCCAGAAGAAGACGGATGAAGCCGGAGGAGCGCGATGTCGGCAGCGGCTGGGACGGCGGCGACAGGACAGTGATAAGTATAATGATTTTACTTTACAGGTTTGCGGAGCAAGGGGGGGGCCCTGGATACTGATGGGGGGGCCCTGGATACTGATGGGGGGGCCCTGGATACTGATGGGGGCGCTTGGATACTGATGGGGGGCCCTGTATATTGATGGGGGCGCCTGTATACTGATGGGGGTGGCGGGCGGCCTGCCGTTGTATGACTCGCGTATAAGCCGAGGGGGGACTTTTCAGCCCAATTTTTGAGCTGAAAAACTCGGCTTATACCACTTCATGATTGCGTCCAACTTGATGTTGATTCTTCACAAAAAAAATTAGAATTGATATCTTTATGTTTGAAGCCTGAAATGTGGCAAAAGGTTGAAAAGTTCAAGAAGGCCAAATACTTTCACAAGACACTGTATTTCTCTGTCTTTCTGCTGCACTTTCTCCATTGACTCCAGTGTAATAAAAAAACAAGCCACACAAACGGATTAATATGCACACAGTTTGTTTGTCATGCTTTTTTAGTGCGTTTTCCACACCACAAACGCTTGGTCATTCAATTACTTACCCTCATCGGCAATTCCGCAGCCTGCTCCTTCTGTGCACCGGGTAACAGGACCTGCAAGAACTCAAAAGGACCTAGCCAAGATACTCAATCAGATGATCTGTTGCCACTCAATATCCAGAAGAAACACATTGCTGAACACCACGGACCTTGGGGAAGGTAATAAAGTGTGTGTGTGTGTGTCCCCTGCTTTGAATAAGCAAAAGCTTATTAAAAAATGAATACGCAAAAGCTTACTAAAAAATGCAGCATCAAAGCAACAAAACAGATGATGCATTTGTGATGCTTTTTTAAAAAAAAAAAAAAAAAAAAAAGAAAGGAGGATCCGTTTTGGCTGCAGAAAATGCACCAAAAAACGCTTTGTTTCAACAAGGCCTTACAGGAATGCTTTAGCATGAGCAGAAGATTCTACCTAATGTACATGAGATTAGATAGATGTGCCATGTAGTTGATGAATCTGTATCATCTGGTTACTAGACTAGTTGCAGGCTGCTGTTGTAATATACATGGTATGGATGGCTTATACTAGTGTTACAATCTGTACACGACTGAATCTGACATTGTTTGACATCTATTTAATGTTACACATTTCTAAGTCTATTTTTATAGATACTGTGAAACAGGACCCTCTAGTTAGCCAAGTTAACAGGCACACGCTGGCAGTAAAAGTTCAAATGTTCAGGGTTTATTGTACAGATCCTAAAGAAAAAGTAACTTACAAAATCTCACTTCAAAAGTAAATCAGAAATTAAAAGAGGTTTTTTCCACATTTTTAAGGCATAAGCTGCTTTTCACCTACTTTCACCTCCGTGGATTCAGCAAAGGCTGCTCCAATGATCAGAACTGACACCGGCGGCAATAGCTATGCTATTGAGATGTCAGAGGACCACTGAAATCTATGACACCACCCTAGTGTTTGAATTTGATTCAGTTCGCCAAATTGGGCATTTGTTCATCGAATGTTCGTCGAATCCCATTGAAAACAATGGCAGGCCAACACAAACACGTACAAACACATAGAAAACACATAGAAAACACTTTCTAAAGTTTCCAAAAGGTGACAAACTACTCAAAAGATACAACAAACATATGGAAAAGTGAAAAGTACATATAAAATGCGAAAAGAAAAAAGAGATAGATGAGTAAAAGTGCATTCGCGGCCTCTTCATCCTCTTTGACTGTGGGGACAGCAGTCACACATGCTTTTGGACGCAGACCTTCCACCTCTTTACCCGCAACAGCCAGTGTGATTGGAAGGTCGTCAGTTCTTTTGGAAGTGGAAACACCTGCTGGTGTTGAGCGCTGTCAGACATCGAGAGCACCACCTTTGGATGAAAGCAACATAATATGTCCGCATGCACCTTCCTCACAGACCAACAGTTTGCCAGGGACACCCTACTCAACCGTGTCTCAGCACTGCACCCAGCCCTCAGTCCCTCAGATGTGGACAAGTAAAAGACCATTTCCTCCTAGCCATGACAAAGCTAAGAGGTTGAATTTTCACCATCTGCAAGCTGTTGGCTACAGAAATGCTCTGTCTCCGCCTGTTGTACACAGAGGATTTTTGAGACCTTGTGTCCATCGCAGTGTCCCAGTACCAGATGCCCAGTCGCCACTACTCCTCAAGAAAGCTGTGCCTGCGCTACACCGGCATGTCGCACACACAGCATCACCGCTTCCTTGAGAAACTCTATGTGTGACAGGGTGCATTTCACTTCAGACGCTTGGACCAGTAAGCATGAACAGGGGCGTTACATGGCGGTGACTGTGCACTGGGTAACTATGAAGACAGCAGGAGAAGGGGCTGCTGTCTAAGTCTTGCCATCCACATGAGTTGTGCATCAATCCTCTGTATGTAAAAGTTCCTCCACTGCTTCTGCCTCCTCAACCTCATCTCGGTCCTTCACCTGCACACAAAGCCTGTCTGGTAATGCCACCCGTGTTCTAACTGCGCACAAGGAATCCTGCACACCTCCTTACTTTGATGGCAGCAGGGCTCAATGGCATCAGGCGGTCTTTACCTTGAAATGTCTGGGAAATGTGAGTCACACAGCTGAGGATTTGTGGTCAGCTGTGGAGACCGAGTTTCATAATGCTTGTTTCCACTGAACCTGCAGCCAGCGAAGGCCGTGTGTGACAATGCTGGAATGCTGGGTGCAGTCCTCCGCCGGGGCAATGTGACACACGTTCCTTGCATAGCTCACGTCTTAAATCTGGTTGTTCAGCCAATTTTTGCACACTATCCGGGCCTAGATGGTCTTCAGCAGAGGGCACGGTCGCTGTGTGCTCACTTCCGCCGTTCACATCCCACAGCTCAACACCTTGCATCTCCACAGAAGTCATTCAGCCTGCCAGTTCACTGGCTGAAATGCGATGTGCCGACACGATGGAATTCAACTCTGCACATGTTGCAGCAACTGTGGCAGCACCGACGAGTCCTGGTTGAATACATCATGACGTATAACCTGGGCCTACAAGATCCAGAGGTGGGGCAAATCACACTGCTGGAGAGGTCTGAAATGAAGGACCTATGCACCATTCTGTACAGTATTGAAATGTCGACGAAGATGTTTAGCGATGATGATGCCATTATCAGCATGACTATTCCCATCATTTACATGCTGGAGCACACTTTAAACAGTATTCGGAGTCAGGTGGTGGCACTAGAGGAGGGGAGGAAGTACAGGAGGAGTCGTATGCTGAAGGGCTCACAAGATCTCCAAGGTGCAGTTCACAGTTTATTAATGAGGGTCTACATTATGCTTGCTCAGAACCTTCTTTATGTGGGCATGGATCCGACTCCAAAAGCGTCTGGGCATCAGTGCAGATAATTTCCTCATCTTGACTCACAAAAGCTTTGGAGCAGACCTCTGATTCATATATGAGTGAAGAGAGATGCATTCTCAACCATCTGTCTTACCCCATACTCAGATGGGTGGCTGGAGACTTGGGAGCTGTGCAGAAGCAAGTGTGATTGTGGTGACACCTCTGAGGACCAGTGTATTTGTGCTATTCATTCAAGCGCCTGCTCTTTTTGTGCCTCATCGAGAATTGGCATCGATTGTCGTCTGAGTCGTGTCCGTATGAAAGGAATCATATCAGAATCTCCACGGAAAGAAGTAGACATCTTACTTTGGCTGAAAGATGCTCTTTCTCCAGCAGATGTTACTCTTGCTTTCCCACGTACCCCACGGACACAAACTTTTTTCCCTTTCCACTACGCCTATTCCCCCTTCCACCAGCAGCAGGCCTTTTGCCACTCATTTTGTATGTGAACAAATTGGCAACTCTGCAGTTGTTGGCAAAAAATATTCTGATGGAAATTGAGCTGAGCTGATTGGCAAGACAGTGGTACTAGGCACAAAAAATTATGTTTGCTAGGTGCAGTTAAAAATTATTAGAATGAACTAGACTCAAGGTGTATTTGGTTGTATTAAACGTGGCCTACAGTGAAGGTTTAGTGAACACTGCTTTTAAGCAAAAACTGACAGGTTTGCTTGTTGCAGTAAAAAATTAGATTAGTAGAATCAACTACACTAAAGGTGTAGCTTCTCTCACAAGTGGGCTAAACCACTGTGGGACACTGCTAGTCTGCTACTAGCCTGAACAAAGTGCCTGGACTAGCTGCAGCAAAAAAAAAATGCCTAATTAAGACAAGTGGCATAGCTTTCTTCACAGCATTGCTACACTACCTACCCTAATGGATTCAAAGAGCTATATTACTGTGGCCAAAAAGACTTGCACAGCACTGGCACACACCTGACACACACCTGCCTGGCAAAAACTAATAGAGACTGCTCTAACCTAGCCCTGATAAGGGCTGCAATTAAAACTAGTCCCTGCTTCTATGAAGTAGCCCTGAATAGGACTGATAGACTACTAGTTCTAGTCACTATCCCTAATCGTTACTCCTATGGAGCAGCCCTAAAAAGGGCAGATATAACTTATATTCGCACCCTCCCTCCAGTCCATACTCCCTAAACCTATCTATCTAACTTTGTATCTGCTCACTAGCTGACTGAGAGAACACAATTTAGTTTGCACTGTTTAGCGGTCGCACACAGCAGCAGCCATGGGTGCCGTCTAACACCCTGCAGCAGCTATCAGCAAAATTGTTAAAATGGCCGAGTCTTATAGGGCTAGGACATGTGACAGACACAGCCAATGATGACCTTGGTTGTGTGAAAAAATGCACTTTGCAGTGTGGGACTGTGATTGGCTAGCAGCCTGAACCGCCCCACTGTACATGCTTTAGGAGAAAAAAAAAAGAGCGACTTTATTGTTGCAGCTCTGATACAACCCCCCTACACACTATACATATAAACTGGATATTAACATTCATTTGCAGTATTAGGGCTAGGTTTAGGGTTAGGAAGATTAAGCTTTTGTGGATCAAAGCGTTAATCATATACTAGAACTGCTGAATTTCAAGCAAATTGTTCTAATTCGGCGAATGACTCGAACACCGCCAAAACCAGCTCAAATTTGAGAATGGTGAACAATTCGAATCGAACACCGCTCATCTCTAACAATGACACATGGTTCCTGGGCTGTGGAGTCAGTAAGCCAAACATCTGACTCAGACACTTCAATCTACCTGAATCCGACTCCAACTCCACCAAAATGGACACTGACACAACCTCCATGACCCTGACTCCACAACTGTGGCTGTGAAATCAGGAAACCACACATCCGACTCCAACTATTCAATTTCCCTGAATCCGACTCCCACTCCACCCAAAATGGACATCGAATCTGATTCCATAACGCCGACTTCACAGTCTTGCATGGTTCCAGATATATTAACCCTGAAAACTGTGACATTTGGACAGTGCAGTCATCGCTTCTGGTTCCAGCGCCAACCTGTGAAGGGTTCTGATCTGACTTCACAGGACAACTGGTTGGTAGGTATTTCTCCATTTGTTATCTGTGCACAGTGACAAGAATTAACTGATCATCAGTCAGAAATGACAACTGACACATGCTCAGTAGAGCAGGAACTAGCCCAGCCCCTGAAACGGGCATCACTCATGAGGCTTAATTGCAGGAAAGGGGAAGAGGCTGTGGCAGTGATCACAGCCTCTGCCTCCTGTAATTCAAGAAACACACATCGGCATAAATGAGGGAGCACAACCAAGTAGTGAAAAAGAGATAACAATTTTATTTACAGATATGTGGACAAACAAAATAAAAATAATTAAAATAAACGCAGGAGGCCTCAAGCTTGTTATTTGTCATACAAATCATAGAGGGGGAACATTGCAGTATGTCGGACCAATCATGGCTGTCCAATATAATGGAACTGTCGGTCCACCAGATTGTATTGCTATATCAATTGCATAGTTGCACAATTTTATCAACTACCCTTGGTGGAGTTCCCCGTATAGTAATTTAATTAAGTGACCGGTCACCAATAAATAGTTCACAAATAAAAATAAAAGTAAAAATGGCACCCACACAATCAACTACAGTTAGAATAGACAGTCATAGGGTATCAATTATTTAAAGTGTACTGGCAGGGAGATACATAGCATAGATACAATATAGAGATGGGTATCATAATAATCCACAATGGCATCTATAGGTCTTTATATCACAGACACAATAACTTTCAATATAGCAGAATAATTCCCAGCTTTGGGCTATAAGCAATCGTGGTTCCCAGGTCCACCCATAAAGTGCCTAATGCTGAGGTATCAAATATTGAGGTATACAGGCAGGTGGATACCTGTCATAAACATTATTTAAATCTTATATCACTCCACAGTATACAAATGCTTTGGGATATCTGTAGCTTCAGTAGTCACACAATGTGTGCAGTACCGCAAATTATAGCTGGACAATTTACTGCTGTAATATGGGCAATAGTGGCTCCCTGGCCCATCTATAGAGTATGTGAGCTATATCATCAACAGTTTCAAGAGCTATTAGTGCCCTGTTGTGTTTTTAGGTAAGGATACACCAAATCACATCAATCTCATGATTGCTGTAACCCTGCTTAGTACAACCATATTCACAGTTATATACTGCAATAGAGATGCCTAACTACAGGCTATAAGGCTTTATATACATTCCTCCATGTTGTCCATGCAGGCTGTTGCCAAGAGAAATTTTTCTCATGTGGGTACAATGTTACCAGTCGTGGGTCAAGCTGAGGAACCCCTAAGCCCACCCCACGCGTTCCGCTGCCGAGGGCCGCAGCTTCATCAGGGATAGCCACATATCAGTAAAGCACAGTTTAAGTAATGTAGTTGATATGTGCTATAGCAGTGTTCGCGGACTGGTATGGTATAGTAACCATAGAGACGCATCCGGCATTGCCAAGAGGTAGAACTGCATCATCATCATGTGATCCGGTTGTCTAGCAACCGGTTACACTATCATAATGCATAGGCAAGCGACACTACTGCTTAAAGAATCAAATTTGAGCATGGCTTACACACACTGTAACCTTGTATCTATACACCAACCATTAGCAGGATATTAATGTAGTGCATCCATTAGATAGACAAGAGAATTCCCATTTTAGATGAGATGTTTCCAAAGGTGAATCTACAGGTTATACAATTGACACAAATGGGTTTGAATGGCTAATAAAGGTAACATCCTCACCTGTGACCTGTGAGTCTTGCATCTTTCATCCAGCCACTGATGTTTCTGCATTGTGAGTCATGGGGAAAGCAAAAGAATAGTCAATGGATCTACAGGAAAAGATAGTTGAACTGTATGAAACAGGAAAGGGATACAAAAAGATGTCCAAGGATTTGATAATGCCAGTCAGCAGTGTTAAAACTGTAATTAACAAATGGAAAATCAGAGGCTCTGTAAAAACCAAACCACGATCAGGTAGACCAACAAAAATTTCGGCCACAACTGCCAGGAAAATTGTTTGGGATGCAAAGAAAAACACACAGATAACATCAGCTGAAATACAGGACTCACTGAAAACTAGCGGTGTGGCTGTTTCAAGATGCAAAATAAGGAGGCACTTGAAGAAAAATGGGTTGCATGGTTGACTCGCCAGAAGAAAGCCATTACTGTGCAAGTACCACAAAGTATCTCACCTACAATACGCCAAACAGCACAGAGACAAGCCTCCAAACTTCTGGAATAAGGTGATTTGGAGTAATGAGGCCAAAATCAATCTTTTTGGCCACAACCATAAATGTTATTTAGAGAGGTATCAACAAGGCCTAAGATGAAAGGAACACCATTTCTATTGTAAAGCACGGAGGTGGATTGCTGATGATGTGAGGATGTGTGAGCTACAAAGGCACAGGAAACTTGGTCAAAGTTGAAGGAAAGATCAATGCAGCAAGTTATCAGCAAATATTCGAGGCAAGTTTGCACTCATCAGCCCAGAAGCTGCGCATGAGACGTACTTGGACCTTCCAACATGACAACAATCCAAAACACAAGGCCAAGTCGACCTGTCATTGGGTACAGCAGAACTAAGTGAAGGTTCTGGAGTGGCCATCTCAGTGTCCTGACCTCAATATCATTGAGCCACTCTGGGGAAAACTCAAGCGCACAGTTCATGCAAGAAATCCAAGGAATTTACAGGAACTGGAGGCTTTTTGAAAAGAAGAATGGCCAGCTTTACCTTCTAAGAAAATAATGAACCTCATCCACAACTACCACAAAAGACTTCAAGCTGTCATTGATGTTAGAGGGGGCAATAAACGGTATTAAAAACCAGGGCATGTGAACTAGGGTCATTTAGATGGGAATCTGTCAGGCGATTTTTGTGTACCATACTAACAGTATCCTGAACAGTATCCTGAAATAGGGCTTTCAGGATATACAATATAATCCTATATGCATATCCTCATATGCATGAGACATTTACATACAAGTGACTAGTCAGCATGAGACTATAGAATTTCAAAAAACGTATATCAACATATAGTGATAAACGTTATGTGTTCTGATAGGGCTACCCAAGCCCTATGTCAGGATGCAGTTAGTATGTTGCATAAAGTCATCTGATAGATTCCCTTTAATCAACGTTTCATCTTTTTCTGGTCATGTTGATATACCTGTGAGTATCCCAACCCAACGTTTCAGTCTCTTACACATCATGGACCCAAACTACAGCCAAATAAAGTGTCATTATTTTTATTTTCAGCAAACAAATATGATACCTCAGTGACATATATCAGCCATTCAACACTTTACCACCTGATTATTTATAAAGCCTATTCAATACCCTGTGATACCATTTTCCATAGGTAATACCTATATGTATAGCAATTTATATAACTATTTATAACCAATCTCCCTGTGCCTAGTGTACATACCCTTATCAATTTTTGGCGCTCAGGTCTGAGAAAGTAGATGAGGCAACCACAGCTAGTCAAACTTATGATGAGCAACACCATTCGCTACACTATAAATCTTACTCTAGCAGGGACAGGAGAAGGATTTTTGGCAAGGTGCACATACAGGTGTACACCAAAGCTCCTGATTTATGAACAGTCATGCACCTCTGCTTGAATCAAAAACAGCTGACTATAGATCATCTCATCAAATTAAAAAAACTTAAAAAAACTGACCAGAACCTTCAAGCAAACTAAGAATAGTGTGAACAGGTGCAATCCCCCATAGTCTGGAACTCTCTGCCCCAACACATTAGACTCTACAACCTGGCCTACAACCTGAAATGAGCCTCAGTCTACTGAACTGCTGCATGACCAGCTCTACCCTCTCCTACTGTATCCTCACCCATCCCTTGTAGACTGTGAGCCCTCGTGGGCAGGGTTCCCTCTCACCTACTGTATCCTCACCCATCAGTGTAGACTGTGAGCCCTCGCTGGCAGGGTCCTCCCTCCTCACCTATTGTATCCTCACCCATCCCTTGTAGACTATTAGCCCTTGCCGGCAGGGTCCTTTCTCCTCCTGTACCTGTGTGTGCCTTGTATTGTTCTTAATTATTGTACTTGTCTATGTATGCCCTTTTCACATGTAAAGTGCCATGGCGCTATAATAATAAAAAATAATAATATATAAACACTAAAATAGAGCTGCACTATGTATTATGCTATGTTATGCAAACATTGGATATAGGAAATTGACATTTTGCTATAGGAAGGTGCATAAATTGGCCAATAGATTAGAGCCCATAAACCATGGCAAGGCATATTTTTTTCATAGGACCCGCCCCTAACTGAGGCATGTTTGGTTAGGATATCCCTTGCAGTAGCCAATTTCTGCACTAAGTACCCTCATTTTTAACATTTTCTATAGCAGTAATATAGTAACAAGTTCCTTTATTCAATGTTTGCGTATGATAGTGTGGCGCCCCACCATGTAGGTGCCACAAAAGGGGTACTACACCCAGAAAAGCGGTGTAGTCACCCCACTACAATTGGAACTATGGTCACTAGGTGGAACCCTAGAGTTGACACCCACACACTAGTGTAGTAGGTGGGAGGGACCCCGGGAGGGAATATAGAGACCTCTAGGGGGAATCGGTGAGCTCAGTAAGAGAACAGTTGAGATGTAGTAGGAGGTGGAGTGGAGGACTCCTCGAGGAAGGAGTCCGGACAGACGAGTGAGAGTCGAGAAGCAAAGGCTAAAGTGGGTCTCCTCGGCTAAGGGGCCCAGAACAGAACAGATCCCAGAGAATAGAAGCAAGGAACGGAGGCTTAGAAGTGAGCTAGTTCAAAGAAAGAAACCGGGTACCGGAGCCTGCAACTGTGAGTTCCTACACGGCTCACAGAGAATCCGATGAACGGGGATATTGCAGATACAGCCCCAATCTCCTGAGTGAGACAAGACAGGAAGCCAAAAGCTAGGAGCAGCGGCCACTGCAAAGCTTAGAGAATATTGTCCCGGAGATCGCACAGGAGGGAAGGAAACAGAAAGAAAAGCAGCAGGAGGTCAGATTGTCTTTAAGAGATCAGACCTCACCGCCACTGGGAGGCAAGGAAGAAAGCAAAAGAAAGGTACACAAGGAGGGATCCATCTATCAGCCAGAAATTCCAATTGCAGCATCCGCAGCATCTACCATTATACCATCTACTGCACTGCTGAACTGTATGACTTTGGCGAAGTTTTCAGTAAAGTTACCCAGTGAAGTGAAGTCCCGACTCTGCTGCATCTTTTCCCTTATAAACTGTTTTCTTACAGCATCGCTGCCCCGGCAGTCCAGTCCTGCCTGCGGGAACTAATCCATCCAAGTCGCGATACCATCGACCACTGGAGGACTGTGGCGGCGCTAGTGAGCATCACCAGACTCAGCAGGTGGCGTCACGAAGACAACTTTGTAAATAATCCCTGTAAATAACCCCTTTTTTCTCTGACCGCCAGGGCCACAGCCTCGGGCAGCCACCCGTGACACCCCGGACCAAACTGAGCCCGAGACCTGAGTACCCTGCCCTGGGGCGAGTCAATAGCATAATGCAGTTGTATTTTCTAGTTTACATTTTCTTGTTCAAGACAGTCTTGATAAATCAGGACCATTTTCTCTATTTACCCTATCAGGACATCTGGACATCATTTAATGACTCTTAGACCATAATTATGAGCCGGTTGTTACAGGTTCCAGTAGATGTCTTCTTTCAGTGGAGAGTGTGTCATCAGGAGACGTCATTTTACAGATCTTACGTTTTAACTATATATTTGTGTCTGCCTTTATAGGTGAGCTATCAGTATTTCTGACCATAATGTAGGAGGCATTCTACAAGTTTGCAGTTCCTATTTCTGACTTTCCTTGAATTTTCTTCCAAAATGGGCAGACTATACTTGCTTTGATACTTTCCCACACTGAAAAGTATTTCGCACTGTGTGAGATAGTGTACAGTATTATATTAGCTACTAGAAAATGCCACGTTCAGCAGGAGAATGTGCGTCCATGTGTGCCACAGGCTCTCTCCTGCCCCTCCCTCTCGCACACAACTCAGTACGTCAGCTCTGTGTAATGAACACTTAGTGAGACGTCAATGTCCATGCCTATTAGTTGACAGTGAAATACCCAACTACATAGCAGAGTGGGCCTGATAAATGGAAAATGAGGAATTTGTCTTACCCCGATGCATGACGTTTATTACTTTTGCATATACTTTGCTGTAAGAAAAATGTTAAATAGTAACTAAACTTTCACACTTTCTTTGCTAAAACTTTCTAGTATTGAAAAGTTTTTATCTTTGAAAATCACTTTATTCAGAGATTTGGTTTAGGTCCTGTAAAAAAAAACAGTACATCAGTGTGGCCCCGAGCATTGCTTACGTCTTCGTATACTTGTTTGTCTTTTCTGTACTCCTTTACTATGCACAGGGACAGTGCCGGGACAAGGCATTTTGGTGCCCTAGGCAGGTAAGGCAAATGGCGCCCCCCCCCACCCCCCGAAATATGTCTGGGAATAAAAATGTCAGCATACTTTGAAAGTAAATTTAATTTAACAGGGACCTATAAAAGGTTCGTCCAACCACACTACAGAGACATACTGATAGGTTGTTTACATTGTGAGCCCCAATGGGGACAGTGTTCATGATGTATGTAAAGTGCTGTGGAGTTCATAGTGTAATATAAATGCAAAAAGTATTATTCTTAATATTATGTCACAATACCAGGATCTGAGGATCTTCTATTTCGAGGTCAGGGACTCTCTGATGCCATGTTGCTGCTTGTCTCGCTGTTGTCCTCTTTTGAAACTGCAGTGCGGTGGACAAGAGAGCATTAACTTTGTAGGATTACTACCCATATATACTCGTGTATAACCCGACCTGTGTATAAGCCGACCCCCCTACTTTTGCCCCCAAAACCTGGGAAAACATATTGACTCGTGTATAAGCCGAGGGTGGACCCCAGCACAGGTATACAGCCCCCAGCAAAGTGGTATACAGCAGCCTCTCCAGTGGTAATACAGCAGCCCCAGTGGTAATACAGCAGCCCCAGTGGTAATACAGCAGCCCCAGGGGTAATACAGCAGCCCCAGGGGTTATACAGCAGCCCCAGGGGTTATACAGCAGCCCCAGGGGTAATACAGCAGCCCCAGTGGTAATACAGCAGCCCCAGGGGTAATACAGCATCCCCAGGGGTAATACAGCAGCCCCAGGGGTAATACAGCAGCCCCAGGGGTTATACAGCAGCCCCAGTGGTATATACAGGCCCCAGCAGTATATACAGCAGCCCCAGTGGTATATACAGGCCCCAGCAGTATATACAGCAGGCCCAGTGGTGGTGTATACAGGGCCCAGTGGTGGTGTATACAGGGCCTAGTGGTGTATACAAGACCCAGTGGTGTATACAGGGCCCAGTATGCGGGGGCCGGGGGGGGGAAGCGCGCCTTTGCACACTCACCGCGGCCGCCGTCACCGTGCATCTGCTGTAAGGCTGCTTTCACACTGCGTTTTTCTGTGATCCGTGGCTGTCCGTTGTAAAACGGACAGCCACGGATCAGATTTTGACCCCATGTTATCCTATGGGCACGGATCACATCGGATTTGGCCTTATTGGCATCCGATTTTTGTCGGATACGATTCTGGCCGATTTCTGGCTGTGCCCAAAATCGCAGCCTGCTTCGATTTTTGGCACAGCGGGTCAAATCGGACCGAATTGGATCCGACCTGATCCGTGCCAAATAAGGCTGCTTTCACACAGCGTTTTTGTGCTGTCCGAGGGGATCAGACTTTTTGCAGCACCCCTCGGACAGCAACTGATCCAAACTGATGACTGCAATCGGATGCCAAATAGGCATCCGATCCCGATGTTTTGCAGCATCAGTTTGGATCCTCTCCCTGCTCCTCCTGTCACCTTGTCCCCCTCCTGTCACCCTCCTGTCACCCTTCTCCCCTCTGTCTGCCCTCTGTCTCCCCTCTTTGTCCCCTCTGTCCCCCCACTTTGCAGCCCCTCTTTGCAGTCCCTCTTTGCAGCCCCTCTTTGCAGCCCCTCTTTGCAGACCCTCTTTGCAGACCCTCTTTGCAGACCCTCTTTGCCCCCCTCTTTGCAGACCCTCTTTGGACCCCCTCTTTGCCCCCCTCTTTGCAGCCCCTCTTTGCTCCCCTCTCTGCAGACCCTCTTTGCCCCCCTCTTTGCAGCCCCTCTTTGCCCCCCTCTTTGCTCCCCTCTCTGCAGACCCTCTTTGCCCCCCTCTTTGCCCCCCTCTTTGCAGCCCCTCTTTGCTCCCCTCTTTGCAGACCCTCTTTGCCCCCCTCTTTGCAGCCCCTCTTTGGACCCCCTCTTTGCTCCCCTCTTTGCAGACCCTCTTTGCCCCCCTCTTTGCAGCCCCTCTTTGCCCCCCCTCTTTGCAGCCCCTCTTTGCCCCCCCTCTTTGCAGCCCCTCTTTGCCCCCCTCTTTGCAGCCCCTCTTTGCAGCCCTCTTTGCCCCCCTCTTTGCAGCCCCTCTTTGGACCCCCTCTTTGCCCCCCTCTTTGCAGACCCTCTTTGCTCCCCTCTTTGCCCCCCTCTTTGCAGCCCCTCTTTGGACCCCCTCTTTGCTCCCCTCTTTGCCCCCCTCTCTGCAGACCCTCTTTGCTTCCCTCTTTGCAGACCCTCTTTGCCCCCCTCTTTGCAGCCCCTCTTTGCAGCCCCTCTTTGGACCCCCTCTTTGCTCCCCTCTTTGCATCCCCTCTTTGGACCCCCTCTTTGGACCCCCTCTTTGCAGCCCCTCTTTGCTCCCCTCTTTGCCCCCTCTTTGCAGCCCCTCTTTGCCCTCCTTCTGCAGAGCTTAAAAAATAAAAAAATCTTCTATTCTCACCTCTCCACGACACCCGCGCTGCTTCCAGCTTCTCTTCTTCTGATGTACAGGACCTAGCGTGATGTCACAGTCACATGACCGGTTACCGGGTAACCGGTCATGTGACTGCACTGTGACGTCAGGCCAGGTCCTGGAAGCACAGAGCCGAGCGCAGGAGGCATCGCTGGATCGTGGAGAGGTGAGAATAATGATTTTTTTATTTTTAACCCTTTCATTTCACAGGATATCACTTCTGCAATGTATGAATATACATTGCAGAAGTGATATTATGGCACAGAGCGATTTTAGTGTACTGAGCATGCTCAGTGCACTAACATCGGGTCCGAGGAACTCAGCTGTTTCCTCGGATCCGCGCTCCATAGGCCCCATGTTGGAGGAGAGGAGGGGCGGGCACCGGGCAGAGCTGCAGGACAGGAAGTCCCCTCCTCCCTCCTCTCTGGCCGGCGCGGCCGCCGGCGGTCAGCACGGGGCCCCCCAGGGGGTGCGGGGCCCTCCTTGGGGCGGGCTATGCGCCCTCCACAAGATGGCGCCCTAGGCGATCGCCTAGGGTCGCCTACCTATCGTCCCGGCCCTGCACAGGGAGTACAACCTCTGGTAGTGGAGGGAGGCCCCTGAGGTATCAGGTATTCAGTGCAGGTATCGCTCTTTCAATACTCAGATGGATCGCTCTGTCTGTGTTGCGTAAGCACTACTACATGGTTGATTCCAGCACTTTGCCATCAGCAGTAACTCTTCCAGCTCAGTTGTACGCAGCGCTGTTGAGTGGAAACCCATAGAGCCAACACAGCAGTGCCCACTCCAAGTAATACAACTTGAGTTCAACGGTCCTCTGTTTACAATTTAGACAACCTCTCCATGATTTTGGTCAGATGTGTGGGGCGTTATAGCGTTGCAAATTCTACAAAGATATGTGTTACCCCACCTTCATGTGTATGTCCTTCATTCTGGTATATATGTCCTCCATCCTAGTATATATTTTGCCCATTCTGGACCCCTTCTTGGTATATATGACACCCATCCCTGGCCCCTTCCTGGTATATATTGGCTGACTGGACCCTCCTGAACCTGGTGACCAGTGCCCCGGATTAAACAACTTTCTCATAAGTAAAGGTAAAAAGAACTGCATTCCTTGTGTCCTCCTGCTTCTTTTCCGAGCCTTCCTTGCAGCACACAGCACCATAACTACCACCGACATACTCTATATAGACGTCCTACCAAACCCCAGGGGCCTGCTCCGCCTGTGGGGAGTGTTCCATACAAGCTGCCCGTCCATCTATCCCTTGGGAGCCTATGCAGCAGTGCTGGTCATCCCTGACTAGGCACCACAGGCAGAGTCACATTGAACTACTGCCCTGTAAATGTCCCCTTAATTTGCTCGGTCAGGGTCACAGAGCTGGGCGAATGCCACTGTGACTTCCCCAAAAGACTGCCGGCTCGGGTAGCGAGTACCCCAGGCCCTTACGACCGTAGCAACTGGCGTCACAAACAGGATTTGCAAGCCCTGCTAACCAGGGTGCTGTGTGCAAGAGACTGTGCATAATTGAACTGTGTAAACCACCGCCATCGGAGTTAATGCTATGCGGGGTGTCTCATCATGGGTGGAGCTTCAGAAACAGCGCCAATGCCGACCGCTCCTGCTCACATAGACTGCATCTAGAGTTGTGTTGTCGAGCAGAGGGACCCGTCTGTCTCTGTGACATCAGAAGGTGGGAGGAAGTAGGCTCCGGTCTGAGCCCCTGCGGCAGGTACAAGAGCCATCCCGTCTGTGGAGTAGCCGCCTGCTAACTCAGTGAATGTGGCTGTACAGTGACCGTCTGTGTGAAGAACCGCAGCCAGCAATATTAGAAACAGTAACTCAGAACCTGGCAAGAGTTAACTGGGGGGAAAGATGCCCAACTTAGGCGAAGTTCCAGCAGCGGGCACTGCGGCGGCCCCCATAATGCCGCTGTCTATGCCATATATCCCAGGAACGGCCTGGTTACCACAATACTCAGGGGAGTTGCATACCCTAAGCCATTTTAAAGAGACTGTGTAGCCTCTTTGATGTTTACCCCTTGGCCAAAGGACTGAAGGTCAGCATTCTAATCGGTCAGCTAACTGGTACCACCCAGAGGGAAGTCAAATCCTGGCCAGACACTGATAAATGAACGGTCAAGCACATATTAGCAAAACTAAAAGACATTTTTAACACTCGTACTGCGGCAGAAATAAAAATGTGGTTCTTTGGCTGCAAGCAAAGGGTGCAAGACAGTGTGAGAGAATATGCCCTCAACCACCAGGAGGCACTGCGAGTCATCAAGCAGATTGATTCTGATGGCGTGCAGGAGGAAGACATGCTGTTAACAGAGCAATTCATAGAGGGACTCCTGTCTAACATGCATAAGACTCAATTGCGTATGATGTTGTAATGAGGTGAACAATTCAGACTGCCGCATTGAGATGGACATAGAATTGGACTTTGTTTCCGCACTTGTCCACCAGGGGGCATTAGTGGACTGTACAATCACAGAGGGTGGAAATCCCCCACCATCTCTTTTGTTTACCCAGGAAGAAAAAGCAGAGAAACAGAGCAGTGCAGACACAGAGTTCAGCAAGGACAGACCTGTGTGTGGTGTCTCCCGACATAGGGCTCTTTTGCAGCCGGATTCTTGGGAAGAAATAACCCGTGAAAATCGTTGCTGCAACCCCCGGTCTGCAGGACCTTGTCTTACCGAGGGTCCAACTCAAATTCAGGACATTGCCTCCGGAATTCAGGACATTGCCACCGGATTACATGTGTAGGGGCTGTGACCGACATAAGGGAGCCCTCTGTGCTACTTGTGATCTCCTTTCTGCTGATCGGTGTGCCCCGGGACAAGGAGAGAGACTAACAAAAATCTGTTACCTGCGGAAGAAGACCGAAGAGGAGGACTGAGGAGTTTCCCCCTTCAGCGCTGCACCGGGACCCGTCATCGTGAGACCCCAGGCCTGCCACGTGGGAGCGACATCTATCTTCCGTGATAGACTGGTACGTGATTTGAGGGAAAGTTAGGGAAAGATATCTCCATTTTGTTTGTTTTCTTTTTCTTCTTCTTGCTGCGCACCCGGATAAAGTGAAGATCCAGAGACTCCACCATATACATGTGTGCAGCTAGATCAGTTGACTGTGTTATAGATATGTTTTACAGTAAAGAAATGTTACTACCGGTTAAATCTGAGTATGGAGATTCTGTTGAAGCCAGACATACACACACACCCGCGGCCTTGCCACCGGTCGCTACATCTGGCGTACTCGGCAGGATGTGTGATCAACAGAATCTCCTCCCGGTAGTAACTTATAACTGGACAGCCCCCCCGGCATCTATTGTCAATCAGGTGAGGAATTTTAACGGACGGAACTATCCTGTAACTGAATGAACCGAACAACTTAAGATAGTGGGGGAGATGTATAACATTGATCCTAAGACCTTAGCAGAAATGGCCATGCTAACATTAGAGGGGGAAGCGTGGACGACAGTCAGGCTGGAGACGGTTAGGGGCCGGCGTACGTTGGATGACTTGGTGAGGGTGCTGGAGAACACCTATGGGCCGACCACATATGCGGGAACATTACGGTATATGTTCTTCCGGCATACTCAACTCGAGTCGGAGGACATCCCTCAATATGCCAACGCCTTCCAAGTACTGCTTGAACAAGCCTGCAGAAAAGGAGAACAGATAGCTAGTACGGGTGCCCGTGACCTGGTGTTGAGAGATCAATTCGTGACTGGATTAAGAGACCCGTACCTTAACCGCTCACTGCAAGATCTACTCCGGATAAATCCAGCCCTTACGTTCGCTGAAGTTAAGCAAGAAGCGATAGAACGTTCGAGAGGACCTGTTATGGAGGCCCAGACTTATACCGCGGCTTGCAGGTCCATAACTGGTGTCAGAACCCCGAACAGTGACACGGAAGAACTGAAGCAGATGGTGGCAGAATTGCAGAAACAAGTGTTGCAGCTCACCCTGGACCAACAGGCGGACAGGCAAGTGAGACAACAACCCGGCCGGACGATGGGAAGATGCTGGACATGCGGTGATCCCCGCCATAGAGCAAACCGTTGCCCCCAGAACGTTCAAGTCCATCCACGGGCCGATATATCAGAACCAGCAAGTCATGCCCCACAGCAGCGGCCACCTTTAAACTAGACGCCCCTGCCAAAGAGGCTCACTCGGCAGGGGAGGCCAAGGAGAGGGGTGTAGGAAAACAGAGCCAGCAACGGAACAAACTTGCATCAAACAGACCTACCCTGGAAGTATTATTGGAAGGGACCGCCGTGCTAGGATTAATGGATACTGGGTCTCAGGTATCCACCATCTCCGAGCAGTTTTACGAAGAGTATCTGAAGCCGCGGGTTGCCTATGACCCTGATACTACTATCAAGATCAAAGCAGCCAATAATCTACCCATTCCGGTGACGGGAGTTGCCTGGATGAACACCGAAGTGTGTGGGCAAGATCTCGGGAAGAGAGGGATAATCGTGGTCAGGGAAGGCTGTGGATCAGAAACGCCCATGATTATTGGGATGAACATCTTGAAAGACCTGAATCTTGTGTTGGTTACCAAGAGGGGGCCCAAGTACTGGCAAGAAGTGACCACACATAGGGCCACCCGCCGAGCCTTCCAACAAGTGGTCCGGACCTGCAATCTCCAGCGAATGACAGAAGAACAACTGCCGCTGGCCACGATCACAGTACCCCGCCATACTAGGATAACTTTACCTGCTGAGAAGGAAACCGTTATCTCGCTACCAAAGCACCACAAGACAGATCGAAGGCGTGGAGGTGCTGATTGAGCCGCGCACCCCGAAGGAAGGGAAGCTGAACCCCCTAGTTGCTCGAACGCTAGCCGTTGTGAGAAAGGGGAGGATTCCTGTCAGGCTGGGTAACACGGCTAACGTGAGCATTGACCTAGAGGCTGGGACACAACTCGCCCGAGTTTACGCCCTAACCGAAGAGGTGAACCCTATGAAACCCCTCCAGTTTGCACCGTCTACAGAGAGAGATTGGACAGTGACGGTCTCTGCCATGGCCGCTGTCGCGGGTGACGTCAACGCGGGGCGAGAACTACGAGCAAAAGTGCCAGTTGGACATATCCCAATACTCCAACCAAGAAGTGTCCCAGGTAGAAGAGTTACTTCAAGAGCACCAGGCGTCCTTTGCCCGGCATGACACTGACTTTGGATGCACCCCCAGTATCAAGCACGAAATCCCCACAGGTGATACCGCTCCTATCCGTGAAAGGTACCGCCAAATACCTCCCCAACAATACCAAGAAGTGAAAAATCTCCTGAATTCCATGTTACACGCTGGAGTGGTACGAGAAAGCCAGAGCCCCTGGGCTACACCAGTGGTGATAGTCAAGAAGAAAGACGGGTCCCTGAGGTTCTGCGTGGACTACCGCCGTTTGAATGCTTGCACCATCCGAGACTCATACCCTTTACCAAGGATCGAAGAATCCCTGACAGCCCTGAAGAAAGCTAAATATTTTTCGTCATTGGACCTGGCCAGCGGCTATTGGCAGGTACCCATGCACGAGAAAGATAGAGAAAAGACTGCTTTCATCCTACCCATGGGCCTGTACGAGTTCGACCGGATTCCCTGTGGTCTGAACAACGCGCCAGGGACCTTCCAGCGACTGATGGAGCGCTGCCTGGGGGACTTCAACTTCGACTTCACCCTCATTTACCTGGACGACATCGTAGTCTATTCGGCCACAATTGAAGAACACCTGCAACAGCTGGGCTGTGTGTTTCATAGGCTGAGAAAACATGGCCTGAAGTTGAAACCCAGCAAGTGCTGTCTTCTGCAGCCCGAGATCAATTACCTGGGTCACCGGATCTCGGCCGAAGGTGTACAGCCGTCTTCAGAGAAAATAGCCGCCGTGCGGGACTGGCCACAGCCTACGAACGTCAGAGAGGTCAGGGCCTTCCTGGGGTTGGCCGGTTACTACCGCCGGTTCGTAAGAAACTTCGCCCGGCTTGCTGCACCCTTGCACGAACTGCTTCGAGGGACCACCAACGGCCCCAGAGGACGACCCATCAGCTGGGGACCCAGCCAGGAAGAATCCTTCCAAGCCCTAAAGGGTGCCTTGACTTCACCTCCCATCCTTGCATATGCAGACTACAATCTCCCTTTCCAACTACATACCGATGCCAGCCTACAAGGTCTAGGGGCAGTACTTTCACAAGTACAAGAAGGCAAGGAGCGTGTCATAGCCTATGCCAGTCGATCCCTACACGAGGGCGAGAAGAACCCCACCAATTATAGCTCGTTCCGGCTGGAGCTGTTGGCCCTAACGTGGGCTATGGCGGAGAAATTTGCAGGATACCTCACAGGGACGGAAGTACTGGTCCTGACCGACAACAACCCGTTGGCCCACTTAGAAAATGCGAAGCTCGGAGTCATGGAGCAGCGTTGGATGGCTCGACTCTCTAAGTTCAACTACAAGATCAAATACAGGGCTGGGGCTGAGAATCAAAATGCGGACAGCCTGTCTAGAGTGTCATACCCCTTACTCACCAGAGATCGGGATGAAGAACTAGAAGGAGACGAGATGCCCGACTTTGCAAGGCTTGCCCAACAGATGATGGATTACCTCCAGTTCGTTGTGGGCGAAGTTGGAACTCCAGTGGGGGTCACACCGTGTTCCCAAGAGTGGTGCAGGCTCCAGGACCAGAACCCTGAATGGGCCCTACTCAAGCAATGGGTGAAGCAACAGCAGAAGCCCTCCTCCGAAGCACGGTCACGACTGTCTACCGGAACCTTGACCCTGCTCAGCCAGTGGGACCGGCTGGTTCTGAGAGAAGAAGTACTATACCGGAAGGTTCTCTTGTCTCACATGCTGGAGGAATGCACACAAGTTGTAGTACCTGCTCAGTTAGCCCGTGAGATGGTGGCCGAAGCCCACAAAAGGAATGGACACTTCGGAGTAGATAAGACCTTTCGGTGGATTCAACAATCTATCTATTGTCCGGGGCTCCGCAAGCTGGTCGAAGACGTCTGCAGAACCTGTCGCACCTGTGAACTGCACAAGTCCACTGAACAGCGTGCACCTGTCCAGACGATCAAAACCTCCAGGCCTCTTGAGCTGTTGATGGTGGACTATCTGCTGATCGGGACGGCGAGCAGTGGCTATCAATACTGCCTAGTCATGGTGGACCACTTCACAAAATTCGCCGTCGTTGTTGCTACCAAGGACCAGACGGCCGAATCGGCTGCACAGGCCATCTGTCGACAGTTCATCCACGTCTATGGATGTCCGGAGAGGTTACACTCCGACCAGGGGGCTTGTTTCGAAGGCAGAGTCATCGAGGAGCTGCATCGGATGTATGGGATCCAGAAGTCGAGGACCACTCCTTACCATCCACAAGGGAACGGTGCATGTGAACGCTTTAACCGGACCCTACTCCAGCTGATCCGCACCTTGGCCGAAGATAAGAAAGATCGATGGCCCCAATTCCTTCCAGATCTAGTATGGGCCTACAACAACCAGGTCCACTCCGTGACTGGCTACACCCCACACACCCTTCTCTTTGGCCGCCCAGGAAAAGGGGTCCATGACCTGAACCTATTCCGCCCAGAAGAAGATGTCTGCCATAACTACCCCTCCTGGCTAAATGCTCACCGACAGAAGATGGAGACTGTACACCGGCTGGTGAGTCAACAAATCCGGGGCCAGATACATGCTGACCCACTCCCCGTGCAGGAGAAACCCTTAAAGTTGGGACAGCTAGTCTTGCTCCGTATTAGGAAGCCTCAAGGGAAACTTCGAGCCAAGTGGGAGACTGAAGTCTACCGGGTAATTGAACGCCCTTACCCCAATGGACATGTATACCGAGTGCGGGGTGAAGACAGCCGCAGCACCCGCACTGTGCACCGAAATATGTTGCGCCCCTGCCGCTCCCGGCCTGACTCCCCTCCCACAGTAACCGGAGGGGGTGACGCTGCTGACATGACTGACGTCACGGACATTTCTCAACATAGAGATCACATCGACTCTGAGACCGGTGACCCACCTACACAGACCAGTCCCTCTCCCGGATTACTGACTGGAGTGGGGCGCAAAGACAGTGACGAGGAGGGGAACAACCGACTATTGCGACGCACTAACCGCACCACTGCTGGGATCCCGCCCGGACGGTCTTACAGGGACCAGTATGTATGGCCCACCTCTCAACCAACCCCTGCGACATCTACAGCCATCACTGCCTTGGAGCCGGCGGTTGTTGACAGGGACTGCCAACCTTTAAGTGGGGGGGTATGTAATGAGGTGAACAATTCAGACTGCCGCAGTGAGATGGACATAGAATTGGACTTTGTTTCCGCACTTGTCCACCAGGGGGCATTAGTGGACTGTACAATCACAGAGGGTGGAAATCCCCCAACATCTCTTTTGTTTACCCAGGAAGAAAAAGCAGAGAAACAGAGCAGTGCAGACACAGAGTTCAGCAAGGACAGACCTGTGTGTGGTGTCTCCCGACATAGGGCTCTTTTGCAGCCGGATTCTTGGGAAGAAATACCCCGTGAAAATCGTTGCTGCAACCCCCGGTCTGCAGGACCTTGTCTTACCGAGGGTCCAACTCAAATTCAGGACATTGCCTCCGGAATTCAGGACATTGCCACCGGATTACATGTGTAGGGGCTGTGACCGACATAAGGGAGCCATCTGTGCTACTGTGATCTCCTTTCTGCTGATCGGTGTACCCCGGGACAAAGAGAGAGACTAACAAAAATCTGTTACCTGTGGAAGAAGACCGAAGAGGAGGACTGAGGAGTTTCCCCCTTCAGCGCTGCACCGGGACCCGTCATCGTGAGACCCCAGGCCTGCCACGTGGGAGCGACATCTTCTTCCGTGATAGACTGGTACGTGATTTGAGGGAAAGTTAGGGAAAGATATCTCCATTTTGTTTGTTTTCTTTTTCTTCTTCTTGCTGCGCACCCGGATAAAGTGAAGATCCAGAGACTCCACCTTATACATGTGTGCAGCTAGATCAGTTGCCTGTGTTATAGATATGTTTTACAGTAAAGAAATGTTACTACCGGTTAAATCTGAGTATGGAGATTCTGTTGAAGCCAGACATACACACACACCCGCGGCCTTGCCACCGGTCGCTACAATGTCATAACAAAACCCTGACATGAACTTTGCTCAGTTCAAGGACAGGGCAATCCGCATGCTATGAGAGACGACTCCTATTGGCACAGCGCCCACTAAACACCCAGGGATACTGTACCACCAGGAAGCAGTGTCTTTGCCTCAGAAACCTTCCAACGCCGATGAGCCAGCACAGAGTGACGAACCTTCTGCAGACTTGCACCTACAGGTACAGGAACTAACCAAGAGCGTGGCTGCATTGGCAAAAATGGTACAGTCTCTGCAAGTGTCTTCTTCTACAGAGAAGATCCAGCTAGCATCTGAGTCCAGATGACCTGCCGTTGTGTCAACAGAGGAGGATCCCTTCGACCCGCGCCAGAGGAAGGGACACCGACTCCTCCAACCCGACGAGGTGACCCATCTGCTAATGCTGCAACAAGGTTGGTCACATTGCGTGGTGGTGTCCTTTAAACGAACAACCCCTGGGGCAGGGGACCAACCCTCAGGAGTGAAGCAGCCTGGTCCAAGCAACTGGAGGGACAAGTACGTCAGGGGACGGCCGATGCTGCCCGTTGTGATTGATGGCATCCCGTTAAATGCTATTTTGGACACCAGTTCCCAGGTAACCACTATGCCTCATATCCTTTACAAACATTATTGGGCTGACACTGACTTTAACCATCACCCTGATGATGACTTAACTATAATAGCAAGTAACAGTCAGCCCTTGCCTCAGATGGGGTATAAAGAGGTTACCATTAAGGTAGGGAGAGTGAAACTTAAATCCCAGGGTTTGATAGTTGTGGATGTTGATAAACGTGAATGCAATCCCATGATCACCCTAGGTACGAACATCATTGAGAACTGTCTTGGTGAAATTATTCTGCTATTACTACAGGCAGGTGAAACCGCTTGCTCCAGACAACAACTACTGCTGCACAAAGCACTCATGCAAAGACAGCTGGTAGAACAGTCTGGTGGAGAGATTGGCAGCATAAGGGTGAGTGACCCGTACCCCATTGTGCTACCCCCAAGAGTGAGATGATGATATGGTGTAGAGCAGCGATTGGCATCAGAGGCCGAGACTACCATGCCCTGGTAAAGCCAGTTTACTCTGACAGCAGACCCACTATCCTTACAGCTAGAGAGGTGGTAGATGTCAGAAAGGAGAGATTGCCCATACGAGTACTAAATTGTGGGAAAAAAGAAGTCAGCTTATCCAGGTATACCATAGTAGCCAAGCTCTTTACTGTCATTAACAACGCAATACAGGCAGTAGAACCCTTTGGACCCATCTGAAATGACGGAGGACAACGACTCCTCGGGACAGTTGGAGTACTGGTGTCAGAAGATGCACGTTGGCACTGACTACACCCCTTCACATCAGAAAGATGGGGTCTACTGGGTAGTCCAGGAATGCAAAAGGGTATTCAGTAAGAACCCTCTGAATTTTGGGCAGGTAAAAGGGATTCAGCATCATATCCCGACAGGTGATCAACCACCTATTAAAGAGAAATATCACCCTATCCCTCCGGCTCACTATCAGTGCGCCAAGAACATGTTGAGAGAGATGAAAGAGGCAGGGGTAATAAGAGATGGCTGTAGCCCCTGGGCAGCTCCCCTGGCACTAGTCAAAAAGAAGGATGGTACCATGCATATGTGTGTCGACCATATGAAGATTAATCGAATCACCCATAAAGACGTCTATCCCTTGCCACGTATCGAGGAGTTGCCCTAAAATCAGCTAAATACTTGACTCTAGATCTCACTAGTGGGTACTGGTAGGTTCCCATTGCAGAGGCAGACAAGGAGAAGACTGCATTTACCACAACAATGGGCTTATGTGAGTTCAATTGCATGCCATTCGGACTGTGCAGTGCACCTGAAACATTCCAAAGGTGAATGGAGTGTTTCCTTGGGCACAAGAACTTTGAGACAGTACTGTTATATTTGGATGATGTAATTTTATATTCCTGGACTTATGAGGACCATCTGAAACATCTAGCAGAGTTATTCGAAGCCCTATCCAAGTTTCATCTCCTGAAACCCAAGGTACAATACCATGGTCATGTCATGAGCGTGAAAGGCGTCACACCAGATCCAGACAAGGTAACCATTATCAAGGACTGGCAGCAACCAACCTCTATTCGTGAGGTGTGACAATTTCTAGGGTTGGTCGGCTATTACAGATGATTCATTACGGGCTTTACAAAAATAGCCACTCCCTTCAAGACCTCTTAGTGGGCCACTCTAAAAGACGAAGACCAGGAGCCCCCTGATAGAGTGGGATGCCAAGGTGGAAGAATTCTTCAACCACTTAAAGTTAGCTCTCACTGGAGACTAGAGATAAGCCACCACCCTAGTGTTCGTGTTCGATTCGTCAAATCGGCGGGGTGTTCAACGAATGTTCGTCGAATGCTTGGCAAAGAGCGTCGAACACCCCGGAACACTAAATAAACTGCTATGTGGGGCTGTTTCACTTCCGCAATGTATATACATACATTGCGGAAGTGAAATTAAGTAAAATATAGTGTTAAAAAAAAAAATGTATGCTCACCTGTCTGCTGATAGGACCTGTGGTGACGTCAGTTATCGCGAAAACTCCGGTCATGTGATAACATGACGTCACCACAGGTCCTATCAGCAATAGGACCTTGCCAGAAAGGTTAAAATAGACATTTTTATGTTTTGGACACTTTCTTTAAGTAAAAGCAAGTGTCCAAAATATAAAATGTCTATTTTAACCTTTCCAGCAAGGTCCTCTTGCTGATAGGACCTGTGGTGACGTCATGTTATCACATGACCGGAGTTCCCGCAGTAACTGACGTCACCACAGGTCCTATCAGCAACAGGACCTTGCCGGAGCCATCGGTGGACCGCGGACAGGTGAGCATACATTTTGTTTTTATTTTTAACATTTTATTTTACTTAACAGCTGTTTATTTTGGCTGAAAATGCAGCAGATGCGGTTTTCTGACCGCATCTGCCGCATTTTCGAACCAAAATCAAACAGCTTTTCGAATTGCCGAATTTGAACTAAATCGTTTGAATTCGGCGCATGACTCGAACACTGCCAAAAACAACTCGGATTTGAGATTGGCGAACAATTCGAGACGAAATCCTGTCTTACCCCGACTACTGTCAGCCGTTCATCCTTTACACAGATGTACTGTGCATCACTAGGGGGGCATGTCACGCCCCTAAGGTCTGGTTGCTACAAGGTCTAAGGGCTGAATTGCCTTCCTCACCAGAGGTGGTATCATGCTTGGAAGCAGAAGGAGCTCCCCATGTTAGATTAGATGCACACACAAGACCTGATCCCTGACCAGAAAACAGAGCCCATAATCTCAGTTTTGAGGGTGCTGCCTCTTCCAGCTAGGGGGAGGAGTTAGAGTGAAGCAGTGAGAGAGAGAAAGGGAAGGGAGAAGAAACAGAAGGTGGAGAGAGAGCTCTGGGATTGGAGAGCTGGAGAGCTCACCCAAGAGCTCAGGATGCCAGAATCTGGAAGACAGGAGATGTGCCCGATAGCACAACAGTTTACCGAGAGCCCAGATCTGCAAGCAAAACAGCGGTACTCGTTACAGGTTTGCACTGTCTGCTAGTCGGGAGCTAGTACACGAGTGAGGGAAAAGGACCATAGAATAGTTCACAGGCAGCTGGACCCCAAACTGAAAGGTGTAGCAGGTCGACTCCGACTGCTACCAGGCTGACTGGACCCTCCTGAACCTGGTGACCAGTGCCCCGGATTCAACAAATTTCTCATCAGTAAAGGTAAAAAGAACTGCATTCCCCGTGTTCTCCTGCTTCTTCTCCACCCCCTCCTTACAGCACACAGCACCATATCTACCACCGCCATACTCCATATAGACTTCCGACCAAACCCCAGGGGCCCACTCCGCCTGTGGGGGTGTTCCATACAAGCTGCCTGTCCATCTATCCCTTGGGTGCCTATACAGCAGCACTGGTCATCCTGGACTTGGCACCAAAGGTGGAGTCATGATCAACTACAAGTCCCCTTAATTTGTTCAGGGCTGGGAGACCGCCATCATGACTTCCCCAATGACTGCCGACCCGGCTACCAAGTACTCCAGGCCCTTACGACTGTTGCAAAGGAAAAATAAAAGCTGATGCTGCAGTGGCGTAGGACATAGCCAGCCTCTATGGGCAGGCTAGGAATGTGAGAGCGGCAGTGCCACTACCAAAAGGAGGTCATGTGGCAATGCAGGGGAGCTCTGCTGGTATTACAGTGACCCCCATCCCCTTACAAGGCCAGACATAAATCTCATCAGGAGAACAGGAGCGTGTATATTCTCCTTAGATTCCCATGACCTCTTCTCAGGACCAAAAACCTCCCAATTTACTGGGAAGAGGGTTCTTCCTCCATCCTTCTTGGCTAAGATGTTATTTACTTCAAAGACATCTTCTGAGATGACTGGCGAAGATTTGGCAGAAGGGTCTTTGAAGAAGTGGCACACACACACATAAGGAGCAATATGTGGAAAGAGTTGGGCACCTGAAGCGAAGCAGGAAACTTTAGCTTGTAGGAGACTCCGTTAAAAGGTTTGATGACCTCTAAGGGACCAATGTAACAAGAGTCAGCTTATAAGAAGTATCTTAAGACTGATGTTTCTAGAAGAGAGACACACCTTATCACCTTATTTCCAGGATAAAAACATGGTAGATCCAACCATCTCTTATCCATTTATCTCTTCATCCATTGAGAAAACTTATGTAAGGTGGACTTGGTGAGCGTCCAGACCTTGGAAAAGTCTTTAGCGAAGACTTTGGCCACAAGGATGCTGTTGGCAGCGGATCATTCAGGATATTCTCAAAGCATGTCGACAACAGAACAGAGCTTTAATTATCAATAAACAGGTACAGATATGATAGGCTTTGTGGAATCAGGAATATACATATCTAAGGCTGGCTTCACATTGGTGTTCCCCTCCGCAGCGTTCTGCGGAGGGGAACCGCTATGTGAGCACAGGCACCGCAAGTCCCTATGTTTATCATGGGGACGCACGGTGCTGCGCTTGACTGCGTATGACCGTGCGCTCCCATTCATTTCCCTGTGTGATTTGTACGCATGCGAATGCTTGCGTACAAATCACACACTCTCGTCCGCACCCTGAACACGACAGAACGCTGCGAAGGGGAACTCCAGTGTGAAGGCACCCTTAATTGTCACTGTGCAGCATCAGCAGGCTGCTTCTCCTCTCATGCACAGACACAGGAAACTGGGTACAGTCACATGGTCTTTCCTGTATGTGAGCCTCTGGGAGTGTTTTTTTTAGCTAACTTTATAGACAACTAACTGAACTACCCGGCTTCGCCCGGGTTAATAACTGCTGTTAACAAAATAGAATGTGTTAACAAAAATGTATTCAGCACACAAAAACCACAAAACAAATCGATAGAAATGTAATTATTAAAAGGCAAAAACTAAGCTAATAGAAGCATTTCACAACATATATTTCAACACCACAGATATTCCACACAGATTAAACTAAATTGGCCAAGTAATGTGAAATAATCTTCTACTCCTTATTCGAGAGCCTTTTGATAGACGACATTCTTAGTTCTTCCTTCAGGTGCAAAGACAAACAGATTTTTGGCTGTTCCAACTCTTGAACAGGCCACATAAAGTTGACCATGAGAAAAGCATGGAGATTGTAAATCAATTCCAACTACTTTCAAAGACTGTCCCTGAGCCTTGTTGATGGACATAGCAAATGCCAGTCGAACAGGAAACTGGAGGTGTTTAAAATCAAAAGGCAAATCAGATGGAATAAGAGGAATTGTTGGAATGAAAACATCTTCTCCTGTGGCACATCCTGTCAAAATGGTTGCCTCAATTACATGTGGAAACAGGTTCTTAATCAAGAGTCTTGTTCCATTACACAGCTTTGGTGGATCCTCGCTATCCTCTCCTCAGAAAGTTCATTGGCCCTTGAGGAAGCAGCTCTTGTTTTCATCTCTGCAAGCCTCGCTTCCCTCTTCTCAGAAAGTTCATTGGCCCTTGAGGAAGAAGCTCTTGTTTTCATGTCTGCAAGCCTCGCTTCCCTCTCCTCAGAAAATTCATTGGCCCTTGAGGACGAAGCTCTTGTTTTCATGTCTGCAAGCCTCGCTTCCCTCTCCTCAGAAAGTCCATTGGCCCTTGAGGAAGCAGCTGCTGTTCTCATGTGTGTCAGCCTTGTTTCTCGGTCTTCACATTTTTCACTCACCCGTAATGCAGCTTTTCTTTTTGCATCAGCTGACATTCGTGCCAAGGAACTCCTTTTCTTATGAGGCATTATTGTGGTAAAAATAGTCTCTAACTGGCAGTTTCTATATCCTCTCACATAGAGGTAATGTGACTGACATCAGCCTTTCCACCAACACACCCTAACTGACATCCTATTACCTCACAGACATCCTATTACCTCACAGAAGCTTTACTGAGAATGTCCTTTGTTGTCTATGTAGTGAGGTGAGCAATTCAGATTGTATCATAGAAATGGATATGGAAATGAACTGTGCACAGTCCGCTACTGCCCCCTTGTGGACAAGTGCTGAAACAAACGCAGAAAAGAGGGAAATTCCCTTTTCAGCAAAAGTGTTTACCCAGGAAGGGAAAGAGCGGGAAGTCAGTGCAGATCCAGAGCTGAGCCAGGGGAGACCTGCGTGTGGATGTCTGTTGAAAGAGGGCTACTTTGCTACACCTTGCCGGAAAAATCACCCCGCAGAAGCCCCAGTGACTGATCCTGGGCCACTGGACTTTGGTGCTGTGACTCTGGCCGCTCTGCAAAACCTTGCCCGCCGAGCACCCGGAGTGCATGTGCAGGGGCCGTGACCGACATAAGGGAGCCATTTGTACTGCCGTGATCTCCCTCCTGCTGCTCGGGGTGCCCCCGAGACTGAGAGAGACTTCTGTGCTGCTGTGGGCCCCCTTCTGCTGCTCGGTGTGCCCTGAGACTGGGAGAGACTAACAAAGAAAGATTCCGTTACCTGCGGAAGGAGACCAAAGAAGAAGACTGAGGAGTTTCCCCCTTCAGCGCTGCACCGGGACCCGTCCTTGTGAGATCCCCAGGCCTGCGACGTGGGAGCGACATCTTCTTCTGTGATAGACTGGTACGTGATTTTAGGGAAAGTTAGGGAAAGATACCTTCATTGTTGTGTTTTTTTTTCTTTTCTTGCTGCGTACCCGGAAGAAGTGAAGATCCAGAGACTCTAATATATACAAGTGCGCATATAGTTCGGTTGACTGTGATATAAACATGTTTTACAGTAAAGAAATGTTACTACCGGTTAAATGTGAGTATGGAGATTCTATTGAAGCAAGACATACACACACACCTGCGGCCTTACCACCGGTCGCTTCATCTATATTAACCAATCAGAGCTCAGATTAACAGTAGCAAAATAGAAGCTGAGCTGTGATTGTTTGCTATTGGCAGCCTGATAAATCCCCAGACAACAGGAAACCCTCCCCCCTGACAGTATATATTAGCTCACACATACAGATAGCTCATGTGACTGACAGCTGCCGTATTTCCTATATGGTACATTTGTTTCTCTTGTAGTTTTGCTGCTTATTAATCAGATTTTTATTGTTGAAGGATAATACCAGACTTGTGTGTGTTTTAGGGCGATTATGTGGCGAGGTTGGCGTATGTGTGGTGAAATGTGTGCTGAGGGTGGTATATGTGTTCAAGCACGTGGTAGTGTGAGGCGCATTTTGTGTGTGTGTTCATATCCCCGTGTGTGGTGAGTATCCTATGTCGGGGCCCCCCACCTTAGCAACTGTATGGTATATACTCTTTGGCGGCATCGCTTTCATTCTTTAAGTCCCCCTTGTTCACATCTTGTAGCTGTCAATTTGCCTACAACACTTTTCCTTTCCCTTTTTCCCCATTATGTAGATAGGGGCAAAATTGTTTGGTGAATTGGAATGCGCAGGGTTAAAATTTCACCTCACAACATAGCCTATGACGCTCCCGGGGTCCAGACGTGTGATTGTGCAAAATTTTGTGGCTATAGCTGACAGCTGTCGATTTTCCTCCAACACTTTTCCATTCACTTTTTCCCCATTATGTAGATAGGGGCAAAATTGTTTGGTGAACTGGAACGCGCGGGGTTAAAATTTCGCCTCACAACATAGCCTATGACGCTCTCAGGGTCCAGACGTGTGACTGTGCAAAATTTTGTGGCTGTAGTTGCGACGGTGTAGATGCCAATCCCGGACATACATACATACACACATACATACATACATAACACACACATTCAGCTTTATATATTAGATGAACAAACCTAGCAATAGAACACTTACATATACAGGAATATAGTTGTTGCACTAAACATATTCCAACAGATGCCCTAAGAGATTGACCCCGAAAGAGGAACATTGGGATGTGGTCCTAAACGATGAAAAGCGGGGAATTCGCTGAAGACTCACATACATGGTTATTATACAAAAGCTCAGCCTATGGAAAAACTTAACCCAGTCACCATGGTGCACATGTGAAAAGGGTCGCAGATAATTGGAAACGGCCTGGTTAACCCACTCCACCTGGCAATTGGACTGTGGATGGCATACAGATGAGAAATCCAGACGAATTTGGACATAAATTGAACACATCTATAAGATAAAATGTGAAGTAGCAGTCCATGAAGATAAAATATATGCTGGACTAACTTCTCAGCAAGCACAGGTGCAGATGTAGATCGGTCAAGGGAGTAAAGTGAGCCAATTTGAAGAAACTATCCTCTTTCCCCAAAAATAAGATACTGTCTTATATTAATTTTTGCTCCTAAAGGTGCACTATGTCTTATTTTCTGGGGATGTCTTATTTTTCCATGAACCCCATCATCCCCTTGCAGCCCCCAATATCTCCTTGCAGCCCTATTCATCCCCATATATCCTTCAATATCCCCATCATCTCCTTGCAGCCCCCAATATCCTATTACAGCCCTCATCATCCCCTTGCAGCCCTTAATATCCCCTTGCAGCCTCCAATATCCCCTTGCAACCCCCATCATCCCCATTCAGGCCCCATTATCCCCATCATTCCCTTGCAGCCCCCAATATCTCCATCATCCCCTTGCAGCCCCCAATATTCCCATCATCCCTTGCGGCCCCCAATATTCCCTTGCAGCCCCCAATATCCCTTTGCAGCCTCCATCATCCCCATGCAGGCCCCAATATCCCCATCATTCCTATACAGCCTACAATATCCCCATGCAGTCCCCAATATCACTATGCAAGCCCCAATATCCCCATCATCCCCTTGCAGCCCCCAATATCTCCATACAGCCCCCAATATTCCCATTAAGGTGCTTGAAGAAAGGAAGAAACACACACACCCACACTCTCACAGATCCGCCACTGCATGTATTTCGTGCCCCCAGGCGTCGCACTGAGATCTTTCAGCTACTGTAGATTTACAGGAAGCTGCTGGCTAATCTGACGCTGGAGGCTGCTTGCGTCTGAATGGCTTCCCGTACACGTACGGCAGGTGAGAGCTCAGAGCGGCTCTGGAAAAAATACAGTGCCAGACAGTGGTGGACAACAGCAGTCAGTAAATACCTAGAATAGTAGCTGCATGCCCTACTAGGTGGGCATGCTTAAAAAAGTAAAGTTCGATATGTCTTATGTCACAAACTTGGCCAGGACCTGCAGCTCTCTGGCGCCATCCTATCCTGCTGGCCAAACAAGGTATTGACAGAGGATAAGCAAAGGTGCGCAACTACTCTAATTTATGTCGACTATTGTGGCACGTGATGTGACTGGAACCTCCGGTTCCTGCTAGGAACATATATATACCACGATCCAGTCACCCCAGGTGCACAATATTACATAAATACAAAAGTATGCTGCCACCACTGACCTCTTTCAGGTGGATCAGTAACCTGTTTGGTAATGTGAATTTTCCAGGAGGAACGTGTCAGCTCGTTCATAGACCATGAAGAATGAAACCAGCAAAGTTATAATTTTTTACTCCAGAAAGTTGGCAGTGTTTACAAAAGATATAAAACATATTACATAAGAGATAATTTACATATATCAATACACAGTTATTAAAATAAAAGGAATTAAACTTACAGTTGTCGGTTCAGGGTACTCCCATGGAGTCTCCAGATGTTCCTTTCTTTAAGTCTTTCGGGGTCTAATCTGCTCTTCTCACTATTTAACCACCCTTGCAGAGCTGTCCCGCCAGACCCCTGGTCTCCTACGATGAAGCAAGGGTGTTCCTTTACCGGTACGCACGGGAGCGACCCACAGCAAAATCCTCCTGCCACCGGAATCTGGATCGATGCTCCTGTAATCTTGAACCTATTTTTGGGCCTGAGGGGTGAGGTACCTTCTTGTGGCGCTTACGGCTACCCGGTGATTATGGGCCCGCAGCTCGTCGGTTTGTGGCCAGGGATAAACTGCTGACCGCCTCGGCTTCCGTGTCGCTGGTGTTCCCCAGACGTTACCAGTCGGCTCCAGCCGGTTCTGGTCCGTCTCCTTCTGTCCTGGGCCCCCTCTTAGAGATGGGGATTCCTCCTATCGCAGAGCTGTCAGGCCCGTCCTCTCTGACTGCCTTCCCAGCACTAACTGACCAACTGTCACTCAAGTCTTATTGCACTAACCTAGGCCCCTCCCCCTTTTGGACCTACTGAATAATCAGTCCCTCTATACTAAGGTGGCCTAGTCCTGTGTGTGTGTGTCAGAGGGGCGCCACACTTGTCTTTTGTGTAACCCTCAGCTGCTCGGTGTCCCTTGTCTTTTGTGTGGCCCAGTAGAGTTCAACAATCACCTGCTTGGTGTATCTTGTCTTTTGTGTGGCCCAGTAGAGTTCAACCCTCACCTGCTCGGTGTCCCTTGTCTTTTGTGTGGCCCAGTACAGTTCAAGCTTCACCTGCTCGGTGTCCCTTGTCTTTTGTGTGGCCCAGTAGAGTTCCACGTTCGCCTGCTCGGTGTCTTTTAAAACAATGAAAAGAATTCATATTTTCCTAACATCTTATTTTCAGTGGTGCCTTATATTTAGCTTTTGTGCGAACCCCCTACTACGTCTTATTTTTGGGGAAGCACAGTACTTGTACTTCCACTCATTAATTTTCTGATTATTCACTGCACTGGCTCTAACAGCCAATCACAGACACCCATTCTCTGTGACAGCATCTGTGATTGGCTGTTGTGCCCCATACCCATTGTGTTGGCATCTGTGATTGGTTGCTATTGGCAACAAACATGCCATCATAGGGGTAAAAGAATAAAACCCCTTCATGACCTATGACGTTGTACCAGTAAGGGGGGTTTGATGTGAGCTCTGGCGCGGCGCTCACAATAAACACCCAATATCTCAGCTGATCTCATCAGCTGCGATGTCAGGGTAACAGCACCGATCGGATCCGGGATCCGATCGGCGCTGTTAACCCCTTGGATCCAGCTGTCAATCACTGACAGCAGGATCCAAGGCGGCCGCGGCGGGGAACGCGCTGTTCCCTGCCTGCTCCGGAGATCCCGCGATAATATCGCGGGATCTCCGGTGCTCACATGACAGCCCGGATGATGTCAGAGAGCGCTGCCAACCACAGCCCGTCCGCAATTCTGGGAGATACTGATGAGCTGCAGTTCATTGGTATCTCCCAGAAGCGATCAGCTTGTGCAGCAGGGTGCCTCTCTATGGGGCAGTGTAAAAATAAGTATTAATAAAAAAATAAAGTTTTTAAAAACCTGTAAAAAAAAAATATATATAAAAGTTCAAATCACCCCCCCTTTTCCCCCAATCACAATAAAAGTATTTAAAAAAATAAAATACACGTTTGGTGTCGCCGCATTCAGAATCGCCCAATCTATCATCATATTGAATCCGTTAATGAGAACTGTAAACTCCGTAATGGAAAAAATGGACCAAACGTCAAAATTCCGTTTTTTTGGTCACCGCAACATTGCTATAAAATGCAATAACAGGTGATCAAAACTGCGAATCCCCCAAAAAAATCATATCATTATAAATGTTAGCTCAAGACGCAAAAAATAAACCATCACACAGCCCCAGATCCCGAAAAATGAGAACGTTACGGGTCGCAGAACATGGCACAAAAAGTCTGTTTTTTTTTTTCAAACTTCTGAATTTTATTTCACCACCTAGATACCAATAAAGGTATACATGTTGGGTGTCTACGAATTCGTACCGAAGCGAGGCATCACCACGTGATGTTGGTTTTACCATATAGTGAACATGGCGACTAAAATACTCAAAAAACAAACGTGTTATTGCACTTTTTTTGCAATTTCCCTGTACACTATATGGTAAAATAAATTATTGCATATAAAAGTACAACTCATCTCGCAAAAAACAAGCCATCATATGTCTATATTGACGGAAAAATAAAAATGTTATGGCTCTTGGAAGCAGGGGAGCAAAAAACGACAATGAAAAATGAAAAATTCCAAGGTCATGAAGGGGTTAAAAAAATGTAGGCTTTGCTGTATTTTTGAATCTCAGTGCAGATAAAGCGGTCAGCTGGGGCTGCCATCCCCGCGGGGGTATATGCCCCATGTGCTTTCAAGTGCCAGGGATGAAATTCAGTCCCGACTTGTGGATAAAGATAACAAATGTTAGGTATTGATCTCCTCTCCTGTCGCTCCAGAGCTCCGGCTCACTATGATGTTAACTTCCGATGTATTCTACTATACGTATTAATCTGGATATGTATTGATTACTCATTGATTCTTACAACTATACTTCTTGATTACCCATGGTGCATATTTATTTACTAGATGGTGGCCCGATTCTAACGCATCGGGTATTCTAGAATACCTTGTAAACAGGAGTGAAGTTTGTCACACTGACTGACAGCCTTGTGGGCAGGAGTGAAGTGCATCACAGTGACTGACAGCCTTATAGACAGAAGTACAGTTCGTGACACTGACTGACAGCCTTGCAGACAGGAGTGAAGTTTGTCACACTGACTGACAGCCTTATAGACAGGAGTGAAGTTTGTCACACTGACTGATAGCCTTGTAGACAGGAGTAAACTGCGTCACACTGACTGACAGACCTTATAGACAGGAGTAATGAGTGAGAATGAGGCGGCTGTGAGGACGGAGGAGGCTGTGAGGACGGAGGAGGCTGTGAGGACGGAGGAGGCTGTGAGGACGGAGGAGGCTGTGAGGATGGATAAAGACAAATGTATTAAAAATAATAAAGATTCTTATACTTACCTCTTCGCCGAGTGCTCGGTGCCGGGAGTAGTAGCAGGCAGTGTGCTGCTAGGAGCTTGCATGATGTCAGAATAACAGCTGCGTTCGGCGCTGTGATTGGCCCGCTCGCGGTCATGTGATATGCACGTCACATATCACATGAACGCGAGCGGGCCAATCACAGCGCCGAACGCAGATGTCATTCTGACATCATGCAAGGTCCTAGCAGCACACTGCCTGCTACTACTCCCGACCCCGAGCAGTCGGCGGAGAGGTAAGTATAAGGATCTTTATGATTTTTAATACATTTGGCATTATTTTACATTTGATTTCGCAGTGTATAATACACTGCAAAATCAAATGGGGTTGAGACAGATGTCACACAGGGGTGGAGGAGCAGGATTCTTCCTCCCCTCTGTGACATCACTAAAGAAGTAGCCCTAAGGAGCCGGGGAATGCGGTGAGCACGAGCGGGGATGAGCGTGGGCAGGGCAGGAGGAGCTGGGGGGCATCGAGGAGAGCCGCACAGCGCGCAAATTTTGAATTTGCGCGCAGCGCTGCTATTTTGCAAACGCTGCACTCATTGGCCGCCGCGTCTGCGGCCAACCAATAAGCGGCCTCTGTCTGGCGCGCGATTTCCATGACAGACAGACAACATTAGACGATTATATAGTATATGGTAGTACATTACAGTACATGTATACAGTAGCAGCGCTATGGTATATGGCGTTACATTACAGTACATGCATAGCAGCACTATAGTATATGGCCGTACATTACAGTACATGTATAGCAGCGCTATGTTATGTGGCCGTACATTATAGTACATGTATAGCAGCACCATGGTATATGGTGATACTCTGCTCCCCACGGCCCCCTCGCTCCTCCTGGCCCCCGCTCCTCCACAGTAAAAGTAAAAATAACAAAATTCTCAATGAGGATACTCACCTGTCTGCCGGCTTGCTCCACCTCGATCTTCTAGGTCCTACAGGCCTGGGAAACTGATCAGCTGATCGGTCACATGACCGCTAACTGCCAGGGGGCAGGATGGAGCAGGGGGACAGGATGGTGACAGGGAGGGCAGGATTGTGGCGGGAGGGGCAGGATGGAGCGAGCGGGGCAGGATGGAGCCGAGGGAGCAGGATGGAGGCAGGGGGCAGGATGGAGCAAGCAGGGCAGGATGGAGCGAGCAGGGCGGGATGGATACAGGGGGGGGCAGGATGGATGCGGGGGGGACAGGATGGATGCGGGGGGGAGCAGGATGGAGCCGGGGGGCAGGATAGATGCGAGGGGGTCAGGATGGATGCGGGGGGGGCAGGATGGGTGTGGAGGGGGCAGGATGGCGGGGAACAGAATGGAGCCGGGGGAGCAGGATGAAGCCGGGGAAGGGGGCAGGATGGAGCCGGCAGGGCATGGAGCCAGGGAGGCAGGATGGAGCCGGCAGGGCATGGAGCCAGGGAAGCAGGATTGAGTCAGGGGGCCAGATGGTGGCGGGGGAGCAGGATGGAGCTGGTGGGGCAGGATGGTGGTGGGGGGGGCAAGGATGGTGGCAGGGGGGCAGGATGGTGGTGGGGGGAGCAGGATGGAGCGAGAGGGGCGGGATGGAGCCGGGGGAGCAGGATGGATGCGGCGGGGCAGGATGGATGCGAGGGCGAGGCAGGATGGAGCCTGGGGGAGCAGGATGGAGCCAAGGGGTGGGGCAGGATGGAGCCGATGGGGGGCAGGATGGAGCGGGGGGGGGGGGCAAGATGAAGCTGGGGGGGCAGGATGCAGCCGGGGTTCAGGATGAAGCGGGGGGCAGGATGGAGCCGGGGGGGGCAGGATGGAGCCGGGGGGGCAGGATGGAGCCGGGGGGGCAGGATGGAGCCGGGGGGGGCAGGATGGAGCCGGGGGGGCAGGATGGAGCCGGGGGGGCAGGATGGAGCCGGGGGGGCTGGATAGTTGTGGGGGGGCAGGATGGCTGCGGGGTTGTACAGGATGTCTGCGGGGGGGCAGGATGGAGTCGGGGGAGCAGGATGAAGCCAGGGAGGCAGGATGGCTGCGTGGGGGCAGGATAGCTGTGGGGGGGGGCAGGATGGATGCGGGCGGGCAGGATGGAGCTGGGGGGGCAGGATGGAGCCGGGGGGAGCAGGATAGCTGCAGGGGGGGGGGGCAGGATCCCCCTCGCCCCCCTCTGTTCTCACCCGTCGTCTGCAGCGTGTGTTTACAGCGGTCATGTGACAGGGCGGGCTGTGTGATGTCACATCAGCTCGCCCTGTCACATGACCGCTCAGCTGTACAGGGAGAGGACGGGTGAGAACAGCGGGAGGTGAGGGGATAGGCGAGGCGGTGAGGGGGAGGCAGCGGGTACCGGTGCCGGGGGTCGCCGCATGTAGCCTGGCGATAGCGACGCCTATGCGTCGCTGTCGCCTGGTTACAGCTACTGTATAATCTTCTAATTTTGAATGCATGCGGCTTTTTGCATATGTGGCGCTCATTGGTTGCTGCGGCTAGTAGCAGTCAATGAGCGCTGGCACGCGATTTCGGCGTCAGACAGACACGATTAGGAGATTATATAGTAGATTATTACTCATTGAAATACTCACTGATATTTACATATTCTTCTTGATTACCCATAGATACATGTTTACTTATTGATCATCCATAGATATTTTGCCAAAACTTATTGATCACCCATGGATATTACACCTATGCTTATTGATCATCCATGGATCTTATGCCTATACTTACTGATCAGCCATGGATGTTACACCTTTACTTATTGATGATTCTTGGATATTACACCTATACTTACTGATCACCCATGGATATTATATCCATATTTATTGATTACCTGATTACCCATGAATATTACACCTATACTTCTTGATCATCTATGGATATTACACCTATACATATTAATCACCCATGAATATTACACCTATATGTATTGATCACCCATGGATACTATGCCTGTACATATTGATCACCCATGAATATACACTGTGAGGTAGCAACCGGGGAACCCGCTTGCAAAACGACAACAACACGTTTTTATAAGTTTTAACCAATGTCTACCCGTTTATTTTTCACATATAACAACATAACCCGGGTAGCATGTTTGACACATAGCACATTGATTATACACACCTTACATAAATACACCATACATTTACATATAACATTACATAACACTTATATTGCACATAACATCTTATAGTAACCCGGGACCTGTAACCATCTCTGTCCCCATTGGAGCTCTACTAACAGCTCCCGTGGTGGCTACGGCCTCCGGCCTACTTACACTATACATACGTTACAGTACGACGATGACCCCTCCGGGTTCATAACAGGGATTGAGCAACCTGAGTACCGGGTATGTCATGTATCCCCAAGGGGCTCTTTCCTGGACGCATCTCCGCCTACGTCCCGGTCAGAGTCCACCTGGTTCAACCATGGTGTCCCCACTCTAGGAGCCCTTTTAACCCCTGCTTCTGACCTTCGTTACATACGCCTCAACGGGCCCTGTGGGTCCCAATGGCGGTACCTGCCGCCTGGCTTTAGTCCCCCAGCATGATGATATACATTCACCCGTAGTCAGGATTCCTGCCTGACCGGGACCTTACATACCGTATGTGATCCATCATTCAAACGTCCATGGATCACACACCTGCTCACAGCCCACATCCATAGACTGTGGCCCCTCCATGGCCCATTACAGGGACTGGCAAACCATAGTACACGGGAACCTCATCCGATACCTACTAGGAGCCCTATTACCCCTGTGTCTGGCACCACAGGCACACCCACACCATTAGAGGTCGTGGTTGAGGGACGGGTACCCTCTGCAAGCAGCAGGGCAAGCCTCCCTCTCGTCCCAAGGACGGAACGCCTCCAACATCATCCATACTAGCTGGGTCACTCTCTCCCCACATCATTATACATGGGTCTTACATAGGTCATCATCTCTCTTTCCGGGCCATTACCTAAGCCCTCATACACATAGTTAAACACGTTCTGGTTCATCAGGTCCTTTAACTGAGCACTCTGACTCAGACCCAAAGGCGGTCTATGCCCGCCTGGCATTAATCACACACAGCTCACTCCGTTGCACGGGAACCGCTGTTTTACCGGGCACGGATCCGGGTCTTGCTACCTGTATAACGGGTCCACCAAGCGTCCCCCAAGGCTCCTTTCCCGGACGTGGTTCCCTCCACGCCCGGACCAGTCTCCACCGGGTTCAGCCACGGCTTCCCCACCAGGTGCTCACAACCTCGGACCTCGGCACCGGCATGGAGCTAGCATGCTCCCTTCACCATCTCAAAATGGCGGCATGGACTTGCATTCCCAGTCCCTCACACAGACTGGCTCTGCTCAGCTCTCAGGCTGGTAATCAGCCCACATCCTCTCAGGCTGATGTCTGGCTGAAAATGGCTCTCCAAAATCTCAATCACTCAGCTGGCTGACCTCTTATCGTGCCAGCCACTCCCACATGGACACACCCCCTTAGCTGCTGATAATCAGCCTTTCACACAGCTCAGGTTAACTCCCTGTGTTCCGGGTTGTCAGCACTCAGCCCTTACATTCCTTAGGGCTTCCTCAATCTCATCCCACTCTCACTGCCGCTCATTAGGCTCATGAAACCCTGTGTCTCAAAGTTGGCTCACACAGCATTATTAGTCAAACCGGCCAGTGTGCACAGGATCATACCTTGATCCTGCATGTGACGTGCCCCGGCCATGTGGACCATGCAGGCGGTGCCTCACAACACCTATACTTATTGATCAACTATGTATACTATGCCTACACCTATTGATCAACCATTGATATTACACCTATACTTACTGATCACCCATGGATATTACACCTATACTTATTGATCACCCATGGATATTACACCTATCCTTATTGATCACCCATGGATATTACATCTTTACTTATTGATCAACCATGAATATTACATCTAAACTTACTGATCACCTATGGATATTCCACATTTACTTATTGATCATCCTTGGATATTACAACTATACTTATTGATCAACCATTTATATTACACCTATACTTATTGATCACCCATGGATATTATACCTATACTTATTGATCACTCATGGATATTACATTCATACTTATTGATCATCCATGGATATTACACATATACTTAATGATCACCCATGGATATTACATTCATACTTATTGATCATCTATGGATATTTTGCCTATACTTACTCATCGCCGATGGATATAGCGCACAATCATATTGATAATCCATGGATATTACACCTATACTTATTGATCACCATGGATATTACACCTATATTCATTGATCACCCATGGATATTACGCTTATACATATTGATCACTCATGGATATTACGCTTATACATATTGATCACCTACTGTATGAACATTACACCTATACTTATTGATCACCCATGGATAATCTAATATATAAAAGCCAAGATGGCAGCCGTAAGCGGGAGCGGGACTCATACAGCCCGCTACGCTTACGGCCGCCCCTACAGTGCCCCAAAACACACATCATCCGAACATCACACACACACACACACACTGTCACTACACTATCGCTGCCCTGCACGCACACTTCTCACACTTAGCGCCGCTCGCTTCGCCCATCACACCTCTCCTCTGCCCGCTCCTTCCCCATCCTCTCCTTCATCTCCCCGCTGCCCCCCCTTGCTCCTCCCCCGGTGCGGTCCCCTGGTGCTCTCCCCCTTGAGGTCCCCCGTCCTCCCCGTGATTTCCACCGTGCTCTTCCCCGTGCTCTCCCCCGTCCGCTCCCCCGAACGCTGCCGTGCGGTCCCGGTCATCTACCCTGCACGGTTCCGTATGGTTCCCCGTGCTCTCCCCCCGTCCGCTCCCCCGTATGGTCTCGTGCGGTCCCCGTCATCTCCCCTGTACCGTTCCGTCGGGTTCCCCGTGCTTTCCCCCGTCCCGATGCCTTTGCGGTCCCCGGTGCTCCCCTCATCCCCTCCTGTGCTCCGGACTGCAGGGGTTAAAAATAAGAAACATCTTATATTCTCACTTGTCCAGGTTCCACCGGTGATCCAGCTACCGTATATCTTCAGATGCTGTGTACAGCACCTCGCGTCATCTCACAGTCACATGACCGCTCACGTGACTGTGACATCACGCGAGGTCCTGTACAAAGCATCTGAAGATATAGCTGGATCGCCGGTGGAGCCTGGACAGGTGAGAATATAAGATGTTTCTTATTTTTAACCCCTGCAGTCCAGAGCACAGGTGGGGGAGAGGGGAGCACCGGGGACCGCAAGGGCATCGGGACGGGGGAGAGCACGGGGAACCCGACGGAACGGTACAGGGGAGATGAGGGGGACCGCACGGAGGAGAGCACAGAGGCCTGCACGGGGGACCTTACGGGCGAGAACATGGGGGCCAAATTTATCCCCTGTCAGCGGTGTGTATTGTTCCTGCTGCACTGTCACCTGTGTGTATTCTACAAGCAGCAGTCACCTGTCTGTATTGTACCAGCAGCCCTGTCACTTGTGTGTATTGTACCAGGAGCCCTGTCACCTCTGTGTATTGTACCAGCAGCACTGTCACCTCTGTGTATTGTACCAGCAGCACTGTCACCTGTGTGTATTCTACCAGCAGCAGTCACCTGTCTGTATTGTACCAGCAGCCCTGTCACCTGTGTGTATTGTACCAACAGCAGTGTCACCTCTGTGTATTGTACCAGCAGCACTGTCACCTCTGTGTATTGTACCAGCAGCACTGTCACCTCTGTGTATTCTACCAGCAGCCCTGTCACCTCTGTGTATTGTACCAGCAGCCCTGTCACTTGTGTGTATTGTACCAGGAGCCCTGTCACCTCTGTGTATTGTACCAGCAGCACTGTCACCTCTGTGTATTGTACCAGCAGCACTGTCACCTGTGTGTATTCTACCAGCAGCAGTCACCTGTCTGTATTGTACCAGCAGCCCTGTCGCCTGTGTGTATTGTACCAGGAGCCCTGTCACCTCTGTGTATTGTACCAGCAGCACTGTCACCTGTGTGTATTTTACCAGCAGCACTGTCACCTCTGTGTATTCTACCAGCAGCCCTGTCACCTCTGTGTATTGTACCAGCAGCACTGTCACCTCTGTGTATTGTACCAGCAGCACTGTCACCTCCGTGTATTGTACCAGCAGCACTGTCACCTCTGTGTATTGTACCAGCAGCACTGTCACCTCTGTGTATTGTACCAGCAGCACTGTCACCTGTGTGTATTCTACCAGCAGCAGTCACCTGTGTGTATTGTACCAGCAGCCCTGTCACCTGTGTGTATTGTACCAGCAGCACTGTCACCTCTGTGTATTGTACTAGCAGCACTGTCACCTGTGTATTGTACCAGCAGCACTGTCACCTCTGTGTATTGTACCAGCAGCACTGTCACCTCTGTGTATTGTACCAGCAGCCCTGTCACCTGTCTGTATTGTACCAGCAGCACTGTCACCTGTGTGTATTGTACCAGCAGCACTGTCACCTGTCTGTATTGTACCAGCAGCACTGTCACCTGTGTGTATTGTACCATCAGCCCTGTCACCTGTCTGTATTGTACCAGCAGCACTGTCACCTCTGTGTATTGTACCAGCAGCAGCAGCATTGTCACCTCTGTGTATTTTACCAGCAACACTGTCACCTCTGTGTATTGTACCAGCAGCACTGTCACCTCCGTGTATTGTACCAGCAGCACTGTCACCTCTGTGTATTGTACCAGCAGCACTGTCACCTCTGTGTATTGTACCAGCAGCACTGTCACCTGTGTGTATTCTACCAGCAGCAGTCACCTGTGTGTATTGTACCAGCAGCCCTGTCACCTGTGTGTATTGTACCAGCAGCACTGTCACCTCTGTGTATTGTACTAGCAGCACTGTCACCTGTGTATTGTACCAGCAGCACTGTCACCTCTGTGTATTGTACCAGCAGCACTGTCACCTCTGTGTATTGTACCAGCAGCACTGTCACCTCTGTGTATTGTACCAGCAGCAGCAGCATTGTCACCTCTGTGTATTTTACCAGCAACACTGTCACCTCTGTGTATTGTGCCAGCAGCAGCAGCAGCAGTGTCACCTGTGTGTATTGTACCAGCAGCACTGTCACCTGTGTGTATTGTACCAACAGCACTGTCACCTCTGTGTATTGTACCAGCAGCACTGTCACCTCTGTGTATTGTACCAGCAGCACTGGCACCTGTGTGTATTGTACCAGCAGCACTGTCATCTCTGTGTATTGTACCAACAGCACTGTCACCTCTGTGTATTCTACCAGCAGCAGTCACCTGTGCATATTGTACCAGCAGCCCTGTCATCTGTGTGTATTGTACCAGCAGCACTGTCACCTCTGTGTATTGTACCAGCACCAGCATTCTCACCTCTGTGTATTGTACCTGGAGCACTGTCACCTCTGTGTTTTGTACCAGCAGCAGCAGTGTCACCTGTGTGTATTGTACCAGCAGCACGCTGTATACTCTGCTAAGCACTCTACTCTGGCCAAGAGAGGGCCAGGGAACAGCGGCCAGCTGCGGCCTCGAGTCGCTCGGTCCCTCTTCCCATACCCCACTGCGGTTCCCTGGCCCCCTCCTGCCTGCTCTTCCCCAGCTCGCTCCTGCCCCCACCCGCCTGCTCTTCCCCAGCACGCTCCTGTCCGCACCCGGCTGCTCTTCCCCAGCCCCCTCCTGACCGCACCTGCCCGCTGTCCCCTCCGGCAAGCATTCTGCTATATTGGCCCAGAATTTAAACCCAGCTTCCTTTTGCATTACTCTTAAATCTTCATTAATCAACTACATACATAGTCTAGAATACCTGATTCTTTCGCATCAGGCTAACATCTAGTACACCTATACTTATTGATCAACCATAAATATTATGCCTATACTTATTGATTACCCATGAATATTACACCCATAGTCATTAATCATTCATGGATATTACACCTATTCTTATGATTACCCATGGATATTACATCTATACTTAATGATCACCCATAGATATTATGCCTATACTTATTTATCAACCATGGATATTACATTTATACTAACTGTACAGCCATGGATATTACACACAAACGTATTGATCATCCATGGATATTACACCTTTACTTACTGAACATCCATTGATATTACACCTATAATTATTGATCATCTGTGGATATTACGCCTAAACTTATTGATCGCCCATTGATATTACGCCTATGCTTACTGATCACCCATGGATATTGCGCACAAACTTATTGATCATCCATGGATAATAGGTCTATACCTATCGATCACCCATGAATAAAACACCTATACTTATTGATCATCCTTGGATATTAAACCTATACTTACTGATCACCCATGGATATTACATCCATACTTATTGATTACCTGATAACCCATGAATATTACACCTATATGTCTTGATCATCTATGGATATTACATCAATACATATTGATCACCCATGAATATTACACCTATTCTTATTTATCACCGATGAATATTACACCTATATGTATTGCTCACCCATGAATAGTATGCCTATACATATTGATCTCTCATGAATATATACCTATACTTATTGATCAACTATGGATATTACGCCTATACTTATTGATCAACCATTGATATTACACCTATCCTTATTGATCACCCATGGATATTACGCCTATACTTATTGATCAACCATGGATATTACACCTAAACTTACTGATCACCTATGGATATTCCACATTTACTTATTGATCATCCTTGAATATTACACCTATACTTATTGATCAACCATTTATATTACACTGATACTTATTGATCACCCATGGATATTATACCTATACTTATTGATCACCCATGGTTTTTACATTCACACTTATTGATCATCCATGGATATTACGCCTATACTTAATGATCACCCAAGGATATTACACCTATACTTATTGATCATCCCTGGATATTTTGCCTATACTTACTCATCGCCCATGGATATTGCACACAATCATATTGATAATCCATGGATATTACACCTATACTTATTGATCACCCATTTATATTAAACGAATACTTACTGATCACCATGGATAATACACCTACACTTATTGATCGCTCATGGATATTACACGTATACTTATTGATCATCCACGAATATTACACCTATCTTTATTGATCATCTGTGGATATTATGCCTATACTTCTTGATCGCCGTGGATATTACACCTATACTTATTGATCACTCATGGATATTACACCTATAGTTATTGATCATACATGAATATTACACCCATACTTATTGATCATCCATATCTATTACACCTATATTCATTGATCAGCCATGGATATTACACCTATGCTTAATGATCGCCCATGGATATTGCGCACAAACTTATTACTCATCCATGGGTATTACACCTATACTTATTGATCACCCATGGATAATACACCTGTACCTATTGATCACCCATGGATAATAGACCTATACCTATTGATCATCCTTGTATATTACATGTATACTTATTGATCATCCATTGATATTACGCCTATACTTATTGATCGACCATGGATATTATACCACTACTTATCGATCAGCCATAAATATTATATATATACCTCACACAAAGATTTTGCCTATTTCTTTGTTAATGCATATTAGTAAACTTTATAGGGGGGCACAGACTGCAGAGGCCCCTGTAAAAGAAGTGTAACTGAGCTCTTTTCAGGTCAGTATCTCACTATGCACAATCCAAACTGTTGTGGGAAAGACTGGCCCCTCGGGCCCTGTGTGGCTGCATTGGTGGTATGTTGGTCCCTATATTATAGGCGAGACTGGCTCATGACAAAAAGGCAAACATACTGTCATTCTTACACTTTGCTCTGTGTAAAATATTAATTTTAATATCCAAACATGTTACAAACATGAAACTTCATGGGGAAAACATAATCTGTGTGTGGTCAGGAATGGCTATCAGTGTGTGCTCGGGGATGGCCGTCAGTGTCTGGTCGGGGATGGCTGTCAGTGCCTGGTCGGGGATGGCTGTCAGTGCCTGGTCGGGGACGGCTGTCAGTGTCGGGGATGGCTGTCAATGCCTGGTCGGGGATGGCTGTCAATGCCTGGTCGGGGATGGCTGTCAATGCCTGGTCGGGGATGGCTGTCAATGCCTGGTCGGGGATGGCTGTCAGTGTCTGGTCGGGATGGCTGTCAGTGCCTGGTCGGGGATGGCTGTCAGTGTCTGGTCGGGGATGGCTGTCAGTGTCTGGTCGGGGATGGCTGTCAGTGTCTGGTCGGGGATGGCTGTCAGTGTCTGGTCGGGGATGGCTGTCAGTGTCTGGTCGGGGATGGCTGTCAGTGCCTGGTCGGGGACGGCTGTCAGTGTCTGGTCGGGGACGGCTGTCAATGCCTGGTCGGGGACGGCTGTCAGTGTCTGGTCGGGGATGGCTGTCAGTGTCGTGTGTCTGGGGGGGATGGCTGTCAGTGCCTGGTCGGGGACGGCTGTCAGTGCCTGGTCGGGGACGGCTGTCAATGCCTGGTCGGGAGGCTGTCAGTGCCTGGTCGGGGACGGCTGTCAGTGCTGGTCGGGGACGGCTGTCATGTGGGCTGGGTCGTGCTGGATGGCTGTCAGTGTCTGGTCGGGGATGGCTGTCAGTGCCTGGTCGGGGATGGGTGTCAGTGCCTGGTCGGGGATGGCTGTCAGTGCCTGGTCGGGGATGGCTGTCAGTGCCTGGTCGGGGATGGCTGTCAGTGCTGGTCGGGGATGGCTGTCATGCTGGTCGGGATGGCTGTCAGTGTCTGGTCGGGGATGGCTGTCAGTGCCTGGTCGGGGATGGCTGTCAGTGCCTGGTCGGGGATGGCTGTCAGTGCCTGGTCGGGGATGGCTGTCAGTGCCTGGTCGGGGATGGCTGTCAGTGCCTGGTCGGGGATGGCTGTCAGTGCCTGGTCGGGGATGGCTGTCAGTGCCTGGTCGGGGGGCTGTCAGTGCCTGGTCGGGGATGGCTGTCAGTGTCGGGTCGGGGATGGCTGTCAGTGCCTGGTCGGGGACGGCTGTCAGTGCCTGGTCGGGGACGGCTGTCAGTGCTGGTCGGGGACGGCTGTCAGTGCTGGTCGGGGACGGCTGTCAGTGTCTGGTCGGGTTTGGCTGTCAGTACCCGGCTGTACAGAGCACTGCAGCCCTGTCCTCATGGCCCGGGTGGTCGGGGGTCGTTATCACCCGCAGCCTGGCCGGGAGCGGCCCCCTCGGGAGCGCTGTGTTGTGCTGTGCTGTGTGGACGGGGCTCGGCACGGAGCATAGCGGATCCAGCCACCTTCTCAGACACAAGCCAGACGCCGTCCCACGTGACCGCCAAGTCATGTGACGTGCTGACGTCACGCTGACATCACAGCTCCTGTCTGGCTGTAGACAGCGCGGTGCTCAGTCTGCTGTCACTCAGCTGCTGCTGCCGCCGCCGCTTCTATAGAGCTGCTGTCCGGGCTGCACCGTGTGCCTGGCAGCCTCACCCCGCGGAGGTGCCCGGAGCCTGACCGTGCCACCACCTCCATTGTCACCTCTACACAGCTGCCAGACACCGGCCACCGGGGGATGAGCCAGGCTGGAGGGAGCACAGGACGGCGCTGACGGGAGACAAGGACGAAAAGTTTCCCAAGTGTGTGCGCTCCCCGCTGGAGAGTGCGGGGAGTGTGGCGGTGACCTTGCTCCAGACACCCGGCTCCGGGCTGAGGCTGCAGGGTGTGACTGGACGGGTCGCCTTATACCGGGCACTGCGAGCCACTGACTGGGGAGAGGCAGGAGGACAAGCGGAGCCCGGTACCATGTCATAGGAAGGTGAGTGACCGGGCAAAGGGCACCCCAAACTGCCACCCTGCACCTGTCCAGACAGGGCGCAGACACAACATGGGCAGCGGGCACCTTGGCACATCCCTGCTGGTACCTATAGGGGGTTATTAGGAGGCTAGGAGTGCCATGGCTTATAGCACAGGGTTCATAGCTTTGTGGCCCACCATGGTGGCATGTGGCCCCTCATCCTTGTGTGCCCACCATGGTGGCATGTGCCCTCCTGTGTGCCCATGGTTGATGGCACAAGGTGCATGGCATGTGCTCTCTTGTGTGCCCATGGATGATGGCACAGGGGCCATTGCATGTGCCCTGCATGGCATGTGCACGTGACTTGTGTGCCCTGGCTGGTGTGGCCAGGGACATGGCATGTGCCCTCTGTGTGCCCATCATGGCAGGGTGCTTTCCTGTGTGCCCATGGATGGTGGTGGCAGGGTTGCATGGCTGTGCCCAGGGACTGGTTGGCACATGAGAGATGGCATGCACCCTCTCGTGTGCCCATGGCAGGTAGCACAGGGATGGCATGTTTGTGATGGAGTGTGCCATGATGGCACAGGGATGGCAGTGCACCTGTCTGTGTACCCATGGCAGGTAGCACAGGGATGGCATGTGTTGTGATGTGTGTTGCCCATGACTGGCACAGGGATGGCATGTACCTTCTGTGTACCCAGGGAGTGGCCAGGGATGGCATGCACCCTTCTGTGTACCCATGGCAGGTAGCACAGGGATGGCATGATTGTCATGTGTGCCCATGGCAGGTAGCACAGGGATGGCATGTGTTGTCATGTGCCCATGGCAGGTAGCACAGGGATGGCATGTTTTGTCATGTGTGCCATGGCTGGCACAGGGATGGCATGTGCCCTCCTGTTTGCCCCATGTTTAGTGTCTGTCTGGCTTCAGTGTATCATTGACCAGTTTGCTCTTTTCTGCCCCATCCTCCCACTAATAACACTGCTCCCTAGTATGCCCTCCTCCCTGTCTGTGATATTTGGGTCTGCCCGCTTTCTGCCCACAGGCTTCTTGCAATCTGTACTTTTTTTTAGCGCCCGGTCACCGCCCAATTGCTTCCAGTATTAATTAAATCCCAGTGAGTCAGGTCCCTTTATTGCCTCCAATGTAACTTTCCATAGAGTCACACTGAGCCTGAGCTCCAGACACTGTGACATCCTCATATTAATATTTGTCATTTGAGTTATCCTTTAAGGTGAGAACTAAACAGATTCAGTTGGACTCAGACATTGGCCATAGAAGTCTGTCTGTCTGTCAATAAATGGCCATGACGTGCTGAGCATGTGCGACTAAAAATGGGTGGAAACTGTGACTTGTGTTGGTAAAGTATTTATGTCGTACTCGTGTGTCTGTCGTCATTGATCATGTAGGTTGCACAATACCGTACATGTAATATTGATGGGGTGTCATCTCTGTTTACACGGCATTGCACATATTTAGGCTCTGATCTGCCATGGCGCCCCCTGTCTTGGCAAGTAATTGCCCATCAAGGTGGTGGAGCCACAGGTTAGGCTTCAGCTATGCCAGTCATAAACTTAGTGAGCAGTGGGTGGTGGATATATGGAAATTTCAGTCCTCTATATACGTGGACTCATGCATTATTGCCAATAAGTAGAGAGTGGGTTTGAACTTGATACAGAATGATGCTTTGCCAGGTAATGCTGAATAAAGCACACAGGGCACGGTGCCAGATAGCTGCAGGCCTGTGGCTGGCTGTGGTGCAGGTGGAGCTCCGCACAGTCTCCTAGAGACTCAGTGTTTTCATTGAAATCATCTTTGCCCTTTTCCATTCCTTGTTCTACCTGCTGGGTCGGTGGTGGATTTCCAAATAACCTTCCCATAACCTGATCTGCCTGACACACAGTGATGCACTGACTTGGAATGACTTTTCTTGGGTGTGACAGGAGTGGTAACAGTGTTGCTGATATGTGGGTTGGGGTCCTGGAGAGCCACTTCTCTGTATTTAGTTACAATAGGTTGATTTGGGTATAATTTAGAATATTTCTAATCTTAAAAGTATACAATATTTTATAAAGATAAAGGAAAATACATACAAGAAGTTAGATACTCATTGGATGCTACAGATTATGTATTAATATATTCTACATAATACATAGGAGACAGACGGATGGGTGGATATGTTCCATAAACAGTGCTACACTCACTAATACATTGTCAGAGATCATAGGATCACACCTGTACCATCTATCGCCTGTGATGATGGCTATATTCCTACATCTGCACCTTGTTCCTTTTGGGGCGTCAGTTTGTCAGCTCTTGGGTGTCTCAGGGGTCTCTTACTTGACTGCTTAGATTTAGTGTGCACTTTTCACATATAAAAGTGATACAGGGCTGAGCGTTGTGTCCTGTCTGGCATGTAAAGGGTTGTCTTTTGTGTCGCAGCAACTTAATATCAGTCATGCCACCCTCCTCATAACTGACAGGTCAGTGGAGCCAGTGAGATGGCTGAGAGCACTGAAGGAGTGTCAGCGACAGAGGAGTGGGGCAGGGTCCAACTAGCACTCCCCATGTGACAGATGTAGTGCTTAACCATTTATGTGCAAACTGTTGGGCTCTGAGTTGTGGAGCAGTGAAAAAGGGGACTATTGTGTTATATAACTCCGAGCAGCATGTGCAATACTGTCACGTCTGCAGCAGGCAGACATACCCCAGCCCTGGTGATGCCGCCACCTCTGGGTATACAATGGCAGACTAATGCCAAGTCTGGTGTTTACAAACTAGTGCTAATCTCTCTTCACTACTGTACCTACTGCACCTGGAGGATATAGGAAAGCGGATAAATAGATGGGAGGGGGAGGAAAAGCGGGTAAATGCCAAGTAGGAATTAATGCAGGTAGGGAGCAGGTGCAAATGTCAGACTTCATAAGTGAACCAGAGCCAGTAGCTGCTGGGCTACAGTATTGAACTACATTGCTATATGCCGCGTGTATACTCAGCAATGATTGAAATTGACCTAGATAGCTTTAATGTATATACATAGATTTATTATAAAGCCGACGTTCAATATAAACTATCTTTGTGGCTCAGATATACGTAGACTTTCAAAGTCCGTGAGCTGTAAAAACATAGTTGTAGGATATCTCCCTGGGGTGCATTGGGGCTCACAATGGGGCACCACCGCCATGAAAAACTGGAGTCATGAAGAAGGTTAAATAAATATCTTACAGTTTGGAAATGTTCAACATTAATGGTGATTCCTTATCCGACTTAGTAAACAGAACGATATTAATTAGCATGGCTCATTAATCTTTTTCACATATCCTCACTGTAATATATCGCAGTGCAGCTCTGTAATGCTGAGATCACACTGTTCTACTATGCCATGTGAAAAGGTTAAATACTTACATGCAGTAGCACTAAATACATTAAGCATTTCATGTTTTACATGTTTTTTTGCAAGAACTGCAAACTCTTGCATAATATACATTCTCTGCACACTTGAATGGTGTGCCGCTGCAAAGAGCTGATCACCCTACAACTGTCTGACATCCATTTTTCATTTATTCTGCCACCAAAGTTAATCATATAAAAGCTTATCAGGACCTGCATGTGTTAACTGTCTGATACGTCACCGAGATTGAGGGGTTGAAGAGTTGTATCATTCTTTCCAGCAGCTACATGGTTAATATAGAGATGTGAGAGCTCTTTTCTCAGCTAGTACAATTCTTGTGACTTTGTGGTTGACCGAGGTTTTACAGAGTGACCATTCTGTTTTAGTTACGGTAACTACTTCATTGCCCCATAATATAATAATTTTGGAACATTTTTTTCTATAACTCTGCTTTATACAAGAAATTTTAGAATAAATTGATAGCTGGGTGTTATTAATCACATATTGTGTTACAGTTCGATCAGTGCTGCCAGTTCCAATGCATGTAGATGCCCCACCTTTGATGACGGGAATCATAACAGAAGTTATCAATATATTCATACATTTCCAGGGGGCATAACAGAAGAACAGAACGGCACAGAGCTTAATGAGTAATGATCCTCCAGAACTGTATTTTTACAGAACAAACAAGTTATTAGTCAGAAATAGAGATGAAGAATAGACTTGGATAGATGAAGAATAGACTGCGGCTGCCGGATGGGAGTGCTCAGAACTACCTCCAATCTTATGGCAGCCCCAATATCTCTATGGATTACTAGGCTGTGGTGTGAGGCACTTAGGAATCACACCAGGTCTTAAAATTAGAAGGGGCACCGCGTATTCCGATAGGTAGGAGGCGTTTGCAGGGATCGCATTCAGCAGCCTCGGACCACTGATCTGGTTGGTGGATGAGGGTCCTAATCTCTAGTCATAGATCATACTCAGAACACAAGAAGTAAAAACAGTTTCTGACCTGTGCCAGGGTGCTACCACCCTCACTAACTAAACAGAGTGTTATCAAAGTGGATCTACCTGGCCATACACTCTGTGATCCTGACTGTTCAGTTGGGTTTAAGTCTGACTGTCAAAAACGCAGTGGAAAATTCTATAGGTTTAGTGTCAGTGTCATTCTTCACACCTTATGGTATATATTTAGTATGTTTGTAGTATGTATGTTTTTCCATCAGCTCAGTTGTCTGTAATATAGTGTGAGTTTTGAATGAGCTAAATACTACATTCATGACCGTAAAGGAGGATCCCTACGTGTATAGACTGTGATAGAGACTGATGCCGACAAGTGGCTGGATGTAAAGCTCATCATACACACGAAATAGTTGTCGACTTAGACTTTGGGCTCTTCTGACTCGGCCGAAGACTCCTTTCCCTATGAGAGAGGAGCTGTCGGAATACTCTGACTGCTTATCTCTCCACCAAACAAAAGGATCAGGTGATAGATTTCCAACTGCCTGATCCTTATGTCCTTGGACATTGGATGGTCCATGGTCCTGGCAAAATTGGCAGGATCAGCTAGCTTTTATCTAAAGTGTAAAGGAGCCTTTAGTATGTGGAATGAAACTGTGCAGAAAAAATCCAAGGTATATACAAGGATAATACTTAAGTGTTGAAACTTTTAGACATTTTGTGTTAAAGTGACAAAGGTAGGGTATAAAGAAATGTGTGCACGTAATGCCCCCATCATGTTTCAGACCCTGAACGTAATATGACTTATTTTATTTACAAAAGACAGTGACATGACGTGGTGGTATATGTTACCAGCTCATAGATGGCACCAGGTGAGCTGCTGTCAACTGAGTTAGGGGTGTTTTTTACAATATGGCATTACGGTGGCTCACCAAAGACAACATCTGCAAAGAGTTTGTATGTTCTTCCCATGGTTTCATGGGTTTACTCTGGGTTCTCCAGTTTTCTCCTATATTTCATAGACCTACTGATAGAAGATTTAGATTGTAGACAGTGATGGGCACATCTGTAAAGTGCTGTAGAATTAATAGTGCTATATAAGTGAATAAATATTATTATTACATTATCAATGGATATAAAGCAAGGTTACTTTGTATTATACATGTAAAAAAGGATTGCTATTTTTTGTCAGCATATCTTTTCACATGCCGTAGCTGTAGAAAACAGACATGGACAGCACATCCAAAAATCATAAGTTGATCTAAAGCCACCAAGCAAAAATTAATAAAACTAAACATGAGGTTCTTAAGTTAATATTCTAATCAGACTGTAGGAAGCCCACTGTCATGTCACAGCGAACCTCTGACTTGGTCCCCAACTATAAATAGCCTTAAATGTGCAAGGCCGTGCACCAACCACCACCGCAGCAGCAATGTACTAGCAGGGCAGGGGAACCCCACAGCATCCGAGTTGTGAGCCTAAATCCCCATGACTCCAGGCCTCACCGCCCCACAGGCACAAAGCCACAGGAAGAATGGCTGATACATAGCGCCAACACCCAGCGAAGGAAGCTGGAAAACTCACCTACTACCTTCTTTTATTAATAATAATAATAATAATAATAATAATTAATATTTATTCATTTATGTAGCACTCTTAATTCCTTAGCGCTTTACATACATTTGCAACACTGTCCCTATTGGGGCCCACAATCTAAACTTCCTATCAGTATGTCTTTGAAATGTGTCAGGAAACCGGAGTGCCCAGAGGAAACACACACAAGCACAGGGAGAACATACAAACTCCTTGCAGATGTTGTCCTAAAGGCCACGTCACACATAACGATATCATTGTCGATATCGTTCAAAAGTCACGTGTTCTGCGACACTTGAACGATGTTGAAACGACATCGTTGCGTGTGACACTACTAACGAATGATCAGTCGGCTGATCGTTCATCGTTTGATTTGAGGTTCTGTCCTCAAATCAATCATTGGTCGCCCGGTGGACACGCAACATCGCTGCTTGTGACACCAGGAGACGACCGATAAGCCAGCTCCCAGCGCCTCTCAGCAAGCGCTGGGAGCTGGTCTCCAAGGTAAACTGCGGGTAACTAGGCAGCGCGTGCTGCCTAGTTACCCGCAGTTTACCTTGGAGACCAGCCTGCTCCGGCTTACCGCAGCCTGGCAGCGGGAGCAAGACATCATGGAAACAATATTTAAATCGTTTCCACGATGTCTCTGGTCCATTGATCGCTGGTGAGTCTGCCTGTGTGACAGCTCACCAGCGATCTGAACGATATTGTTAGCGATCGCATGTGCATGTGATCGCTAACAATATCGTTCTTCAAATTGATGCGTGTGATGGCACCTTTAGTGGGATTTGAACCCAGGAGTACTAACCACTAAACCGCTTGCTGATAAGTATGGTTCTGTTCACATTGCCTCCATTTGAGAGTTTCAACAGCTGTTTTTGTAGATTTGAATGAAATGCCATTTATATATCATTTATCACAATATGATTTATTGAGGTTTCTTTTTGTTCCATCAAAACTACCTTTGTGGAGCCCATTGAGTTATGTTGGCACCAGTGGTATCCATCATAAGGCTGATCTAGCAGAACATTGTGGTATCCAGTACAAATAGAAGTCACAACTGTATTGTTACCACAGACCGACATTCTTAAAACAACCCCCAGTAAATTAAAAAAAAATCACTGTGTCGCTATGTTGTATGTTCTCTACAGTTCAAAATGTTTCAAATGTGGTAGAGAAATTTCCTGTCCATAATTTGAATTGAGGCTGTTATATTCAAAGTCCGAATTAGGGCCCTTCACATCTGCGTTTTTCGTAATTCGCGGCAGATGCGGTGAAAAAACCGCATCTGCCGCGTTTGCCGCATAACGGTTCCACTTGCGGCACGGTTGCGGTTTTTTCCATAGGAAGTATAGGGGGACTTGCGGCAGATGCGGCAAGTGCGGTTTTGCACTTGCGGCAGGTGCGGCAGAGAAAAAAACCGCGGCTTACTGCGGTTTTTTTCGCTGCCGCACCTGCCGCAAGTGCAATACCGCACTTGCCGCATCTGCCGCAAGTCCCCTATACTTCCTATGGAAAAAACCGCAACCGTGCCGCAAGTGGAACCGTTATGCGGCAAACGCGGCAGATGCGGTTTTTTCACCGCATCTGCCGCGAATTACGAAAAACGCTGATGTGAAAGGGCCCTTAGATGAATGGGACAGTCACAAAAACATCAGTATGAAATCTACCTTGTCATCATATCATAACTATACAGGCTTGAACCACTCAGGCAGTTTTTTTTACTCCGTTTTTGAGCTGTAAGCTGATCTGGCACGAAACGTCTTAGGCCAGATTCATCAAAGCTTTTACACCAGAAAACTGTCGTAAAGAGCACTGAAAGTCAACTAATTTTTCATGCTATTTCCAAACAAAGTTGGCTATGGTGACCCCACTTGTCTTATTTATGGTGAGGCGCACAACATTTTGTACCTTTCCTCATTCATTAAGAGGTGTGCCGCCCCCTCATCAAACCCGCCATGAAAAACGCTGGTCTTGATTAATCAGGGCCTTTTTTTTTTTTTTTTTTTTTTTTTTTTGTTTCCCTCGCCAATGCGTCATTGTGTTTCCAGTTTCTCATCTCTAACATCGGCCTATATGTTTCCATATTTCCAGAAACAATCATTTGTTGGCCTGATCTTGCTGTGTTTATCTGTTCCTTATTTCTTGCTTACTTGCCAAATGTATGTTGTGTCAATATGACTTCAAGACCGGACTGCACAGGGCGTGTTTGTTGTCTGTTACCATGGTAACACACGGACCTGTAAAGCGATTGAGACATGACATTTTTAAGCATGACATTTTGCAAAGTTGTTCTTTAAATTTTAGATGCACTGGGCTTAAAATTGCTTGTAGATGTGGGCAAAGCGTTTTAGCATTAAAACAGATATCTAAGGGCCCTTTCACATCAGCGGTTTACGCATATGTGCGGCAGATCCGGCAGGTGGCGCCCGATCTGCCACCTAAAGGCCGACTTGCGGCCCGGATCCGGCAAACCCTATGCATTGTCTATGGGGCTTGCTGCCCGGTGCGGCAAGTGCGGTTCTGCCGGATGTGGCCGATCCGGCACTTGAGGCCGCAAAAAAAAAAAAGCCGTTTGCAGTGTTTTTTTTTTTTGCGGCCGGAAGTGCCAGATCTGACTCATCCGTCAGAACTGCCGTTGCTGCACCGGACGGCAAGCCCCATAGTCAATGCATGGGGCCTGCCAGGTCTGGGCCGTAAGTCGGCCATTAGGCGGCAGATGCGGCCGCCACCTGCTTGATCTGCCGCACATCAGCGTAAACCGCTGATGTGAAAGGAGCCTAACTCCTTTGTTTCACCACATCCATTTTTGACACACAGTACAACATGTGGCGTGAACGGAGCTTAAATTCTTTTTTATGATTTTCAATGGCCATTATTATTAAACTAGTAGTAATTATGTGTTAGATATTATTGATGATTTTTTCGAATATACTAGTTTGCAGAAATTGTGTCTGTGAATCAACAGTTTACCATTGAGTGCCACCTCCCAATGCTCCAGATCCTCAGAGTATTTTAGCAGGTAATGCTGGGTTCACATATATCAGGGACATCACACTCATGTTTTGCCTTAACCAATGCAAAAATACATCAGTTTTCAAGAGTCTTTGTTTTTTACATTTTCTCCTGAAAACCACCAGAATCCATCGGCCAGGACCTGTCTAGAGCAACAACTGATGTACTAGACAGGTGGAAATAATTTTATTGAATTATTGAAATTAATGGAATAAGTTCTTTCATCAGTGGGAAAACAAAATGGAAGGCTACTATATATACTCTGGGCTTAAGACATTGATCAGGGTTTTGTTTCTTTTGTTATTTAGCCTTTGTGTTTCTGAGTTGACCCATGTTTTGTCTACTTTAGGAGGGACAACTAACTGAGCATTTCTAAATTCTCATTGTTATATTCATGTAGTTTTGTCCCAAATACACAATATATGTAAGATGCTTACTTACACTTTATACTACTGTAATATTTATCCATGGTAACGTCTGAAGGTTAAATGATGTATTAGTATATATTTGTCATACATTGAAGATGTACAAAAGTGACATATACTGTTTAATAGAGGGAAAGCTGAACATTAACTTTTTATTACATTTTCCAGGTATGGAAACCAAAGGATATCACGGCTTCCAGGAAGCAGGAGATATGGAGAGACGATGGGGCCAGGTGCCACAGCCTATGGAGTTGTCATCTTCCAGGGAGCAGGGTGCTGACTCCTACATGGAAATTGTAAATGTGAGCTGCGCCTCTGGAACCTTTCCACCAAATGTCACAGAAAGTGAAGTTAAAGAGAAACAAGATCTCCCCCCTTGCCTACAGCAAGATAGTAATCAGTCTGGTGTTTTAACACAAGAGATTAAACCTGAATTAGAGTCAAAAGAACTTTCTGCAACTGTAGCAGAGTCTATGGGATTATACATGGATTCCGTACGGGATGCCGAATTTGCATATGAACAGCAAAACCAGCAAGGAGTGATTGGTACTGGAAATATTTATCAAAATATGGAGCACTTTGTAAAATTTTACAAGCAAAATGCTTGTAGCACTTTTCCTCTAGACTGCCAAAACCAATCTGTAAACTCCATTTTGGAGGTTGACAATTCCATGAATGGAAAAATAAATAGTAACACTTTAAGGAGCCCCTCATCCTGCAATGAGAAATGCTCAACAACTAATAGCCCACCCAATATGGGACTTTCTGTTTGTAGCCCTACTGGAATTGACTCTGTCTCTTCAACTACTTGTTCAACCAACTTTGGAAATTTTGCAGTACACAGTCCAGTTAACCAGGGAACATCTCATTCATGTTCCCCAAATGTTGATAATAGATGTTCTATTTCACATAGTCCTGCCCATACTAGTACAGTGGAGTCCCCTTTGTCAAGCCCATTAAGTAGTTTGAGATCCCCCATATCAAGCCCGCCGAGTCACTGCAGTATAAAATCCCCAGTATCAAGTCCATTAAATATTGCAGTGAGGCCCCATGTGTCTAGTCCTGGGAATATAAACACAAGATGCTCTCTCTCGAGTCCTTCCAATGTCAATAATAGGTCCACTATTTCTAGTCCTGCTGCAAGTTCTATGGGGTCTTCTATCTGCAGTCCTGCACACAACACTTTGGGATTTCCTTCTGCTGTCTTGCCTACCGAATGTCGAACTGATGCCACCAGTATCAGTACAGATGCTAAAGATAAAGCTACTCAGCCACTCCTATTTCCCAAAATGGAAACTATGGATCATGAAACTAGTGGGAGTGGTACAAGTAGTTTGATAAAGTTTATTAAGCAAGAACCTGATGCCAATTTTATTGACTCCTGTTTTGGAGATCACGGTAAGGGTACTTCTGATACGTTTCCAATCTCTGTAAAGCAAGAGCCAGGTAAAAACACTTGTTCTGGTTCTCTTTTTAAAACAACCCAATCGTCAAATCCTTTTCCTTTCATGGATGGCTCATACTTCACTTTTATGGATGATAAAGATTACTATTCCCTATCTGGAATACTAGGACCACCTGTTACGTCATTTGTTGGCAGTTGTGACGGTAATGGATTTTCTAGCCAAGGTCTTGCCATGGGGATTAAACAGGAGGCTGATGATAATTTCTTTCCAGATAACTCTATGCCTTCCTCTGCTATTGTTGGCGTTAACTCAGGTGGACAATCATTTCATTATAGGATTGGAGCTCAAGGCACTATCTCTTTAACCAGACCTGTCAATAGAGAGCCGCCTTTCCAGCATTTGAGCTCATTCCCTCCTGTTGGTTCACTGGTTGAAAATTGGAAATCACATTCTGAATTATCTCAAAGCTCTTTGTCATCCAGAAGAAATGATGGTTTTCCGGGTCCAGGATACATTCCAGAAAACATGTCAAGGTGAGTAAGAGAATGATCACGTTGGGAAGGCAGCGAATGCCACACAATTGTTATTGCCACATACATAAGGCAGTCAGGAAGAAAATGAATGGGTGTGGTATATATTTAGAAAAGCTATGGGTATAAATAGTGTTCTCCATTGCTTATTATAATATCTGGCTATTATCTATGGAAATTAGAAACTTTCAGGTTTGTGCTGATTGGTTTATTTTGGTTTCTAAGATGTTTATCTCAATATTACCACCTTTGGTGAACTGATGGTCAATGACTCGGTGATGTTTCTCATTATACAGAAATTAAATACTGTAATATTTAGAAAGTGAGGCTTTAATCAAAAGTATATTGGCATTGTCTAAGATGTTAAATCAAAAATAAGTTATGAAAATAGTAATGGAAGCATATATCAAATACAGTAACATAGAACACTATAGTTTTGATTATAATAGTTTATCTCATGAAATTGTACTTGTAAATGAAACTAACTCAGTAGAAAAAAGTGTATTATGATCTCTCATTGATTTATTCTGATTATCCGTATTCATTATATGCAGAGTTGCTATAGTTGAGGCTTATTTAAACTACAAATATGTCAAAGTTTAAAAAGTAATGTATTGCACCAATTAATGGCTGTCCAGTAACTGTATTCAAGCCGTTTCACGCTCTTTTACAGGGTAAACAATGATCAGTAATCATTCAGTCCCCTCATACAGAATGTTTTCAGCAGCACATCACCTGATTCTATGAGTCCTTATCAGGTGATTGCCGGCATGTGAACACCAGCAGATGATGGGGAACAAGCATCCCTATGAACACTCATTACCCAATTATTAGTTTATTTAAAAGGGTCATAAGAGCCCAAAGATGACATGATGACAGTAATTACACAGACAACCATTTTTTTTATTTACAATGTAAGATTCTCTTGTAGCTCCCAGCCATCACAAATATAGAGAGATAAGATAGAAAAAAGTAGACAGTAGTCCAAATAAAGTGCACAAAGAAGTGGGGGTAGTTAATTGATCCATCTCAATGCACTGCTTTGACTCAAGAAAAAAAGTGGTGAGCTTCTCATGCTTGACAAAAGCTTACCACTGATTTTTTTTTTTTTCTGGAGTTGAACCGTTGCATTGAGATGGATCAATAAAGAACCTCCACTTTTTTTTTTTACACTATATTTGGAGGGCTGCCTACTTTTTACTCTTTTACAAAGTGGACCAAGGATCCCCGGCATGAAAAAGCTTTCATGAGAAACTGAAACATAGTTGTAGCCACATGGCTTAATAAAGACACAACTTTTTCTTTTTACCTAAATCATGGAGTGCTGCCATTTAGTGATGAGCACTTGAGTAGTAAGATATTGGGATTTGGATAACTATAAGGCCGACTTCACACACCACGGTTTAATCCGATCGGGGGCTGCCAGGGATGAACCTGACAGCCCCGGACCGAATCGGCACACAGAACTGGAGGGCTAATATGCCCTCAGGTCCGGTGTGCAGCCTGACGCAGCTGCTGCTGCTGATACTTCAGGACCGCGGGGAGCTAGCCGCGGTCCTCAAATTACATCAGCGTGCTGCCACAGGTGTCCGGTTCCCGGATTCTCTTGGATCGGAGCAATTCGGCACCATAGGCTCCCATGTTAGGGAGCGCCAGATTGCCCCAGTACCGGGACAATAAAATCCGCACACACCCGGATTCTCCCTGAGAGATGGAAACCAGATGGCAGATAGCTGCCATCCGGCTCCATCTGGCCCCATAGGGCTGCACAGGGTGATAATCAGGTCCGGGGCTGTCAGGGTCACCCCAGACAGCCCCGGACCTGATCACACCGTGGTGTGAAGGCGGCCTAACTGAATACTTTGAAATGTTTAAGTATTCGGGTGCGAGTGACTTCCCTATTGACTTACATTGGATGAGTAATGAAACAGTTCAAAGTATGCTATTAGAGCTATCCGAATCCGAATATTTCACTACTCGCTTGTCACTACTGCCATTTTATTGCATCATATCTAAACGTGGATTTGATTGAATACCCTGAGTTTTCAACCTTTGCTACTACTGTGCTGATTCAGCTTTTCTATAGAAATATGGTTTAATTTCAATCTCAGAAATGTTTGTACCTGTTACCAAGAAGTATGCAGAATCCTGTCCCCTATGTTGTAACTTGTCTTTGGATACTTACAGATGTTCTTTAGGAGACCTATGACTTTGTCACTTTGTTCTGTTGACCTGAAGTTCAATTTTCAGTTGTAAAATCACAAAGTAATGCCTGTAAGGGAGTTATTCATTTTTTACAAGTGAATGAAAGACAATGATTTCTCAAATGTTGTCTAAATCTAGAATTTCTTGAGAATGTAATTTTGGAATTTATTTGGAACAATTTTGGTCTTTGGTATGAAACTATATTAATTCCTCCTCACCGAGCTCCATCTACAAAATGAATCAAACTATCATGGTTTTTCTCCTTCCTTTATGCATTGGTTACTTTGATTCTTCTGTCCGAAATGAATGGCTCCAAATGCTGATCTTTTAGCATTTATTGGTCTTGTACAAAATCCAGGCTACTTTGAGAAGAAGTGCTGTCTATATATTCAAGACAGGGCTGCTCATTGCCACTCGTTCCATTTTATGTCTTTTTTTGATAATTTTTGTGTCCTTTTTTTTTAAAGTGGTTATATCACATTTTGTTACTTTTGGCAAGGGTGATCGTTGTCATGAATTGGATCTCGTGCACAACTCTAGTTACGGGCCTGCTTCAATTCAATTAGAAGTATACCTGGTTATGAGAGAATGTCTAAACCTTCTAACTGTAATCAAAAACATAAAATATTTGGGCTGATCTTTATAGTTCATTATTGCTTGTTTTTTTTCTTTATTTTCTCCAATTGAATTCTGTAATGTTGGTTATTCTCCTATAATAATGTTTATTATAGAATGTTATGCACATGTATGCTCCTTTTGTATAGTTACTACTGATCATGATAGTGTTAGTTACAAATTGTTTTCTCAAGGAACAAATTGAAATACAGCTGTTTTTTGGTCTGTATGCAGAGCCCAAAGCCCAACTGATTGTAGGACTTTAGACCCAAACTCCTTAGGCTGGCTTCACAGCACAGTTTTGTTGATCCGGGGCTGTCCAGTGTGAACCGGACAGCCCTGGATCAGATTTCGGCCCCATAGTATTTCTAAGGGGCCGGATGGCAGCTATTTGCCATTCGGTTCCCATCTGCCCGGGAGAATTCGGATTTTTGTCCCAGACCCAAAAATCTACACAAATCAGATCCTCCCGAATCCGGCGACCCCTAACATCCGAGTCTATGGTGCCGGATCCAACATAACAGCGGTCCGGCTCCCAGATGCCAGGTGCAGAGGCTTAGCGCCAGTTGGCGCTGAACTTCAGCACCGTGAAGACCTTCCCGCTGAGATTTTAGGACCGCGGCTAGCTTGATTTTGAAATTCCAGCAGAAAACAGGACCAGAGGGCATATTTGCCCTCTGGTTTGTTTTATCCGGGGCTGTCAGATTCTGTCTGGCGCTTCCTACAAAACACCAGAAAGAACCTGATGCACCAAAACCGTGGTGGGAAGCTAGCCTTAGCAGGGGCGTAACTTCAACAGGGCAGGTTTGCATCGCAAACATGCCCTGGAGTCTAGGGGGCCGCAAAATTTCCTTTGACCTATACAAAAAGACTATTGCTATTGAAGACTTGCAATAATTGGGGAACCCATAGGAGCTTTCGCATCGGGGCCCATGAGCTTCAAGTTACGTCCACTGCTCATAAGCACATCTGAGACTTAAGGGCCCTTCACACACTCTGATAACGGTAATGATATCGTTGCAACGTCACTGGTTTGGTGACGTTGCAGCGATGTCTAAACGACATCGTTGCTTCTGACACCTACCAAAGATGAGTCGTTGATTGCAGATTCATGAACCGGTTCATAATTCTATTGTTGGTCGCCTGCTGAATGCGCTGCACAGCAAGTGATGGGAGCTGGTATCCAAGGTAAACTGCGGGTAACAAAGCTGTTTACCCTTGATACCAGTGTTCTCACTGGTCCGGATCGCTGGTGAGTCTGCCTGTGTGACTGCTCACCAGCGATCAGCCTTCAATGTCCCAGCAATCCCGATCATTGGTGGGATCACTGGGACATTGAAGCGTGTAACCCGGGCTTTAGTTTGGGTCACGAGATCTGCAATCTGTCCAGGCGTTTACATCTGTATACAGACCTTGAACTACGGCTGTCTAAACTAGACCAAAATTTGCCATTTTTATGGCACATATTTCATCCCACTTTCCCATATATAAGCCTTCATTTAATATTAATCTTACAAACATATTCTTTAAAAAAATAAAAAGTTATATTTCTATATGACAAATATATTCAAAAATAAATAGTTTTCCTAGCCAGTTGAGATCCAAATATTTGTAACAGTTGGCCAAATCCCGAATGTCTACACTGGTTGGGCTCATGGACATTTGTACGGTGTATTTTTGAGTGGTTGACTTGGGCCTATTAATAAACCCTATAAATAAGTGGACAGTGACAGCTACATCCCTATTCTACCTAGTTTTATAATTACATTCATCCTGGGCTTTGAATATGGCCGCAGAAGGGGAACTACTTAAGGTCATTGAATGGATCTCAGCAGATTAGATTATTTTAAGCTTTGTTGTGTTGACCTGTGTACTTGTGTGACTGTGTAAGGCAGTAATAAATGTTTTCAGCGCCTAATGTGCCCTTTTCATTATAATTTGCAGATTCAGTATGTATGCTTCTAGCTTATATATGTGTAGTGTGAAAACCTGCATTGCTACATACAGATCTATTTCTAAGATTACTATGTTGATAAAGATAAAAATAGGGATACGTGTATTCAGCTGATATGCTAAGCTTTTGTTTGGACCCATAGAAGTGTAACCTAAACATGTTAATATTTAACTTGCCAAGAAATATAAACCATAGCTCAACAAGTCATCAGTAAACACGTCACTGACATCTGGTGCGCAGCAACCCCACCATGATTCCCATATTTGATTTTCAGCTTGTATAACGCATTAGTCAGGTGCTTACAGTCAGTTTTGTCAGAAGTGAACATGCAATTTTGTTCTACTAATTAAAAACAAAAAGTCTTAAATGTTTATTTAGATGAAATTTGACAGGACTGTTGTAAATATAACACATTTAGGTGTTGTAGATGTGTAGCTGGGCGCACACTTTGTGGCCGCACTGCAGAGAAGGTCACACTGGGGACTTGCAGATCAGGTAGATTGACTCCAGCAAATATAAGTTTGATTCCTAATGGCTGATATGGAGATAACGGACCTCTTACCGGGCGATTACTAACAATTAAAACAGCTTTTCCTGCAGTCGTCTCAAAAACTGCACCAATCTGGATATCAGCACAGTCTTGGTCACAACATGTGAATAAGGCTTAAATGGTTATTCCCATCTCCATGATTTTATCCCAATAATGTAGTAGGTATAATAATAATAATAGCAAATACCTCCAATTAGGAAAGTAGTATAGTTCTCCTGATTTGCTATATCGGTTGCATTATGTGTAGGGCATTGTAGACACTTAAGTGTCCATAGTTACGACCACAAGCAACTAACTGTCACTATATGAGTGTTTGTAACCATGGATGCCCAAGGTACTGTAATGCCCTACACATGATGCAACGTATGTAGTGAATCGGGAGAACTATGCTACTTTCCTAATTGGAGGTATTTTCAAAACTCTATTATTATTACACCTACCACATATTGGGATAGGATCTTCGGGATGGGAATACCCCTTTAATGAAAACCATAATTTGTGTCCCAAACTGGATTAGGGGCCTTTCGCATCATCGTGTTCGCTGATGTGCGGCAGATCCGGCAGATTTACCGCATCTGCTGGATCTACGGCCTCACAGCTGCACTTGTGGCTTGGATTCGGCAGGCCCCATGTATTTACTATGGGGCTGGCAGTCCGGTGCGGCAAGTGCGGTTATGCACTTGCGGCCGCAAAAAAAAAAAAGCTGCAAGCAGCGCTTTTTTCCGCTTCCGGAAGTGCCGGATCGCGACAATACCACACTTGCCGCAAGCCCCATAGAGAATGCATGGGGCTTGCTGGATCCGGGTCACAAGTGCAGCTGTTAGGCGGCAGATGCAGTTTTCTGTCCTTATCTGCCAGATCCGGACAGAAACACTAATGTGAAAGGGGCCTTATTTACCTTTTCATGTACAAAGAAACAAAGGTGCATTTTAATGTGGGGTTGGGGGGCAAACCTAGAATAAGATTTTGCAGAAGCCTCAGTCGCATGTGACTTTAAGTTGAAGTAGGGCTGGGCGATTTTGGGAAAAATCTAAATCTCGATTTTATTTAAACCTATGGACGATTTTCGATTTAAATCTCGATTTTTTTTTCTTTTTTTTTTTTTTTTTTTTTTTTTTTGCTTTTCTTTGATGAATAAAGAGAAAAAAACTGAACGGAGCAGGTTCCCCAGGTATATAATCTATGAGGGGGAGGGGATATAGGACCCAGGTATAGAATATATGAGGTGATATAGGACACAGGTATATAATCTGTAAGGAGGGCGATGGGATATAGGACCCAGCAGGTATAGAATATATAAGGAGGGGGGGGGGGGATACAGGACCCAGGTATATAATCACAGCAGCACAGGGGCTACGCAGCACTGTGCGTACACAGCAGCACAGGGGCTACGCAGCACTGTGCGTACACAGCAGCACAGGGGCTACGCAGCACTGTGCGTACACAGCAGCACAGGGGCTACGCAGCACTGTGCGTACACAGCAGCACAGGGGCTACGCAGCACTGTGCGTACACAGCAGCACAGGGGCTACGCAGCACTGTGCGTACACAGCAGCACAGGGGCTACACAGCACTGTGCGTACACAGCAGCACAGCGGATACGCAGCACTGTGCACACAGCAGCACAGCGGATACGCAGCACTGTGCACACAGCAGCACAGCGGATACGCAGCACTGTGCACACAGCAGCACAGCGGATACGCAGCACTGTGCACACAGCAGCACAGCGGATACGCAGCACTGTGCACACAGCAGCACAGCGGATACGCAGCACTGTGCACACAGCAGCACAGAGGATACTCAGCACTGTGTACACAGCAGCACACTGTAACCATGACAATGTAATAGAAAACTATATTACCAGGCTCTACCATTTCTAAACTACAAGAAACTCATTCATTCTCTTGTGGCCTCAGGCTCTGTTTATTGGTCAGTGGTGCCGTTTTTGTGTCTACTGCAGACTTTACACCTTTCTGTATCTTGCAGCACAACAATGTTTTTTTTGCTATCAGAACTACGAATCCCAGGATGCCTTGCGGTCGGCAGTCACATGACTGGTCCAGGCCCGCAGTGCTTACCTTCTCCAGCAGCACTCTTATGAGCTGCTCATGACTGCGCCGAGCCTCTCTGCCCTGCCGGACATAAGCCGGAGACACGAGCTGCACTCCCGCGCTGAAGCTGTCCCCGTTCATGGCCGGTAACGGGAGTCCACAAACAGAGCCCTGACATGCAACATGACTCAGCCACGATTCAGTCCCGCCCATAATTGTAATTCTGACCAATCAGAGACGAAATTGAGAGAGCAAATCAGATTCTGTGTCAGCCCTGCGCACTGCCGCGAACGCGCTCGCATTAAGCCGCCCGGATCTTCTAAACAGCGGTCCGGCCGCCATTTTTAATCGAATTTAACGATTTGGACTAAAACCAAATCGTGGCCACAGCAGGGGGGCGAATTAATCGAATTAATTCGATTAATCGCCCAGCCCTAAGTTGAAGTGAAGCCCAAATAATAAAGGAGTGTTTTTAGTCTGCACAGTTTTTACCTATCCACTGTATAGGAGATAATTGGTACAGAGGGCTGGGTCTGACTCCCATTGATTACAGTCTATGGCACTTACCTACAGTGAGTGATCGTGAATAGCTGATAATTTGCGCACACAGTAATACCCCTTTTCATCTTTTAGCAGAGTGGAGAATTTTTGAGCATTTGAATATATCAGAGAATTCCCATTTAGGATTCATTCCCACATCTGATATTCTTACATGTCCTATCAGAATGTTCTGTTTTGTTTTTATTTTCATGCTCATCATATCGGCCTTTTCACTTGTCTGTTTTTACACATGATCATTGATCCGCAAAAAAATTAAGGCGTGTGATTATTTTTTTTTATCCACTTTCTAGATCAAACTTGCCCATAAATTCTGTATGAAAAATAAAAACTCGTGTGAATGAGGCCTAAAGTAGTTATCTACACAGTGAGAATACAGTAGCTCCAAAACTGAAGTGTTCTTAACTTTATATTCAATCTTTTTTATGTGGACATCTGAATGATAACCTAAACTCTTTGATGACAGAATAAAGGACTTTTTCAGCTCTTTTGTTGGGGTTTATTCGGCTGAATAGTTGCACCAGGGTAAATAAAGCATGTCTTCGCCAGTTTGTACGACAATACAATAAAAAATGTATAACTGTAGTTGGCTTAAATGAATATGACACGAATGCCCAGGAAGCTCAGCCTTTGAGAATGTGTTTGTTCTTGCAGACTATTTCAACTCAATGTTTTTTGCTGGCTGTCAGATTTCAGATCAAGGAGCACGCCAGATCATTGCCAGCTTCTTGATATTTTGAGATGAATTAAAAAAAGTTTTCTTTATTGAAAACTAATTCTTTGCTGACAAATGAAAGACATAGGTGTTACATAGTGCCACAAAGATAAGCGCACTAAAATATGTCCTTCTAAATTGTTAGTTTAATGTTAAGCATCAACCCGATCAGGGAGACGGGAAGTGCAGACTAGATGATTTACCAAATAGGTTTGCACTTACCTTGCTTTTCTTCCCATTGTTGATCTTGCCCCTTCCCATCAGAAGAGCTCAATTACCCCAATGGCAATTTCTGAGGGATTTTCTTATGAATAAATCCCATTGGTAAACTCATTTTTACGGAAAAATAAATACCCCTAAAAACGTTTTTTTATTAAATACTCATTAAAATGAGCATTGCTACTGCTGCTAAATAATAATAATTATTATTATTTGCACATGTGAATGTCCACCCCCAGTGAGGAATATTTACAAATAAAAAAAAAATTATTCTGTCGTTCAACTTGGCACAAAGGGCCTATTATACCCTAGGGCGTCCCTACCTAGCCACAGACGTTGGCACCTCCGCTCAATGTCGACTTATCCTAAACCCTATTCAACCTTATGTGCATAGAAAAATACAGATCAATTGGATTCATGTAAGGCCAGAATGTCATATTGATGGAAATGATAACAATTCTCCTTATAAAAGAGAGAGTATCCTCACTTATATTATCCTGATGAAATACACATAGTCAAAGTGGGAATTGTTGTGAAACTTGGGTAGGGGATACTCAGTTGGAATAGAAGTTTCCTTTACTACTAGTAGATCCCGCACTTCCTGTGTGATCAGATTCTTATCCAAAGCAGTCTTCAAGGTCTTGCTCAATTAGTCTCTGAATTAAGTATACGGATTGTAAGTTTTTCATAACATGCATAGTCTATGAGTTGGCAAAATGCCTCTGCCTCATACATCTTGCATGGTGACACAATGACATTGTCTCCTTTATCAGCAGGTTTGTATAGTACGTCATCAGGCTTTTGAGACGTTTGAGGTTAGCAAGTTCTTCCATAGACGCGTTGTCCTTTATGTACATTAGGATGCTCTCACATCAGCGTTTTTGCTGAATCGCAGCAGTTTCGGCAGATTTACTGCATCTGCCGCATCTGCAACAACCGTACTTGTGGCAAGCCACATTCATTCTTTACGAGACTTGCGGCAAATGCGTTTTTTGCCGTGATCCAGCAAATCCGGCACTTGCGGCAAGTCAAAAATATGCACCTAACCGCGTTTTTTTTTTTTTTTTTTACTTGCTGCCAGAGCCTAATTTGCCTTGATCGCTGCAAAAACCGCACTTGTTGTACCTGCCGCAAGTCCTATAGAGAACAAATGGGGGCTTGCCGCAAGTCAGCCATTACGCGGCAGATGCGGTAAATCTGCTGGATCTGCCGCAATTCGCCAAAACGCTGATGTGAAAGCAGCGTTAGATGGCATTTATTTCAATTTATTAGACACCCCTGAACATCTGTACATTAGAGTACAAAGATGATGGTGGAAACTTTTTAGACTTTTGCAATAAAGATGAAGGAACCTTATCCAGGGTGGGGTTTTTATGTGCCAATTCCTCCAGAGTTTTGATGCAGCTTGTAATTCAGAATTGTGGAACCACTTCATAAAAACTAGGGAGCTGTCAAACAAATTCAGATCTTTAATTGCTACAAAAGGGTCAAAATGCATACTAGGTGAGAATGTAAGTCCCTTAGACAGTAGTATCAATGCAGTCTCAGAAAACTCATGTTGTCCTAAATTAATTACCTATGGACAATTTTTTACTGGAATTATCCGTATGTTGATGACAGCATTGGGGTCTTCACCTACAGTTTCTGCCAGACCTCATATTAGATAATTGAGAAGAGTCGGGATGCTCCCCATGTATCTGGTGTCGCTCTGTTGTGCCACGTGCTCTGGGTATCCCTAGCTAGCTTTCCAGATGCCGTCTCTCCTGTGCTGGGCCGATCATATGACCTTGGTTGCATTGTGTGATTCCAGTTTGCTCACTTCCGCCCATTCAGTGTTGCTGTCCGGCTTGTTCACGCTCTGCAAACACATATGCCTGTCCCACCAGCTGATACACCCGGACACACTAAATTGCATTTTCTCTTTGGCTTGTAGTTGATATTTAAAGGTACCCTGTGTAGCTTGATGCCAATTGCCAGGAAGAATGCACTCACTCTGAAACACGCATCGGGAGGTGGCACGGCTGTTTACAATCAGGTGTTAGACACTGTCACTACTTATTCATTTATTTGGCCTGATCTTATTATTTTTGTAAACCCTATGATTTTTTGGTCTGCTTACTAGATATCTTGGTAGGGTCTCTCTTATAAATCTCTTTATTCAGTGATTATGTATTGCCTGATCTGTTTTGCCAATTGTGTTTAGTTTGCATTATTATTTGCCACAATTATTATGTATTTTCTACTTCATTTAATTTAATGTAAATATAATATTTATACATTTTATCTTCGTTTGCGCTCTTTTATTTAGATTTGGTATATTGGTTCTTTTGTTGATATCCTAATATATAGTCGTACACATATATTAATTTTTGCTTTACCCTATTTACTTTTGCACCTCACATTTTTACTACCTTGTTTGGGTATTTAGTTTAATTCTTCACTAGTGTTGGTTATTTGTGTGTTGCTGTGGCTATGTATTTTCTCTCATTACTTGCAGACCTGTACAGTCTCACTGTCTGATTAGTAGCCATGGCAAGATACTACATATTCGCCCCTTATTCTAATCAAAAGGGAGAGGATATGCACGATCTACTGGCAACCACTGTACAATTGATGGAGCTGTGCAGTGCAGCTCTGCTACGGAGTAGGTCTGGCTCACAACGGCGGCATCGAAAACTGCTGTTGTGATGGGGACATGAGGATAGGTCATGAATGTTACAGTCCCAGACCTTTAACTATATACCAAAGATGCGCTAGGTCTTATTTTCAGGTGATGTCTTATTTTTCCATGAAAATGAACATTTATTATATACTGTACAGTAGTTGTCATCACAAACCAGCATAACCAAATTGTGTCATCAATCATCCATCTGCAGCCCCCATCATCCCCCAATATCCCAGTCTTTCATCTGCAGCCCCCCATCATCCATCTGCAGCTGAGGGGGTTAGCCTGATAGGAGTATTTCTACTGATAAGTTTTTCAATTGATGTGCTATTTAATTACTTTAAATTACTAATTAATTTATAGAGATATCATTACAAGGTAGCACAAGCGATTTTGTAGCTGTATTATCCCTGATGAAGCTGTGAACACTGCCATACGTTTAGGAGAACTTTTGTCCATGTGTTCTACAGTACTCCAAGGAATGCATGGTTTGTCAGTCCATGTCCATTTATCTTCTGGGTTGATGTTGTAGCTTGCTTGTAATTGGAGATTAAGGGACCCAAACTTTAAAGTTCAGTGTTAGTACTGAACATAGACTTTACAAACATTTTCAGGGTTTAGAATCCGTGTGCTTACGTATACAAATCACTTGAGTGATCATCACTCTGTATCAGGTACACTTGAAGCTTGGCCCAGTGTGAGCCGTCTGCAGTGTTTGAATGGCTCGCACTGGAATTAAAATAAGCGTTATCGGATGTAGTGTGTACAAAACAACGAAAATGACAAAACTTTGACCTCCCTCCCCCCAGAAGTGTTTTGTTTATGGTTGTATGTTGGTGTGAAGTAGAACTGCCCAATCAATGACTTCAAATAAATTTTGGGTCCAGGACAGAAGTTAAAAAAAAAGTCCAGCCGTACCCCCAGAGCCCGAACTTCTACAGGTCTGCTCACCTCTACTTGTAATCTTTGTTTTATGCATTTTAGCATTTCATACCTTTTGTGACTCTTGGCCTCCTTCTTTCTTTTCTTTTCTTTTTTTTTTTTTTTTAAATACTTGTTTTCTGCTGTGAGTTTTCATGTTATGTACCTGGAGGGATAAGCTTTATTGTAGCCGCATGTAGGTGACCTGCTTGTCTGAGATTGCATGATGAAAAGTTACTGCATACCCATGTGTTGAATTCAGTAGAGGGTCATTCTGGATACAACTGATAGGTGCAGTCCAGTGTCTCCCTCTGTGTGTGTATGTGTGGGTGTATGTGTATGTGTGTATATGTATATGTATATATATATATGTGTATATATATATATATATATATATATATATATATAATATAGTGTGTATATATGTTTTTCAATGATTTGAGTAAGACTAAAGCTGCAGAGAGCTGTATTAATAGGCACATATGAAGTGAACAGTGCCGTGCTATGCCAGGTAAATGATGAAGCTGACACAGCACTCACCGGAGCACATCCGTGCCTTTCTGAGAGGTGATTTTTTTTTTTGAGGTGTCTTCATCAACCATCAACATTTAATATTTATGACCTCTCCTTAGAATAGGTCATCAATGTCAGAAGTACCAGAAAATCTCCTTTGCATTTATGGTTAATAAAGTAGCAGTTTACTAATAACACCTAAGTGTACTTTTCCAACATATTTATGTACTTGTGAAGCATGTTACAGCATTTTGTATCTATGTCACTCTGATGGACATCTTTCTAGAGCAAGAGTCTCTAACCTGTATCTCAGGAGCCACATGTGGCTTGTGGGCCTAGGATGTGTGGCTCGTGGCTGTATTCCAGCTTGGCGCGTTAGTACAGGTCTAACAAATGGCTATGAAGAGCAGGTGTCCAGATGATGACTTTTATGAGTAGCCCCACATAGAATGGCAGATCTGAGTATCTGAGTGGGTGTATGATAGGTACCCCTGGATCTTGATATACTGCCTTGGTGTGATTTCTGTGGAAAAGTTTTGGCTTACATTATACTGGTAATGTAGACTCTGGGTATCGCTACTATGAGGGGTTGGGAGCTGGATGTGGCTTGTAACCTTTCTCAGAGATGGATGTGGCTCTTGACCCTCTCTGAAAGTTGAATGTGGCTCATGACCCTTTCTCAAGGTACCGTCACACGCGGCAATATTGCTTGCAATTTCACTGGCAATTTGCTGGTTGCAGTAAAAACATGGACACATTGTTCCATTGGTACACGGCAACAAAATAGAACAATGTGTCGATGAATTCACTGCAACCAGCAAATTGCCAGTCAAATTGCAAGCAATATTGCCGCGTGTGACGGTACCTTTAGAGCTGGATGTGGCTCGGAACCCTCTCTCAGAGCTGGATGTGGCTCGGGACCCTCTCTCAGAGCTGGATGTGGCTCGGGACCCTCTCTCAGAGCTGGATGTGGCTCGGGACCCTCTCTCAGAGCTGGATGTGGCTCGGGACCCTCTCTCAGAGCTGGATGTGGCTCGGGACCCTCTCTCAGAGCTGGATGTGGCTCGGTACCCTCTCTCAGAGCTGGATGTGGCTCGGTACCCTCTCTCAGAGCTGGATGTGGCTCGGTACCCTCTCTCAGAGCTGGATGTGGCTCAGTACCCTCTCTCTGAGCTGGATGTGGCTTGTAACCTTTCTCAGAGTTGAATGAGGCTTGAGACTGTCTCTCAGAGCTGACTGTGGTTTGTGGCCCTCTCTCAGAGCTATATATGGCTCACAACCATCTCTCAGAGCTGAATGTGGCTCTCGAGGTCAGAAAGGTTGGGGCCTCTGTTCTAGAAGGATCAAAACAGTATAAAAAAAAGTGTCAAACTTTTCAGACACCGTGCTGCCACATTTTGCATCTTCTTTTGCCATCCTGTATTTTTTTCAATGTACATTTTGATGGGTTGATAAGAAATAGGGAAGTATGACAGCAGGACTTGTAGCCTGAAACTGAACTACATCAGGTTTGTAACAGGTTTGTAGTTTGAAAGCATAGAGACATATAGGTCTGTGTGTTAGCTGTAGACACAAAATAAGGGAATTTTAATTAGACTTTTGCTAAATTGCTTCATTTTTTTCTTTTATAATTGCATTTGGGTGCAAAAAAAAACATTAGTCTTGACGTAAGAGGTATAATACCTTTATTTGGTACTAGTAAACATTCTTTCCTGGGACAAAGTCCTATTTTTTGCTCTCTTCCCAAAAAGATGAATAGGCCATTAGGCCCTGTGTGCATGTTGCATTTTTATAGAATTTATTTATGCGTTTGTGAGTGCAAATTTGCCACAAAACTGTATGCAAATCTTTATGCAAGAAAAGTCAATGAGAATCCTGAAGTTTTTTTGCACTTATTGCTTCTTTTCCATTGCAGATTTGGTGCAGAATTGGGCTTTCAGCGTTTGCAGAATGCATGAAAAATGCACCGAAAACACATAAAAAACATATCTCGCACAAACTCATGTTTTTTTTGCCAGGAGATGCAGGTTTGGTGCTGAAATTTCAGCAACCAAATACTCAATGTGCACACATCCTTATAGTTCTAGGTAAAATACAGTGCCTACAAGTAGTATTCAACCCCCTGCAGATTTAGGTGGTTTGATAAGATGCAAATAAGTTAGAGCCTTCAAACTGCAAACGAGAGTAGGATTTATTAACAGAAGCATAAATCTTACAAACCAAAAAGTTATGTTGCTCAGTTGAATTTTAATAAATTTTAAACATAAAAGTGTGGGTCAATTATTATTCAACCCCTAAGTTTAATATTTTGTGGAATAACCCTTGTTTGCAATTACAGCTAATAATTGTCTTTTATAAGACCTGATCAGGCCGGCACAGGTCTCTGGAGTTATCTTGGCCCACTCCCCCATGCAGATCTTCTCCAAGTTATCTAGGTTCTTTGGGTGTCTCATGTGGACTTTAATCTTGAGCTCCTTCTACAAGTTTTCAATTGGGTTAAGGTCAGGAGACTGACTAGGCCACTCCATCACCTTGATTTTTTCCCTCTTGAACCAGGCCTTGGTTTTCTTGGCTGTGTGCTTTGGGTCGTTGTCTTGTTGGAAGATGAAATTACGACCCATCTTAAGATCCTTGATGGAGGAGCAGAGGTTCTTGGCCAAAATCTCCAGGTAGGCCATGCTATCCATCTTCCCATGGATGCGGACCAGATGGCCAGGCCCCTTGGCTGAGAAACAGCCCCACAGCATGATGCTGCCACCACCATGCTTGACTTTAGGGATGTTATTCTTGGGGTCGTATGCAGTGCCATCCAGTCTCCAAACGTCACGTGTGTGGTTGGCACCAAAGATCTCGATCTTGGTCTCATCAGACCATAGAACCTTGAACCAGTCTGTCTCAGAGTCCTCCAAGTGATCATGAGCAAACTGCAGACGAGCCTTGACATGACGCTTTGAAAGTAAAGGTACCTTACAGGCTCGTCTGGAATGGAGACCATTGCGGTGGAGTACGTTACTTATGGTATTGACTGAAACCAATGTCCCCACTGCCATGAGATCTTCCCAGAGCTCCTTCCTTGTTGTCCTTGGGTTAGCCTTGACTCTTCGGACAAGCCTGGCCTCGGCACGGGAGGAAACTTTCAAAGGCTGTCCAGGCCGTGGAAGGCTAACAGTAGTTCTATAAGCCTTCCACTTCCGGATGATGCTCCAAACAGTGGAGACAGGTAGGCCCAACTCCTTGGAAAGGGTTTTGTACCCCCTTGCCAGCCTTGTGACCCTCCACGATCTTGTCTCTGATGGCCTTGGAATGCTCCTTTGTCTTTCCCATGTTGACCATGTATGAGTGCTGTTCACAAGTTTGGGGAGGGTCTTAAATAGTCAGAAAAGGCTGGCAAAAGAGATAATTAATCCACACATGTGAAGCTCATTGTTCTTTGTGCCTGAACTACTTCTTAATACTTTAGGGGGACCAAACAGAATGCTGGTGGTTTGAGGGGTTGAATAATAATTGACCCACACTTTTATGTTTAAAATTTATTAAAATTCAACTGAGCAACATAACTTTTTGGTTTGTAAGATTTATGCTTCTGTTAATAAATCCTACTCTCGTTTGCAGTTTGAAGGCTCTAACTTATTTGCATCTTATCAAACCACCTAAATCTGCAGGGGGTTGAATACTACTTGTAGGCACTGTATATTGTTGTTAATTACACCAAATATAATTCAGTGCAATACGGACATCAATGAAGTCTGCACACTAACAATTAAGCCTAACTTAGTTCAGGTTCAGTTCACTTCTAACATGGTTGGCCGAGTGTCAGGGAACAGTTTTATGAATTGTGTTTGTTGTAATTTTCCAAATACTGTTGGAAAATGTCAGAGCCGCTTATAAAAACAGTGCGATTGCAAAAAAAAAAAGGAAAAACTGACCTTTATTGTGTCTCATCCAGAACTGAGACACTTACATCTATCTGAGGGTACCTTTACACGACGCAACATTGCATGCAATTTCACTTGCAACTTACTGGTTGCAGTGAAATCATGGACACATTGTTCCATTGTGTTACCATGTACAAATAGAACAATGTGTCCATGATTTCACTGCAACCAGTAAGTTGCAAGTGAAATTGCATGCAATGTTGCGACATGTAAAGGTACCCTTATTGAAGCGTCCTTCCAAACCACATATTGGATTATTATCATTTTATTTTTTATATATGATTGTTTTTGTTGCAGTTTTTAATCTGTTAATCTTTATAGCTGCTCATAAAAATGAGGTGTAGAAAAAAAAAAGTATGGGTTAGTGTCAGCTTGAGTAGATTAATTATTACTTAAGCAATGAGAAACCTTGGAGCTTTGATAGAAATTTCCCTGGCTTTGAAGTGGTAAACACAGATGGGTGGGGAGATGACGAAAACTGGAGCGTCGGAGTGCAGATATTGACAAAATACTACTTGACTCCATTCATCGGGCACTTTGTCATCTGCTTAATTCTTATCTAGTTCACAGGGACTCTGACGTTAAAGCATCAGAGTAATAAACTAATAAGTATTATTATATCATTCATTCTGAATTCAGGAAAGCACTGCAGACACTTTAACTGATGCAAGTGGAAAATACTTTTTCTTATGTAAATATATAGAATCCATGTTTACATTTGGATCCAGTTTTATATCACTTGGGATTGTGAAGGGATTTTTTTTCCTTTTATAGGTAGTGATAAGTGAGTATTAAGACATTCGGGTTTGGAGAGCTGTAGCCGAATACCTTGTACTGTTACAGTATTCAGATCCGAATTCCTCATTGACTTATACTGGATTCATTATTTGTTCCAAGTATTCGGTTGAAGCTATCGGAAACCGTTCATCTTACTACACTTTTCTCACTGTTCATGGGGCATTTTGGCCAATGCCCCATAGGGTTACTTTTGTATTTTCTCTATACGTAAAGTTCATCTGAAACATCACCATTATATCCCTCAGCAAAACCACCTTAATTTACTGCAAATCAATGTAACTGATTGTACGTGACACAATGTATGTCCATACTCTGTAGCAGAGACAATGCATCTGGACTTTGATCATTCTTGTCAGTAAAGTGTCTCGGCCCTGTATCTATGATCTCCCTGCGAAATAGCATGTTTAACTATTCAACTCCCGCCCAACCACCTTAATCATTATTCTGGTAAATAATCAGCACAGTTTAATATAGATGCTCCATCTGTCCTTTGCTGATGCCGGGTGGAGCAAAGCCCTGTGATTGCACTGTTAGGGTATATGCACACACTGAGTATTTGGTGCAGAAATTTTCTGCAGCAAAGCTGCATACTCGGGCAGGAAAATGCGCCAAAAATGCTATGCAGTTTTTACCTATTTCTTAATTAACTCAATGGCTGAAAGGGCTGAAATACGCAGGAAATCTGCACTAACAATTGACAGGCTGCAAGGAAAAACTAAGCAATGTGTGCACAACACTTCAGAATTCTCATTGACTTTGGTGGCTTCAGGTTTGGCATACAGATTTGATAGAGAAAGTTAGCCTCGGCACACTCAAGTGAGTGTGCCGAGGCTAACTTTCTCTATCATTCCGGTAATATTTCCTCAGAGCACCTCACTGAGGTTGAGCCAGGTTATATCCTATTTGGCATACAGATTTGTCACAAAACTGCAGCAAATCTGCACAAAAAAAAGTGTGTGTACAAGGCCACATGCTTCAGATTTTTACTGCACCAAATCTGCAGCAAGGGCCCATACCCTTACTATGCAAAGGATGCTACAGGCCGCTTCATTCAGTTCTGTGGTAGCCTTGAAATGTGGTTAATTCCTTAGCTGCCCCTGTCACTAGTGACTGCAGCATCTCATGTTTTAGAGTGGCTTATGGCGCTCATCTCCCTTCTATCATTGCACCGACTCAACATTTGGTGCCAGCGGATTGCTCCCAATAGTATGAATATGCATGTCACATATTCACATCACTCCACAGGACATTGTGTGTGTGCATGTGTGGGGGACTGTATCCTCCTCTCTGCTCTCTGTGTTTGCAGCATCACAAGAGGTCAAATACAACACAGAAACTGTCATAGCATGGTTACCTGCTTAGAGAAACAAATTGAGTCTAGATAAGGCAGACCTGTAATAGCTCTCTGCCATGTCCTCAAGAGAACAGGCCTCCTGAAAGTGAAACCTGACACTGCAATGTTGGAGGAGGGAGGAGAGAGCTGCTGAGAGGGAATGCATAATTACATGACGGTTTATACAGACTATTCCTCTTTGCTTATAATGGACAGGACTAATCCAGCAGCTCTCTGCAGGGTCTGACAATGCTGATAACATGGGAGCTTCAAACGGTACAGTAATAATTTTACATGTCTTTAAAAGGTCTGCCCAGACACTATTGAAGGGTAATATTAGTATCATAGTGAAAAATTACCTGACAGTGTCCCTTTAAATTAAATAAAGTTTATGAAAAATATAAATAAATAGGAACAATTTCCATAATAAAAGTGGTTTTATCTAGCCAAAGTGTAAAAAATGTCCATAAATTAAAACTATCAATCCACAGGGTAAATGACTATTAATGCAATGTAAATATAAAACAAATTGGTTCCTATATAAAAGCATTACTTTACCCACAAAAAGCAAACCCACATACAGCTACAATCATGGAAGGACTTACAGCTCTTGGAATGCACAGACGTAGAAACTATTTTCTTTTCCATTCACTGTTCCATTATTGTGCAAAAATAGTAACATTTTTAAAAAAGAACCCTGTACATATTTGGTGTTGTCACGACTATACGAGCACATACAACATAAATAATGTTTAATTTTTTCGCTATGTTAATAAAATAGTTAAGCCTCTTTCAATGGAAAAATATTAAAACTTACAAAGTTTCACAAAATAGGCCGGGTAGTGAAGAGGGGAAGACAGCCCTGTACTGAACAGGTTAATGCTAGTATTTGTCTGCCTGACCACTACACCACACTGCTTGTTTATATATATGTGTGTATATGTATATATTGCTTGTATAGGAAGGAAGTGATGCGGCGCTGTATGTGGATGATGCAATGTTAGCACAGTCCGCAGCACGTGGATGATACCTGGAGTCACTTTTCAGTGCGTGTACACATGAGCTCAGGTACAGCCAGGAGAGCACTAATCAACGTGCCGCTCTCTGAATCTTGTCTCTTCATTTGTTTAGTAAATAGCGGTATAATATGAGACAAACATGTGAGCACAGTGGCCTCTGTTATCATCCTCCTTATATTGTGAAACCTTCTCCTGAGAGATGGATTAATTGGAAAATCTGTAGGTGGCCCGGAGTGTTCCTGAGGGCTCTGGGCTTGTAGTGGCAGGCCCTTTATTTTCATTGCATGCAGTAAAGAGTGAGTTAGTTTGAGTCTCTCTTGTACTCTAGGTAACAGATATGCTATATGGCTACTGAATTGCTGTATAATACTAACATAAAGATCTTAATTTCTTGATTAATGGGTAATTTGCAAAATGACAAGTTATACCCTATCTATGGATAGGGAATACATTATTGATCATGGGGATTCTACCTGCCTGAACCCCCAGTGATCCTTAGATTTGGGCTCTGTAACCCTTAGAATGGGCCTTGCAAAAATGGAGTGAAGTTGCTAATACTTGGCCACCATTCCATTCATTGTCTATGGGACTGCTGGAAACAGCCGAGCCTTGTATTACTTTCCATTAGACAAGCAGAAGCCGAGCATGCACACCTCTCCATTCTTGAAGTTGCAGCAGGCTGACTCCAAGGAAGCTGCAGGATAAGGATAAGCGATATTTGTTTTGACTTTTTTTGTGGAGTAACATTTTAACCAAGAGACTAAAGGGAATCTGTCAGCAGGTTTTCCTCAACCGAGAGCAGGATGATATAGGCCAAGATTCCCTGATTCCAATGATGTATCACTATTTCTGGTTGCAGCAGTTCTGATACAGTTTTTAGATTTAGAATATAACAGACCTTAAGGTACCGTTACATGGCGCGATATTGCCTGAACTTTTGCTGTGTCAGCGAAGTTGCAGGCAACATCGCAGGTGCATCGTGCTGTGTGACCGCACGATGCAACTGCGATAAATCGCTGGTTGCAAGTTGCCAGGTTTTTGACATGTTCCAAAACCTGGCAATCCCGCCCCAGCGACTTGGCTGTATTGTGCCATCTGAAACCGCAATACCGATGTTGCCGGTGATACAGCCTATTCACAGCATTGCTGCAGATTGCTTGCTGGGTTTTTTCCAGCCCAGCAAGCGATCGTTACGGCAACATCGCAGCGGTCTCAGATAAAATCTTGCAATGTGACACCAAGGCTGCGGTGTAGGAAGAAAGCGCGCACAGCGTGTCATTGCTTCCGACATTGGCCATGATGTTGTACCGTGTAACGGTACCTTTAGAAAGCTGCCCCCGCCCACACCAGGCTCTATATACAATGTCTGTAGACAGTGAGCTGCTAATCACAGCAGGGGAATGCCTTGGTAGCTGATCTCTAGCAATAATAATCTCCTGAAACTAAAACAAACGTTGCAGGCAAACAACAGCACACAGTGCAATAATTGACACATGGCTGAAATCTCTTAAATATTACATCATGCGGTCTTCAGATTACATTGAAAAAACCTGCTGACCGATTCTCTTTAAGGTCTTTGTGCTAAGGCTGGTTTCCCATCACGTTTTTTGTGATCTGGGTTGATCCGATGAGAACCGGATAGGCCTGGTCACATTTCAGCTCCATAGTTTGCCTATGGGGCCGGATGGAGCCAGATTGCAGCTATCTGCCATCCGGTTAACATGTGTCCGGGTGAATCTGGGAGGACTCGGATTTTTCACTCAGACACAAAAATGCTGTATGCATGATTCTTGTGTCCGAGGAGAAAAATCTCCCCAAACCGGATTCCCCAGCGCTCCCTGACATGGGAGCCTATGGGACCGGATTGCCCCAATCCGGGAGAATCCAGGAACCGGACACCTCAGGACCGCAGGAAGCTCCCCGCGAGCCACGGTCCTGAATCATCAGCAGCTTCAGCTGCGTGCAGCTGTACATCGGACCGGAGGGCATATTAGCCCTCCGGTTCTGTGTGCTGATCTGATCTGCTGTGGACCGGACAGCCCCGGATCAGATCAAAACGTGATGTGAAACCAGCCTATGACCCCCAAAGGTGAAGAAGTTATCCTCTAAATTGTGAAAAAGGGTTAGCTTGTTATTTCAGCATTGATTATGTAATAATATTGCTAGAGGATTTACGCCCAAACTTTAGACATGGCCATATACTGTAGAAGATATTTAGGTTAGACCTACAAAGTTTTATTACATAATTATGCTTTTATTGTGGATTTTACTCCAGAGACACAGGCATTCAAAAGTAACAATATGGCTGGGCTCAGTGATGGTACGGTGAAACGCCAAGGTCTTTATTATTGTAATTGATGCCAAACATTGCAATATTTCATCTATCTTCTTTTGTTGTTTTCCTTTGCACTATTTGTCACTCGAAAAACTGTAACAATGTAATATTATATATGCTTAAATGATTCTGCTTAACCCCTTCATGCCTGGGCAAATTTACATTTTTGCACTCTCAGTTTTTTCCTCTTCTTCAACGAGCCATCACTCTTTTAACTTTTCCCCCAATATAGTCCAATGATGGCTTTCTTCGTGGGACAAGTTGTAACTTTGAATGACACCATTCATTTTACAATATATTGTAATAAAAGTACAAGGAAAAAAAGGTCTGGTCGATGTGAAATAGTGAAAATATGGAATTCCTTGTTTGAGTGTTGTAAAATATTGATTGGGAACTTGATCCACTAGGTCAGTACACTTACCCCAATACCAACCGTGTAGAGTCGTTGTTTTTTATTGCCTTAGTAGTGTTTTGGTTTTTTACTTTTTTTTTTTAATCTGAGCTTTGCATGATTCAAAAAGAAATTGGTTTGTATTTGCTAATTTCTGAAAACCATAAATTTTTTTCTCTATCATTGAAGCTGTGCGAAGGTTAGGTTTCTGCTTCTGTCAAACACAGGTAACATTCACTGTGTAAGAAATTGGCTCAGTTCCTGACGTAAGATGTCCTACGTCAGGAAAGGATCAAAGCGGAGTTGTCACCAGATTTCACAATACAATTTGCATATCATATTAAATACATCTGACCTGATGGTGCACCTTCTTTGGAAATCCTTAAAAGAATAGCTATACTTAATTCTTAAATAATCTTTGTGTCCAACTAAAGAGTGAACATTCGATTAAGTACAAGTGTATTCAGTCTCTGCCTTCCCTGCCTGACTGATAGCTGCAGCTTGTACTAATAATGTGATGCAGCAGGTAGGAGGAGCAGTGAAGAGCTGTAAATCAGACCATCATACATCCTTTCTGACCTGGGTTTTCAACCTCATTGGGTCTAATAGTTCCATTTAATAATGTGCACAGGGTGGTAACCTCAACCGCCTGAACTCTGCTCGATCTGCAGCAGAGGAAACTCTGATTGTAGCACAACTGCTGCATCCAGTAAACTAAAGGCCCCGTTACACGGTACGAGATCTTGAACAATATCGCTGAAACATCACGGGTTTGGAGTCATTCAAACGACATCGTTAGGACGACGTTACATGTGACACCGAGATATGACTACGATAAATCGTTGGATTGTTGATCGCTGATTTGAGCACATGTTCTCAAATCAAACCATCCTCGATCAGCCAACCTGCTGCATCGTTGTGTGTGACACTGTGATAACGATGTTGTCTCGACTTCGCCCATTCACATCAGTTAACAAGTATCCTTCACTGGGTTGTGCGAACGATAGCTGCTCACTACATCGTTGGTGCATCATCCATGATATCTACACGTGTGACATCTCACCAACAATGTCAAAAAGACAGACGCGCATGAGATCGTTAGTGATATCTTAACGACATTGAAGCATGTAACTGTACCTTAAGTGATACATCGCTAAAAGTGGGGTCTCTGTCCCTTACATCATCCTGCTGTCAGGTGATGTGGAAAAAACCTGCTGATTCCCTTTTATGATACCAAGAAGTTAATATTATGATGATGGATTTTCTCAATAGAAAGGTTTTTCCTTTTATGTACTTTCTTTCCTGATGAGACCATTAATAATGAAAATTGTTAGAATGCTTATTAGGCTGTGTGCCCCCTGTACGTTTCTGTAGCAAAAATGCATCATCCACAGCTTTATCAGTAAAGGGAACCTGTCGCCTACCTAAAGCCCCCCAGGCTGTCACTACCTGTCCCTGCATCTTCCTATTCCTATCCTAACTATCCCTCTCTGTGTTAAATCTGCCCTGTCACTAAGTAAAAAAATGTTTTGTGACTTATATTAATGAGCTGGGGGGCTATCGTTGGTAGCCCCCCTGGGCGGTCTCTTTGTGTCCCCATCGCCGCCTCCTTGCTTCTTTATCACGCCTCGATGGGCGTGATGTTCACATGAGAATACGCGCTCCACCCTGCCCTGCTCGTCCACAGGCTGAGTGCAGGGGAATGACTCTGCACACGTCATTTCCGCTACTCCATACTGCGACTTCGGGCTCAGCAGTACGCATGCTCTGTGGAGCACCGTACGTAAGCTGAGCTCAAAGTAACACTATGGAGGAGCGGAAATGATCCGTCATTCCCCAGCACTCAGCTCACGGACGAGCAGGGCAGGGTGGAGCGCGCATTCTCATGTGAACATCACGCCCATCGAGGCGTGATAAAGAAGCAAGGAGGCGGCAATGGGGACACAAAGAGAACGCCCAGGGGGCTACCAACGGTAGCCCCCCAGCTCATTAATATAAGTCACAAAACCTTTTTTTACTTAGTGACAGGGCAGATTTAGCACCGAGAGGAATTGTTAGGATAGGAATAGGAAGATGCAGAGACAGGTAGTGACAACCTGGGGGGCTTTAGGTAGGTGACAGGTTCCCTTTAAAGTCAAGGTGATTTTTAAAAAGCTGTGCCCACATGAGTTTTTTTTAGATGTTACATTTTTGCTGCAGAAAACGCCTGTGTTAAAAGAAAAAAATGTCCCTGTCTATTATCTTGTGCGTTTTTGGGCTACGTTTTCCAATTGACAGCCATTCTGATCACATTGAAAATGCAGCAGTAAAACTGCAGCACAAACGCCTCAAAAACGCAATACATTTTTGGTCTGTTTGTAAAAAAAGAAACAGCTGAGTTTCTCCACCTGAAAACTTTGCCAAAACGAGTAATCAGTGGGCACATGGTCTTCGTTTTAGAGATTTATATAGGTCTGGGAACTTCCTGTCTACCTCATGGAGAGTAGATTTCCTGCAACCATGAGAAGACAGTTTAGTAGGTAAGGAGATTTGCAGCCACATCCCTCCTCTAAAGGTACCGTCACACGCGGCAATTTTGCAAGCAATTTCACTGGCAATTTGCTGGTTGCAGTGAAATCATGGATACATGGTTCCATTTCTACACGGCAACAAAACAGAACCATGTATCCATGATTTCACTGCAACCAGCAAATTGCCAGTGAAATTGCTTGCAAAATTGCCGCGTGTGACGGTACCTTAAGAAATAAGCAAATTTGCACTTTAATAAGGAAGTGGAAGAACTCCAGTGCCACCTTTAAACAGTGCTAAAGATGCACTGGAGTTCTTCCACTTCCTTACTGAAGTGCAAATTTAGAGATTTATATACCGGTATGTATTTTCGGCTTAGGACTTTATGTAAAGGGAAGATAGTTGGGTTAAAGCTTAGCATCCATATAGATAGAATAGATGGAGCGTTAGATGTGAGCGGAGGAATGCTCAGTCAGGAGAGTGTGCACATTCCTCTGATAGGGCATCATGCTTTTTGCATGACTTGTGGAAGAAGCATTAAGTTTAATACGTTCACAACAAACGTTTCTCTGTACGGCATTCCTTTCATTCTAATATGTTCACAAGTTGCTTAACCCTCAGTAACCCAGAATTAAATATTTATAATGTATTTGAAAGTTTGTTTTTCAAAAAAAAAAACTAATTTACCTGCAAGTGTATTTTTTATTCATAAAGTTTTGTTTTGGTCTGTTTTCAGACAGACTTGTAGACTTGCACTTTTTGCTCTTTTGACTATATTTTTGAGTTATTAATGCATAGTTTTTTTTTTCTTGTTCAAATAAAACACACATTTTTGCATTTCCAAATGAGTGTTAGCAGCAAATAATACTGAATGTGTAATCTAGCACTTGATTAGATACCGTATGTATTGTATTCATTTTTGCTCTTTTATACTTTTGTATTGTGTTTTATAAGTTGCATCTGTATTTCCATAATAATTATTGGACACTAGTACATGGTATTTTGACTGAGAATTTTATTATGTATTGAGCCTTTACATGCTAAGGAAAATATAACCCCCATGTTTATTGAATTGAAGTGTGCTCACAATCAGTAATAGCAGCGTTTTGGACACCGTGTCTCCAAAATGCTGCGTTGTACAATAGCAGCACAGTGGATGGAATTTGTAGAAATCCCATGCTCACTGTGCTTCTTCCCCACTGCAGCATGTTTTCAGCTGTGGTGCGGGCTTCCAGACTTCCACATTTCCGCAGTGTGTTAATTTCATTCTGCAGACTCGGAAGGGATCTCCTGCGGGTGAATACAAGGAGAAGCCGCCCTGCACCCACCGCAGTTGGTGAGTACAGGGCAGCTGTGGTCTCCCTATGTTCACCCGCGGGTTCAAGTAGGTCCAGAGGCACTGTGTCCAACACACACTGTCTCTGTAAGAAGAGCACATACCCTGAGTGGTCTGTATTTCAGCCTTTGGTCTCTATTGCTAAGCTCCCATGTCCAGTAATCATCCATTACATCAGATTCATTATCAAAAACGTTATGCAGACACAACTTTTTTGTCTGTTTTGAAAAAATTGATTTCTGCACGATCCATGGTTTACATGGGAATCTATGGAGAACAGATCCTTTAAAGAGGACCTGTCGCCCCCTCTGACGCTTTGCAAACTGAATGCAGCGTGTATGCTGCATTCAGAGAAGGGGTCCCCATGTCTCTAGCCCCTCTGTAACCTTTAAAAAACACTTTAGAAATTTGTAAGTTAAGAAGTCCGGAGGGAGTTCACTTATCTCGCTCTCCTCGCTGCATAGAGGGTCTTCCCCGCCTCTGGACTCTCTGTGCCGCCTTCTGGCTCTTTAATCCACCTCCTGCTTGTGTGTGGCCCCTCCTCACCTGCGCCTGGGCGTCAGTTTCTCTATTTATGCAGGCGCACAACGAGTAATGGTTAAAAGTGGTCCGGGCTGCTGATAAACATTATGCTGTATGCATACAACAGGGTGGGATCTCGCGCTGACGTAACATAAAAGGAGCAGTCCCGGCTGCTGATACTGCCCGAACTATTCCTCATTGTGCGCCTGCGTGAATAGAGACTCTGACGCCCAGGCGCAGGTGAGGAAGGGGCTACACACAGGCAGGAGGCGGATCAAAGAGCCAGGAGGTGGCACAGAGTGGCCAGAGGCGGGGAGGACCCTCTATGCAGTGAGGAGAGCGAGATAAGTGAGCTCCCTCCGGACTTCATAACTTACAAATTTCTAAAGTGGTTTTCAAAGGTTACAGGGGTGGGTACAGTCATGGGGGACCCCTTCCCTGAATGCAGCATACACGCTGCATTCAGTTTGCATAGCACCAGGGGGGTGACAGGTCCTCTTTAACAGGTTGCTATTTGTCTTTCATTTGTAACTGATCCAGTAAGCAAATGGATCCTTTACAAATAAAAGGAGATAGATAATTAATAATCTGTTAATGGATCAATTTTCCATAGACTCCAATGTTAAAAAAAAAAAAAAACTGATCCTGCAGAATTTTTTCAGAATTGACATTGTGTTTGCACAACTTTTTTGCCAATTGGTTTCGTTCTAATGGATGATTACCATACATGTGAACACAGCCCAATATTACATTTTGTCTAATTTTCATCATTAATTGAAATTTAAGATTTAATTCCAAGCAAACTTTGCTTCGCTATATTTGGGCAGGAAATCAGAGTTCAGAGCTCTGCTATGTATCAGATCCACGTTTCTGGCAACTTGAAGCTGCCTTGTTTATCTCTTTAAGATTCAACATCGAGCAGAATGCGCAAATCTTCAATTGTGTATTACTTATTGTTTTACTTCTGTCACAACTGTGAGCAGCGTTTAGTATTTCTGCACCCTGTTTTTTAACATCTAGATTCAACCCACATTTCTGCATAAGCTGCACAGAAATCCAGGATGTTAGAATAATACTTTTTATTTGTAAGATGTCCATAGAGAACATGTCCAATATTCACTCAGTTTAAGGCTGGGGTCAGACGGCCGTATAATACGACCAAGATCACATTGTAATGCACAGACTGGCCGGAGGCTCCCCTGACCTGAGCATGACAGCTTAATAAATTGCTGCACAACTGTCATGCTCAGGTCAGGGGAGCCTCCGGCTAGTCTGTGCATTACAATGTGATCATCATCCATGTTATACGGCCATCTAAACCTGGCCTTAAATGTTATTCATTTTTTTTTTTATTTGTTGTCACCTCCTGCTTTACTTACCTCATCTTCTGGCTATGTGCCGACGTGCAAATAGTTGTGCAGATTTTCTGCTGTGTGAAATCCAGACCTGCAGACAAATCCACTCCAAACACATGACTGTGCCAAAGGTGCGTCTTTATCTGCTGCAGATATAGTGCTTTTTGCCATTCACTTGTCTGACTCAGTGTTTTCGTAGTCAAATCTACAGCGTATCTGCATGAAGAATTGACGTGCTGTAGAATTTTCCGCGCGAAAATATGCAGCGTACTTGCAGCAGAAAAAAATAAGCAGCATTGGCACAGGAATTCACAGAACCTATAGACTTGACTGACCGAACACAAAGCTGCTTATTTAGTGCAGATCCACAGCATATATGCACCAACATCCACACTAAATCAGCACCGTGGGCACATAACCTAAAGATGCCTATACACATCAAATGGTGGACTGGCCCTTCCAAAATGAATTAACATATATACCAACCTTTTATATATATTTTCTTTTTAGTTACAATTTAAAATTTGGCTCCATTTGTGAGCTGTCATATTTGTACATCTGACCTCTGGCTTCTTGCTTCCTGCTACATTCAGTTCTAGGCATGGAGTACAGCACTTTCCTGTATGTGCTTTGAATGGACCATAGCCTGTCAGTGAAGCACAGCTATGTTTGTGGAAGGCAGGATAAGCTGGTAGGAAAAGGGTTAAAAAGACAGTTCTGTCTGGACAGTAATAAAAAAATTATGACCTTTATTGTCGACGCGTTTCGAAGTCCATCTTCTTCATCAGGATATTGATCTTTGTCCTGATGAAGAAGTTGGACTTCAAAATGTGTTGACAATAAAGCTCATCATTTAATTGTTACTGTCTCGACAGCACGGTCTTTTTAACCCCTTTTTCCTATCAGCTTATCCAGTTTACACACCAGGGGACTGCGGCAGTGGTGGTAACAAGGTATTGGGGTATGTGCCCACAGGACATTTTTTTCCAGCAGTCCTGAATGCAGCAAAACTGGTTCTGTTTTCAAGGATCCTAGAGTCCTTGCCAGGAGATTTGCTATGGTCAGGTCCTGCGTTTTTATCACGTTTTTGGGCATTTTTTGCTGCAGTTGGGATGCTGCATTATTTTTAGTATGTTTGCCATTGTCTGCAGCAAAAATGCAGGAAAACTAGAACATGGTCAGCCTTTCCCCTCCGCAGCAAAACCAGAGGTATTTGAAACTATTTGACCCTTGTAAAACTGTGGGCACATCGTTTCTGTAAAACACATTGATTTGGCTGGGAAACCCAACCGCAGGAACAAATTACCATTCATTACCATAAATCGAAGGGCAAACTGCATGCGGAAAACATAAGAAAAACGTCCTATGGGCACATACCCTTAAAGGTACTTGTGACTGTTCACAACCCCAAAGTGTGAGCTTTTCCAAATTTACTGTTCCCACAGTGTATCTTCAATATAACCCTATCTGTGCTTTTCTGAATCCTTTATACTATTTCAAATGGAAGACAGGAGAGTGCTCTGTTCAGTGATGTCAAGGGGTCATGGTCTCTGAATTCTGGCCACTTTTGATAGCCCGGCAGAATGATGATGCTCACAACACCAAGACAGGTGCAGTTGGAGCGCTTTTACACACTAAGGGCCGCTTTACACACACCAACTTCTGTGACCAACTTCTGAACAGATCTTTGGTTGCAGTGAAATCATGGACACATTGCTCCATTTTATGGCTGTGTACAAATGTAACAATGTCTCCATGATTTCACTGCAACCAGAGATCTATTCAGAAGTTGGTCACAGAAGTTGGTGTGTGTAAAGCGGCCCTAAGACCTGGTGATTTTAGCCAGAGGGGATGGCCTTCGGTGTTCCAGATTGTTGGAGTATATTCTGATAAATTACAGATAAGCAAATTCTCCTAGTTTGTTTAACAAATTAAAACTCTAAGACCCCATGTCTGCTATTTTGCTGAATTTTATTGAGAAAATGGTGCAAATAAAATGTCTCTCCTCACTGCTTACCTTTTCCGCAGCCGGCTGTCCGGTGCACCTTGCCGTCCATTGTGTTTTCTTTTGTAATCTTAATTCAGAACTAGGCTTCTGACCGCCAAACAGGCGACAAATGTCATAACAAGCATAATCAATCCCTCTGGACTTCGACGTACATGTTACGGTGTGATGTCTGTAGCCGATATATGGGTGAAGATTACAGATGGAGATTGGAGAGGCCAGATAGAGCCCAGTATGGAGAGTTGCGGTGCCATGACATGTAAGGGTGCTTTCAGACTACGATTTTTAGGGAGCCGATGCTGTCCGATATAAATCGGACAGCATCGGCTCCCTTCTGATGCCTGGAATCGGGTGCCAAATAGGCACCCGATTCCGGCATAAAATCGTAGCCAGAGGCTGTAAAAAAGGAAAAAAAAAAGTTCATGCTCACCTGCCCCCGAGCCCCCGCCGTCTCCAGCCGTCTTCCTTAAGGTTCCCGGTGGCTCCCGCAGGCTGCCGGTGTCTGCAGAGGTCTTCTACTGCAGTACACAGGACCTGCGGTGATGTCACAGTCATGTAACCGCGAGTTACCATGATGAACCCGCGGTCACGTGACTGTGACATCACCGCAGGTCCTGAACTAGTTGAGCAGTTTTACTGTACTGAGCATGCTCAGTACAGTAAAATAGAGTCCGAGGAGACATCAGATGTTTCCTCGGACCCTTCTCCATAGGGCCCCATGTTAGGGATCGGGTCAGATCGGATGTGCACTAAATGCCATCCGATTTGGTCCGATCCGAGTCTGTCAGATTTTGTAATCGGATGAAAAAATCGTTGCAGGCAACGATTTTTTTCACCGGAAAAAAATTGGCAAAAATCGGACAGAATCGGATCGGACCAAATCGGATGGCATTTAGTGCACATCCAATCTGACCCGATCCCCATAGGGATGCATGGGGTCCGAAAATCGGTCCGATGCTGTCCGATTTTTATCGGACAGCATCGGAAATGAATAAATCGTAGTGTGAAAGCACCCTAAGCAGTCTGATCAGTATTTTTATTTTTCGTCTATCCGCACTTCTTTTGCTCTGGGTTCTAAAGACCACAGTTCATAATAAGGAACACTGTGATTTGTAATAATTTCAATGTGAATCGAATTTCCCTACAAGTTCCAAGCAATTTGACAAATACAATTCTCTGCAGATTTGCTCCACTCTATTATGAATATATCAGTGTAATTATTGCCCTGCTGAGTTGAAGGGGGAGCAAAGGAGAGCTCAAAATATGAAATAAAGGTCACTGGGGTTTGTGGCCTCGTTACAGGTCCAGATTGATTAATTTTTTGTCCTTGGAAAACCTCTTTAAGAAGCAAAGGGGATACAATAGGAGGATATGAGCACAATTAGAAAATAAGGAAAACTAAGAAATTCATAGTTAGGACATTGCAGTTGTTGTTAGTGGCGGGGATCTGCATTTGACCCTTAAACGATCATAAATTGGTGGTTTCTTATTATTGACATATAAAGTCCATGAAATCCATTATTGCTTTGATAGTCTCTCAGTATTACTTAAAGGATTCAGGCTGATGAATAGACATCAGTCAATTATTTTTTTTCCTGTACAACGTATGAATACACTGATCTCATTATTTTGAGTAAAATGAATAATTCTTGTTAATAAGTATTTGGAGCTGATATGTCTAAGGAACCGCTGTCAGTCAAAGTATACAGGCATTGTGAAGCAGATTCCCACCCTTGTTAGACATAGGGTAAATATTGCTGCAGACTACTGACATTTCAGGACTAATATTAAATTCATTATAAACTAAGCCATACTTATGTGGCAATATTTGATAAGCACTTCTCTCTGAATAAAGTAAGCAGGGAGAAAATTGGAGTTTAATTAACTGATGTTAAAGAAGCTGGCATGTATTAAAATCCCAATAAGCTGCTGTATTGATATTGCCTCCCAAAATTGCCTTAAAGAGGACCTGTCACCCCCCCAAATATTAGAATCTAAGGGCAGCACTAAATATAGCATGTCTGTTGCATTCAGGCAAGGGGTCCCCCATGTCTGATGGCGTCCAGTACCCCAAGATAATAGTTTAGTAAAACTTACAATCTGGAGCCAAATGAGCAGTCCCTGGTGCGGCAGCCTGTGTCTCTGTGCCACCTCCCTGCTGCCCATCACGTCCTCCTCGCTCTGTCTGTGCTGGTCACGCAGTAGGTAATGTTATCCCCGCTCCCGGTCGGCTGTCCCGCCTCCTGCTGTGACATCAAATCATTTCCCCTCCCAGCTGCATGTTATGCTATGCAGCTGGTCGGGGAAATGCTCTGATGTCACAGAAGGAGGCGGGACAGGCAGCCGAAGGCTGAGATGGTATTACCTACTGCGTCACCAGCACAGACAGAGGGAGGAGGACGTGATTGGCAGCAGGGAGGTGGCACAGAGACACAGGCTGCCGCACCAGGGACTGCCCATTTGGCTCCAGATTGTAAGTTTTACTACACTATTATCTCGGGGTACCAGCCGCCATCAGACATGGGGGACCCCTTGCCTGAATGTAGCAGACATGCTGCATTCAGTGCTGCCCTTAGATTCTGATATTTGGGGGGTGACAGGTCTTATTTAACTGTTGTGCACCTCTGCCCCTCCATATTGTGTAGTGGGCACATTAACTGAAAATCTAAAGGGCGTAACTCGGTATCAGCAGCAATTTCATTGGTGGAAAGGCACCTGTCCAACTTTAGAAGCCTCCACAGATGAGTACAGTGAATGGAGTGCAGCACTTGGAGGAGTGGTTGAGCCACTTTATTATTCAATTAGGCACAACTGTTGGAGTGTACAAGTTGCTGTGCCTTGTCCTTGTCTCTCATCACTGAGCCAATCGATAGGGAACTTGCTGGTTCCCCACTGTTCAAACATTGATTGACTACCCTATGGATAGGTCATTAATATTACATTTTTAGAGAACCTCATTAACCCTTAAATAACTCAAGTAAAAGGCTAAGTGCCAATGATCAAGATATGCTGCGTCTTGATGCAAAGCATCTTCTTCCTGCAGAGACCCGAGTATTTTCTGCAGGAGACTGCAACATCCATGTCCACAATCATGAGGGCACAGAGGATTTCTGCTGTGTTCTTTCACCAAAAACACTTGCATCTTTACAAGCATAAATTGCCTTATTCTGAACTCGGCACAACCATATATTACACTTCTATAACTTGTATCACTTATAGATTTCTATAGATACATTGCCTCTGCAGAATGTGGATGCGTGTAGCCTTTACCAGCCACAACAGGGTAATACCTGTTACCTAGAGTGTTTCCTACAAAAAGTGGATCCCCCTTGATTCTTTTTGTTTGTGGAGCCTTTTATAAATATCCTTTCTGCTAGGATGCATGTTATGAGCCACGCTGTCATGTATTAACATTGATTCGAGGAACATGGACCATGTATTCACGTTTGTCTTTTGATAACCGTATGTTTTGCTAAATGCATTGTATATATCTGTCAGCAGCGCATGTGACAAGCCTACCTATTCTGAAAGCTTACCCATGCAACGTGTGCTTAATATGAAAGATGCGCACTGTAGAGTTAGACCCCCTCTATGTGAATGCCCCCTCTCTGGCAACGCTGCCCCTCTCTGGCAACGCTGCCCCTCTCTGTGCAACGCTGCCCCTCTCTGTGCAACGCGGCCCCTCTCTGTGCAACGCTGCCCCTTCTTGCAACGCTGTCCCTCTCTGTGCAATCGCTGCCCCTCTCTGTGCAACGCTGCCCCTCTCTGTGCAACGCGGCCCCTCTCTGTGCAACGCAGCCCCTCTCTGTGCAACGCGGCCCCTCTCTGTGCAACGCGGCCCCTCTCTGTGCAACGCTGCCCCTCTCTGTGCAACGCTGCCCCTCTCTGTGCAACGCTCCCCCTTTTATGGATCACTCGCAGATCACCTCTACTGATAATTTAGTATCATGTGACCTTATCAAAACATTCACTAGTGCTCTTAACTTTTCTGAGGTTGGTGGGGATCTCTTTTGTATTGTCACTTCTCTGTTTTGTGCAGTGAACAAGGAATCATATTTGGGATCCACAGCTGAGTTTGGAATAGAAATGACATATTGTTTAAACATGTTGTAACAAATGTGCAGCAGATGAAATGATAGGAATGTAAGACAGCATAAGAGGGGAAATTCCACTTAGCCTCCCCAGAGGAGATCTACATATAGATTGAGCAGGGGAAGATTAGTGCAGATTATTTTGAAGTGGAATTGAATTGATAATTCCTATATTTGAAGAGTGAAACTGTGAAAATGGAGCAAAATGATAGCATCTCCTGAACACAATAGGTTGGTTTTCGTTAATATTATTTAGCTCAAAGAAACTTCTTTGGGATGAATCCCTTTAAAAAAAAATACCAGTAACATGTTCTCCTATCCCCTGTTCTCATGTGCATTTTTACCTAATATGTTACCACTAATAACTCTAGTCTGTTCCAGACTACTGGTCATTTTGTGCAAAGGGCTTCTGTATCTTGCTGTACCCGCATATCTAATAATATGGCGGAAATATGACTGCAGTGTTTCCATTCACTTTAATGCACAAGGTGGGAAAAATATTCACATAAGGTAAAATTGCTGTATATGACTGATTTTATGCCTGACTCAGCAGTATCTCCCATGTGCTTCACGGTGTGTGTACAGTCAGAAGGCATAGGGTCCCGTAGTCATACAGTAATGCCCATTTCTGTGGCATCAGATTATTTCCATACCATTGCCATGCAAGACCGCAGACTACAACCTGACTCATGTTCATTCAGTCGTAGCTGTGTGTACAAGAGATGCAGCTCTAGGTAAACACAACAGGACAGATGCGTATCACATTTACTTACATACAAATTGAAAATTAAATCATTCTCACTGGGTCAAAGCAGAAGGACTCTGAGGAGGATGGTATGAACAGATAAATGATTTACGACAGATCACCTACTTCAACAAACTCTTCTAATTTTAGGCCATGCCCATGTTATTATTAATAGAGCAACAAGTTTCTTTATCTAAGTTGTATTTTAAAAAAATAATAAAAACCTAGCAAATGAAAATTATGTAAAGTGCTCTACTTTGTTCTATTTTTGCCGTTGATGTGTGTGTATCTGTTTATGGATATAGAAAGTATAGATGTCCTCATATCGCTTGTCTGTCGCAAGTGTTAATATGTTTATGGAAATGGATTGTCACTCAGCATTGCTAGTGCCCAGAATAGACGATGTTTCCACAAGCATCAAAAATAGTTTTTTTATTTGCCATCCTTTTAAGATGTATTGGTGACTTTGTTCCCAGTATTTGGTTTCTGCCAAATCTGCTATTGTATTGTTTGAATTACAGATTTGGCAAATAGGACAATATGCGTTTTTCTATGCCTGAAGGGTAAATCTTACTGGTTAATGGGTTTTATCCAGAAAAGTATACCTATGCAGTTCAATAGTTCATCATATTGCACACTGCCATCTGTTTTGGAGGTACAAATGAGGCCCCCTTGCCTTTTGGGCCTATGTGTAGATGCTCGGGTTAATCCAATGATGTCTCCGCCCTGGTTAAATGATTGCATATCTAGTAGTCCTGGCATACAGTTGTCTGAAAAAACTGGCTGACAATTCTTAAAGGGCCCGACACTTGCCATAAATATGTAAAATATGGTATATTTATAATCCATTGAAGCTAGGATCTACCTCACAAGACAAGACCCAAGGTGCAGACTTAGGTAAAGGAACTTCGTAAAGAGCCCAACACATAGTGACGGGATGCCAAATTTCAGCAGTATCTGCATATACCGAATGCCACAACCAAGTATCGGAAATTTTACACTGCAACATCTGTGCAGCATATGGCCTAAATCCAGGTGAGAGACCCCAGAAAAAGTGGTGAAGAATGAAAGGGCTAAAATCCTGGGGGACGTCAAGATCCAGACAGATAAGCAGGTGTTGGCTAACTAACCAGATGTCGTCATAGTTTAAAAGGATCAGAAGACAGCAATGATAATAGATTTGGCAGTGCCATACGACAGTGATATCAGAAAGGACTATGAGAAGCTAGAGAAATACCAGGACCTCAAAGAACAACTTGAAAAGATGTGGTAGGCTAAGACAACAGATTCCAGGAGCAACATCTGAACTCTCTGTCCAGAAAATCGTAGTGCTGGAAACAACTAAGATTCTGTGCAGAATTCGCAAACTCCTACGCAGGACTCTGTATGTATGTATGTGTGTGTATATATATATATATATATATATATATATATATATATATATATATATATATATATATACCGTATATACTCGTGTATAAGCCGACCCGTGTATAAGCCGACCCCCCTACTTTTGCCCCCAAAAACTGGGAAAACTTATTGACTCGCGTATAAGCCGAGGGTGGACTCCAGCACAGGTATGCAACCCCCAGCAGTAAGGTATACAGGCCCCCCCAGTGGTATACAGCAGGCCCCCAGGCATATAAGCAGGCCCCCAGGGGTATTCAGCAGGCCCCAGGGGTATCAGCAGGCCCCAGGGGTATCAACAGGCCCCCAGGGGTATACAGCAGGCCCCATGGGTATCAGCAGGCCCCCAGGGGTATCAGCAGGCCCCCAGGGGTATACAGCAGGCCCCCATGGGTATACAGCAGGCCCCATGGGTATCAGCAGGCCCCCAGGGGTATACAGCAGGCCCCCAGGGGTATAAGCAGGCCCCCAGGGGTATTCAGCAGGCCCCAGGGGTATCAGCAGGCCCCAGGGGTATTAACAGGCCCCCAGGGGTATTCAGCAGGCCCCAGGGGTATCAGCAGGCCCCCGGGGGTATCAGCAGGCCCCCGGGGTTTATACAGCAGGCCCCCGGGGGTTTATACAGCAGGCCCCCGGGGGTTTATACAGCAGGCCCCCGGGGTTTATACAGCAGGCCCCCGGGGGTTTATACAGCGCCCCCGGCAGTGGTATACAGCCCCCCGCCTAGTACCGGGCCCCCATGCTGCGGCACAGCATACAGTAGTTCATACATTACCATCTCCTGCAGCGCGCGGCTCCTCCATCTCCCGCCCGGCTTGTTGCTGTAGTGTCATGTGACGCGCCAGTCACATGACACTACAGGAAGATGCCGGCTGGGACTGGAGGAGCCGCGCGCTGCAGGGAGAGATGGTAATGTATGAACTACTGTATCCGCAGCATGGGGGCCCGGTACTAGGCGGGGGGGGCTGTATACCACTGCCGGGGGCCGCCAGGGGCTGTGTGGGGCAATATGCACTGCATCCCCTTGCCGGGGATGGACAGGGGGATGCGTGCATATTAATGAGCCGGGCCCACGTGACCGCGCGGTGTCACTGTAGCCCCCTCCTGCCTCCTCCTGCCCCCAGTCAGAGCCCCCGTCCCCGTCACACACATGTATATACTCGCGTATAAGCCGAGGGGGACTTTTCAGCCCAATTTTTGGGCTGAAAAAGTCGGCTTATACACGAGTATATACGGTATATATTATATAGTTTACTCTGTATTCTAATACTTTTTATTTTTTAGCTCCTGCACCCTTCTATTCCTGAGATATAGCCTTCTCCTTTTTGTGAATCTGGTCTTATTAGTCAACTGGGGATGGTCCTCAAGAACACTTTGTTACTGAGGAGTTGGGGATCACATCCACTTGGCTAATCAGTCTTGATGTGCATATAGGGTGCAATATCAAGAATGGAGTGCAGCAACAAAAGAATAACCAATGCCAGATTCAGGAGAACAGTGGCATATACACCAAGTAAAATATATAATTATTTATTACAAATGACAGGTTATTTTTAAGAGGATTAAGTACTAATAACAATAGGAAGAAATAGAACTTTATTAACTTGGTAGACAATAACTGAAGTATCAAGGAAACCCTCTTCTATACGAGATGATTTATGTTCAACGAGAATGCTTTCTCCTCTCCATGTTACATTAGGTGTGCTCCTATACTTCTCTGTCACATATTCATTATTCATTCTATACACAGATACTATGGTGATGGACTCTTTTTCACAAATTATCCTGCTAGTTCCATTGTAATTCTGCATTCATCTGATGTACATGTATTCACATCTAAGCCTCAAGAGTTTTTCCTGCAATTAAAATTGTTTTTAAAAGCTTTTCACATAAAATATCAAAGATTTCACTTCATAAAAGTGGAAACTTCATATCTGCTTCCACATATCATTGTATACATTCACTCATTACAATTTTTATTATAGCTTCTATTGCAAGGAAAAGTGGGTATTTACTTACTCGGATACTTTTTCTAGATGGTAGCACCTCTGAATAATGTATTCTGGTGGCCCCATGGTACCCCCGACCTATACTCCACATGATGGCTACAAACAATTATGCTATCCAAGCGAGACATGTCTACTTTCAACTTATTGTATTTCTTCTCTTGTCTGTCAGGAGCATGGCAGGACTTAGTAACCCTAAGACTCCTCCTGACACACCTAGGCTTAACATCCCTTCAGTTGTGTCTTAAAGTTCTAGCTGCATAGCAAATACATATTAAACCAGTTCTGACCTGATGCAAAGTTCTAGGAGCGTTATAAAATATCTGAAGTATAGTTATATGGGCCATCCGCAAGAACAATTGCTGTTAAACTCTTACGAAAACACTTGCTGTCATGTGCTATATACACCTCTTGTGAAGTTACCCACTAAATGTATTAAATCTACTGTCTCCTGTTAAAATACCAGGTTTTTGTTACCCAAATTCTTACCAGGAAGAATCATGTTAAACTTTTTCCACATTTAACGTAACTCATAATCTGTACAAATCAATTAAAAAACTGAAAGAACTGCTTTGCAAAAAAATAAACAACTAAAATAATTTTGCATAAACCTGCACTCCTTAAACGAATACTTTCTTTTTGATAGCACTCAAATCTGTAAAATTACGAGAGCATATCCTGTGTTCAGCCCTTTTCAGGGCAACCCGTAGATTTGCAATTTGATTCAGGTCTGTTCTTTGACCAGGCAATTCCCAAGCTTTGATATTTTTCTGGCAAAGCTATTTTTGTTGATTTGGAGTTAAATAAGGGTTGTCTCTGTCAAAGGCAAAATTGCTTATCTATTTTAGCAGATTCCTGAAGGTCTTGATGCTAAATTGACTGATCTGTAGCTCATAACTCCCTCCACTTTGAATAATATTCCTTTTGCAGCTGCCGAAAAACAGTCCCAAAGCATAATGTTTCCTCCACCATGCCTCACTATTAGTATAATGTTCTTTAGTGATGTGCAGTGCTGGCTTTGTACCTATTGAAATTCTTTTCAAATGCCGTAGTTCAACTTTGGACTCATCAGATGACATCACTGTTTCCCACATTCTTTTAGCAGACGTCATTTAAGTTTTGACAAAACATTGGATGGTTGTTTTTCTTTGTAAGAAAAGGCTTCTGCCTTGCCACCCTACCCCATATGCATGACATATAAAGAATATGGTAAACAACCAGTACATGCCAGAGATTTCTGCAGCTCCCTTAATGTGCTTAGACTTCTAGCAGTGCCTCCTGGATCAATTTTCTTTTTGTCTTTTTAAAAAAAATTTGAGGGCTGTACAAAAATATCATTGTTGTGTCAAATTCAATTGATTCAATTCAATTTTGCTGTAATTTTTGTGGGATGCTAAACTTTACATGGGCTTAATCAGAATCACTGTAAATAATAACCGTATATTGACTACTTAACATGAGTTTAAATGGGATTTGTCAAAAATCCGAATGCAGCCACATCCCCAATTATAAGAAGAATGCTCACACTTGTACAACCACATTATTTTAGTTTATTTTATTTTTACTCTCAAAATTGTTTTTCTCAATTGATTTGTACAAATTATAAGGGACATTAAAGGTGAAGAAAGCTCTGAAATGATTCTTCTTGGTTTGATTTTTTTTTTTTACTTAACAAAAACCTAACATTTTAACCGTGATATATTGGCTTTTGATATCCAGTGTAACATATCTTGTGGCACTGTGCAGAAATTAGATCTTTTACTGCTTTATGCAGCACAAGAGCAGTACAGTATACCAATAAATGGTTGAAATATTTGTGCCATTTTAAAGCATGAAAGTTGACAAAAAAAATGATATTGTTGCATGTCCAGCCATTCTAAAGTGACTATCACTGACAGTGCGATCCAAAGCACCATGGCGGGGATCATGCCGGTATCTGAGGTCCCGTGATTACAAGACCTCTGATGGCTACTTTAACAGCCCGGGGTGCTGTGATGACCACAGATGCTGTCTGTAATCACTTCCTGTGGATGCCTGGCGAGGGTCAGCATCCACAGAAACTGGTGATTTTTGTTATGCTGCATCTCTCTGCATAGCAGAAGTGATCAGACTGTGCAGTACTGAGGCACCTCTAGGGGGCAGTGTAAAATAAAAAAAAAAATGGAAAAATAACACGTTAAAAGTTCAAATCATCCCCCTTGAAAATTTTTTAAAACATATTAAAAATGCACATATATGGCATCGCCGCATTCAGAAATGCCTGATCTATCAAAACATAAAATCAATCAGAGCTGTAAACAGTGTAACAAATAAGTCCAAACACCAAAATTACTTTTTTTGGTTGTCGCAACATTACAATAACGGGCGATCAAAACATCGCATCTACCCAAAAATGGTATCATTACAAAGTTAGCTCAAGACTCAAACAATGAGCAGTCACACAGCACCAGACCCTGAAAAATGAGAACACTACGGATCACAGAAAATGGCGCAAAAGAGCAATTCATTTTCTTTTAAAATCTCTGAATTTTTTTCATCACTTAGATAACAGAAAAAGTATACATGTTTGGTATCTATGAACTTGTACCAACCCAAGGCATCTTATCGACATGTCAGTTTCACCATATTGTGAACATGATAAATAAAAAAAAAAAAAAAAAGAACTTGTATTTGCACTTTTTTTTTTGCAATTCCACTGTATTTAGAAGTGTTTTCCCATTTTTCTGCACACTATATGGTAAAATAAATTTCATAAAAGTACAACTCGTCCTGCAAAAAAAACAAGTCCCCATATGTCTACATTGACATAAAAATAAAAAAGTTATGGCTGTTTGAAGAAGGGGAGGGAAAAATGGAAAATTGCCTGGGGGTGAAGGGGTTAATGGTCATACAGTTCTTTATGGTTGTTGCACACACAAAAATTTCAGAAAAGTTAAGAACACTGCAAAATGTAGAGAAAACAAGAATGCAATGATTTGGTAAATAGAGATGAGGGAACCTTTCAAGGTTCGGGTCACCACCAAATATCCCGGTGTTGAGCAAACGCCTGTTTGAAGTTCGGGCACTTTATGTATACAAAGCACTGGAGCAAGCATCACTAGTGTGAGCCGTGCAGTGTTTAATCGACTTTGTTTAGAAACACCGTTTTTGGGTGTAGTATGTTTCTAAAATTAATTTTGCAAAACAAACCCTGCCCTCCCACCCCTAGAACTGTTTTACTTATTGTTTGCTCTATATGGGCGGAGTGCTGAACTGCCCAATCAGTAACTTCCATTGAAATTCGGGGTCTTGAACAGTGTGCCAAAATGTTTGACTGCACCGCCAGAACTGAAACTTCAAAAGGTTTGCTCATCTCTGTTGGTAATCACTTATAGTCATATTTTATTCAGAACAGAATATTGAACACACATCAGAAAATGAATATTAGACATTTTACCATTTTATGTGTAAAAATTTTACTTGTTTAGAAATCGATGGCAGCAACACATCTAAAAAAAAAAGTTGGAACAGGGGCATGACCCCATTGTGTAACATCCTCATGTCTTTTTACTACAGTTTGTAAACATCAGGGAAGTGACAAGTTCAATTGCTGGAGTTTTGGGAAAGGAATGTTGTACTTGTCTGATGCAAGCATTCAGGAGATTGGGAGACTGGTGACGTCAGCAGCGGAGGCATGTCATGTGTAGACATCATTACAGATCTGAGCAGATCACAAAGCAAACGCAGTACAAATTGCAGATCACAATTGCACAGTGCAGGGATGGGGCTCGGACAGAGCAGGGAGGGGGACAGAGGCAGACCAGCCCCGGAAACGAGCGTCATGATGACTCTTCACTTCAGGGAGAGGGCAGAGGCTGTGGTCACTGATGACACTTGGTTTCAATATCTCAGCAAACACTGGGATTCTCAAACGAATCGCCATCAGACAATTGAAATAGAAAAAATAGTATAGCATTAATATAGTGTAGTAAAGGAACAATAGGGCATTTTTAATATAGGTATATTAGAAAGTGACTTAGATTATCATATCAAATATAGGGATATAAAAGGAATTTGCCTTCAGAGCACCCCTTTAAACATATAGTCCAGATTCCACGGTACATTTTAAGCGAGAATTTATAAAAGGTACAGCACCCCTTTATCTAAGTATCTGTCCTATACGGAGCTCACACCTAAGTCAGCTAGTACTAATGGCTGAATACGTGAATACAAATTTTAGTTGATTATCTTTTTTTTTTCTTTTCTGTAACCATAATGATTTCAGAAATGGTTCTAGTTAAGTAACCACGCATGGGAGAGCTTAATTAAAAAGTGAGACGACAACATGCAAATATGCCGGAGCGTTCCCAAACAAATCTGAAATAAAGTATTCTATGGATCAATAAATATTAATATCAACTTTTAAAAGAAGATCCATTGAGTTGTAACTAATTATGCATCGTGCGGGGAAGCTAAGCTCATTTCAATATTAGATTAAGCAGAATTAAATCAGAAATCTGGTTTAATGACCTTGTAAACAATTTACAGCAGAGACTCTAATTGTTAGGCTATTACACTATCTGAATCAAAGCTAATTAGATGTTTCTCCAATTAGAATAAAACAGAATTCTTTAATAACAAGTATGAATAATATTTCACACTATACATCTTATTTCATCCTGCTGTTAAAATGTGCATGTCATTTCAATACACGATAAAGGCTAATGTGAAAAGCGTTTTTTTTTTTTCTATTTTTTTCTAGTTGGGAATGTTACTGTAAAAAAAAAAAAAAAAATTAAAATTTGTTATTCTATGAAGTACGGCTTGTTTGCCAAGTGTTTACAAGTTACATTGACTAAAGACGATCTGTCATGGGAGAACAATCTAATTTCATATTGAAGTATGTTTTACCAAAAGGTCTGTAAATAATCTTCTGGGACCAGCTATGCAAATAACTGAAAGTCTTTGTGAGCCACATTGGATATGATGTCTGGACAGAAAAGCTACATTTAACACTGAAATTCCTAGCTTCTTAATTTTTAGCCACTTCTAGTGATCCCGCCAGTAGTTATAGTGACGCCGCGTGTAGTGACTTTCATATTGTGTCTTCCACCAGGGGAACAGGTTTGCCTGAGGGGTTTCATTACATGGTGCCTGTAATTAGGCATAACTCATAAGCATTTACTCTGTTCTAAAGCTTAAAATGAGGACAAAAAATTGTAGGTGAGCATGTTTAGATGAGTTTTTTTTTTTTTTTTCAAGGGAACCTGTCACCAGATTTTCCCAATGTAAATTATGACAAACACCTTTAGTGCTGTTTTTCAGCATTCAAGTAAGCTCTGTATGTACATCTCCAATCCACTTTTCCTCTTTGCATAGCACAAAAAATAACCTTTTATTATACCCACAGATAGCGCGGTCCAGTCCAATGGGTTTCTTGGTCCTGATCCAGCGCCTCCTCTCTTCCTACAATCGCCTTCCTCCTTCCCTTCTTAATATGAATAATGTGTCCTATGTCATCCACATTGTGTCTCCCATTTGTTCTCTTGTGTTGGCTTACTTCACTTTACTTGCAGATCATCAGCATTAATCTGCCTTTCTCTGCGCATGCACTTTACAACACTTGGCTCTGCCCTCAGTAGGGCGGAACGAATTACGCCTGCACGGGAGTGCACTTGGGAGACTTTGCATTGCTGACGTTATTTATGTGAAGAAGGGAAAAAAACAGTGATTATAGGAAGACTAAGGCAATGGATCAAAGACCATGCCATCTCGGGGTGTAATAAAAGGTCTTTTCTTTTCTCATATAGAGAGAGGATTGGGGACATGTATACACCTGACTAGAATGCTGAAAAACCGATCTTCAAGGTGGTGTACTTAATATTGGGAAAAACCTTGTGACAGTTTCCCTTTCATTCACAATCTGGAGTGAAATGGTCATTCACTTTAAACTTAGACCTTTTTTGGGACTTATTGAATAAAATGTCTTGCACCAACTCCAAGCTATGGCTGTCCACTTTGTTTTGAACTCATCGTATAAGAGCATATTTCATTATAAAATAAAGTTGTTTGCTTACTCTACTTGTTGCACTTATCAGAAATGTAGTTTTTGTCTATACTTTGGTCTTCAATTGTGATTGCATCCTACAGCACAATACCCTTTAAATTTGATCAAGCATTGTACTGGACTTTTAATGTGTACATTAGCACGTATCAGAAAAAAGATCAGTTAATCAAGAAGCGTTGAGAGAAATTATTAGGTTGAGGTGATTTATTAGCCTGCACCTGGGCTTGTTTCACATAGTGGGGTCTGACTGCGTCCTGTAAGTGCAGTGTTGGTTTTTGATTTTGGAATTGATGGTAAGTTTTTCTGATGCTGCCTTTTTTGAGTAGTTTTTGTATATATTTTGTTAAAACTCATGAGCATGGGGATCCATGACGTGGATCATGAGCTTAAGTGTCTTGGCCAATGCATGAACCAATACCCCATCTATAAAGTTTTTTGTTTATCATATAAAAAACTTTTTGCACTTTTTTTTATCATTTTCGGGGTGCAGCTGGGCCCCATGAGCCACCGTTCATCTAATGGTGCAGAAGCATCGTACTGGGCGGCCCATTGGTTAGGCTGGCAGAGCCAGTGGGTAGCTTTCAGAAATTATGCAGATGTCTATCAGTGTGAATGGTGTCCTAAGCGGGCCCATTAGTGTGCATGGCAGGTCGCCTCCCACTTTTGTTGTAGGTAGAGGTGATTGTTATCAGCCTGCACCTGGTGCTTGCTTCACATAGTGTGGTCTGACTGCATCCTGCTAAGTGCAGTGTTAGTTTTTGATTTTGGCATTGATGGTAAGTTTTTCTGATGCTGCCTTTTTTGAGTAGTCTGTGAGATTAGTCTGTTTTGTCAGCCCTGAGGTACAAGGCTCAGAATAAAACTGTGCTATTATGCTTATGGACCGACCGCATTCACTATATACTTGCTTCACTTCTGTGTGCAATAGCATTTACTTTAATAGAGGCTGGATCCACCAAATACTGTTTGTTGATGCATTTTCAGTAATTATTTGTGTGGATACTCAAAAATAATGCTTCCAAAAAGTGCAATGTATTGCATAGTGACGATCAAATTTACATCTACAGTTTGCAGGCAACAATGGAATATTTTGTGATTGCACATAAGATAGGCTTATTATGTATTATTAACATAAAAAGTATATAAAATATAACCTATCCATGATTAGCTATGATGTGCATTTTTTCTCATGATTCTTTAAAGGGACACTTGTCAGGTCATTTTTCAGTATGATACTAATATTACCCTTGAATTGTGTCCTGTGCAGACTTTTAAAAACATGTTAAATAATTACTGTACTGTTTGGAGTTCTTTAGTTATAAGATTTTCACGTCCTGCAAGGAGCTGCTGCATTAGTCCTCTCCATTATATTCACAGAAAATTAATTCAGCTGTGTTAAACTGTTCTTTTAATTATTCCCTCCTTTTAGCAGCTCTCTCCTCCCTCCTCCCTTTACTCTCTGCTTGTCAGGTTTCAGTTTCAATTAGGAGTTTCGGAGGGAGAGATTGCTGAAACACATGTGCCTTACTTGATCTAGATAAGATGTCTACTCCATTTGTTTCTGTAAGCAGGTATCCCTGCTGTGCTGTGACAGTTTCTGTTTGTATTTGACCTCTTGCTAGGCTGCAGACACAGCGGAGTGGAGGATACAGCTCTCCTCTACTGATCTCCTGAGCAATGATGTGAATATATGCATATATATTCATCCTATGGGGAGTAGACAACAGAGAACCAAGTGGATCATTCACTGTGATTGACAGATGGAGTAAATCTCTTTATTTGAAGTTTACTGAGGATAGGAAGAAAATATAAATAAAATAAATACATCAAAAGAAAGCTTAGAGAAGGAATTAGAAAATGATAGCAGTTACATTTGGATTTTCGACCTGACAGATTCCCTTTAAAGCAAATCTCTGTACAACAACCATGCCCATTTATTGTCACCACAATGGACAATCCCTTTTATATATTGCATTCCCCCATGTAACATAATATAGAATAAGAGTCACCTCGGCACCAGCGCCGTTCCAGCTATGTTTGCTGGTGCTCATGTGAAATTGTTATGCCACGTAAGTGCTGCAGTAAGTCTGACACCGCTAGTGGCTACCGCTCCTATACTTCGCTTGGACATACTAATTTTGTCCTAGTAAAGTGTGACTGCTGAAACCCATTGGTAGCCACTGATTTGCAACAGAACTCAGGTGACACAATAATGTCATCTGTGTGCCAGAAGACCCAGTGTTATTACGAATGTTACTGTGCCAGCAAGGTTGATATTTTTTTTTTTTAATTTTATTATTTTGCATAGGCTAATGCATAATGTAAGAAGGACTTGATCAGGTAGTGAACAACACTCTTAGTGAGTATTGGACTGTTTGTAGACTTTGTGTCCTTCAAAAAATTTATTTGTGGTTCCTTTGCAGTTGTGGAAATCATGTTAGGAGTTTTTCAATTGACTTGTCCTTAATCAGTATTTCGTTTCATCTTCTCCCTTCGGCCCCCATCACTGTGATCGGTAGCCAAGACTTTTCTGATGTCTGTGAAAATGTACCATGTTCTTCTATAGATATATCAAATATGCATTTACCTTTGGTTCTTGCAGCTATACACTGCTATACTGAACATGGTACTGTAAGGTGGCCCATTCATACAGTACAGCCGTGCAGACTGGATGTTATTGAGCATGTGTAAAAATGTAGCAGCAGTAGGAAGAGGAGTTTACAGTCTGAATACACCTGGATTCATAACGTCTGGCAGCTGGCTTCATATAGCTGGAGGTGTAAAATGCTCAGCCATCTGAAAAGCTTATAGTCCTTATGGGATGGATTTGCAAAATGGATACTTCAAGTTTAATGGGGGTTGCTGATCCATTCTGTGATGTATACAGAAGATGGTGTTAGATCTAGTGACAGATCCTTTTTAAGCCATGAAGACAGTGTTACAGCATGGTGCACATATAGAACTGAAGTTGTGATACACAGTTTAGGCCTACCGGTGGTAAATATATCCCTCCTAGTAAATATTTGCTTCTTCATCCATTGCTTAGCATGTATTTTTAGAAATGTGTATAGTTGTGCTGCCAGTGCAAACTAGGGAATAGACTCAAAAACTAATGCAATAGAAAAGCAGCCCTGTGATTTATGCAAACCAATCAGAGATTTGGTAATCTCAAGTAGTGATCTGTCCGGTCACTATGGGCAACATAAGTGTGATTTCAATGCAATAGTTTTCTTGGGTTTTCTAAATGTCACTTGGTGTTTGCTAGACCCTTCGCGAGAGCAGGTACATTATACTTGTATTTACTGCTTTCCTAAGGCTAAGCACCGATTTGCCCTTATTAGTGCATTCATGCTCCGAGCTGTACTTTACCCATGCAGTACAAGATTTGTTAAATGATTATTATCCGGAATGATGCATCCTCACAACAAGGTTTGTTATTTTGAGTGTTTCTCGGCTGTGCATTCTGGAAACCTCTCTGACCTAGTTTTCTCTGTCAGGGCTTTGCAGCTTCGGTTAGTCTGGATTTTTGAGCGCTGCATCTGAAGTCCACACACACAGTAAAAGTTTCTGCATCTGTCCATGATCACGCAGTCCAGTTTTTCATTTTAGACATGCTAAAATAGCACTGATAAACCTATGTCTCTAATTGCATTCATCTCTAGGTTAAAAATAAGCTCTTGTGAACGCCAGTTTTCCAGTGTGACTGAAGATGACATAAATTGGCTGGCACAAGGAGTAAACTGAAAAAAATCAGGTGGCAATTTTCACCCTACACGCTTATTGCTGAGGGCTGCTAAATACATAACGCCAGTGATCAAGCGTCGGTCTCTGGTTTTTCGTTCATTGCTCTGAATTTTAAATTCTCAATTGCAGCTATGTGAAATATGTCAAATGAATTCTTGGGCATGTTCTGGTGGTTTCTACAGCAGATTATCATTTGGGTATTTTTCGGATGTCATCATGTTTTATAATTAGTACATTACAAGGTTTCGATGGGTCAAGTGGCATCATGAAACAAATCATCCGCCGTGTCCTGCAGTAAACAAAGTGTACGTTTCAAAAGGAGCCAGGAAATAATTGATGCAGCCCGAGCCAGGGTCAACAGGAATTGGACTCTGGCGGCGTTATTACAGCCTTGTATTCTTTACACTATAATGCCGTAGTGTTGCAGAGAAAATGTGCTTTGAGAAGACGGGCCCCTTTCTCATCAGTGTTTTTCACTGGTGGTGGCAGATCTGGCAGATTTACCACATCTGCCACCTAACAGCTGGACTTGCGAAAGCCCCTTGCATTGGCTATGGGGCTTGCGGTCGGGTGCAGCAAGTGCGATCCTGCCAGATGCGGCAGATCTGGCACTTGTGGCAGAAAAAAAACGCTGCTAACCACTTTTTTTTCGCAACTGCCAGATATCGGCAAACCCGCAATTGCCACAAGCCCCATAGACAATGCATGGGGATTGCTGCAAGTATGGCCGTTAGGCGGCAGATGCGGTAAATCTGCCAGATATGCCGCAATCAGCGAAAAATGCTGATGTGAAAGGGGCCATAGGGACTGTGGTTTTGACTCGTGAAAGTGATTATGCTGACATAAAATGCATTGCAAATTTACAAGGTTATTTCACAAGGCAAGACTGCGCAAAGGATTTGTGATTTGGTGTTTTCAGACTGTTTTGGTCAGCTCTTAATAATGTATTACAAATTGGGTCTCTCACTTTAAGAATCATCTTTGCATTCCTGTAGACAGACCATCTGGGTAGTGTAAGGCCTTAGGTTATTTGCAATTAGATTTTTTTAAGACATCCTTTATAGTAGGTCTGGAGAAAAATATTTCTTTGTATCGTCTTCTCATAGAGAATACACCAAAGTAGGCACACTCCAGTCAAAGGGTTGCAAAAATCGCTTCAAGAAAAGGAAAACTCCACAAACGCATCAAATGCTGTGCAAATTCACTCCAGCAATGGAAAACATGTCAAGAAACTCCCCAAAGAAGGAGAAGCATTTACTGAAGTGACTAGCATTGCTTATATAGTCCTATCATGCGATTTACGACATTTCCATTATCAGGGCTCATAATCTAAATTCCCTATCAGTATGTGTTTGGAGTCTTGAAGGAAACCCGAGAACCCAGAGGAAACCCACACAAACACAGAGAGAACATAGAAACTACTTGTAAATGTTGTGCTTGGTGAGATGAATACCCAGGACCTTAGCGCTGCAAATCAGCAGTGGAAACCACAGAGCCACTTTTTCATTTTTGTGTCAAGTTTATATTTGTTGATTATTTTTTTTGTGCCAAATTCTTCAAAGTGGTGGACTTAGTTCTTGGATTTGACACAAAATCAGAAATGCTGTTTACTTTTATCTCTCGCTGGTTTTTGTGAGTTTGCAGCACCAAAAGTCACAAAACTTTTAAAAGGTCATACATAAGAATGCATCAAATTGAAAATGCCCTCAGAAACCCTACATCAGGCGGTAATGGGGAAAGATGCAACATTTTGCAAAAGTTGCATTTTATGAATTTGCAAAAATCATCTGGATAAGCAAAGTTGTCGAGGATAAATTAAAAAGCAAGAGAATTTAAAAACACACCAATGTATGGAGAATAAGTCAAAAATACTAATGCCACTAAAGCCCCCGTCACACCTAGCGAGATCGGTAGCGAGATCGCTGTTTCACAGTTTTTGTGACGCAACAGTGACCTCGCCAGTGATTTCACTATGTTTGACACGTAGCAGCAACCCGGCCCCCGCTGTGAGATTGCTGATCATATTGGAATGGCCTGTACCATTTTTTGATCGTCGGGTTCCCGCTGGCCAGCATGTATATGTGTAACGCCTTAACAACGACCTCGTTGGCGACTCAGAACTCGGCCACGTAGGTCTGAGTCGTCAGACTAGCTGCTGTGTGACAGGGTCCCAATGACCGCCAAGGTCATTATACTGGTCGCCATATCGTTGAGTAGATCTGACTGATTGACATCTCACCAATGACCACGTAGCGACGTTCCAGCGATCCCTACCTGGTCATATCGTTTTCTCGATCGCAGGAATGTCGCCAAGCGTGATGGGACCCTTAGAAAGAGCAAATCACTTCCAAAAACTAGAGGAACCACAATGACGAGTCAAGGCTTTTGATTTTTCCATGTGCTGTAGGCATGTCCACCTCTGAAGATAATGTTCTATTTATTAACTGCATGTATTTTTGGCTAAAAATAAATAGAATAAGGTACAAAGCTTTTGTTTCTTACTCCAGAAATGTTACTCCAGTTGGGCTCTAGAGAAGAGAGAGGATGTTTACTAAGAAATAAATTGCAAAGTTGACTGACTTTACAAGCACTTTCGATCAATTTAACACCTTCCCTGAGGAAGGTGCCAGGAGGGCACCGAAACGCGTAGGAGGCAGGAGGAAATAAAGTATTTCGTGGAAGTTCCATCTTCACGTGTTTTCTTTGGAGTGGATGATCGTGGCAGCGCGGACTGTGACACACCATTTTTTCCCTATCATCTGATTTACAAGCACTTTGAGATTCTAACCATTTTTGACTAGGACAATCCTTTAAGACGCTATTTTGACTAATTTCCTGTTTACTGGTCCTTCCAGCAAGTTTCTTTTCAAAGACATCGGTTTTAGCTTCTGTTCTGAGATAAACTTGTATGTCTCTCTATTATGCAGCCCCTTTTAATTTACCCTTAACATTGAGTCGAATTTTGCACCAGACACAATTTATTGGTGATATTGTTTGATTGATTGCATTCCTCATCCCGATGCCAGGAAAGGGGTTAAAGAAAAAAAGGAAATCTTGGTGCTTTATTTGTTCTGTGAAAATAACAGGGTGTTTAGGTGCCGCTGCCTCTTTTGTGCACTTGCCAGGGAAAGATTGCAGTGTTTTGCATGCTGCATGTGTGGGTTAAAATCTGTATTAACCAAAATTATTGCTAAACCCCTCGAAACATTAGTTTGACATTGTCATTATTCAGATGGAGCTTTCCAGAAATAGAAATTATAACTATGACTGGTGGCTCCAGACTGTGTGAGTAGGAGTTGTGCAATTTTCTGCCTTTTTTTAACGTGGTAGTTGCTGAACATATCCTAAAAATCATGAAAAATATAGGAAATCTTTATATATTTGGTCCATAATACATGAGAATAAGCCTAAAGTGCAACACCACAGTCTGCTCTTACTATGCGCTCAAAGCCTTAAAAATGTGTGCATCACAATCAGTCTTTCTATTGAGTTAAAGATTAAAGTGGTTCCTTTGTCACCTAGAATACAAAATAGATGGTGAACCATGGTTTATACAATGGGAACTACATAAATATGTTGAAATTGTCGCTTTACATGCATTACTATTTGGGAAATCCATTCTGTAGAGTAAAAGGTCCAGATGCTGTAAATTACCAATATCCCCTTTTCCATATACGATGAATTCAGCGGAGGTTGAGTTAGTATACCTCTGCTCCACTCAAGGCTGGCCTCTGCAGAGCTGTGTTTGCAGGATCCAGAGTCCCATTCTTGGACACCCATTGATCAATAATTTAGCGTCCCTCCTATGGATAAGGGATAAAAAAATAAATTGGGGGAATAATCCTTTGAAATAGAATGTCACATTTTAATAGAGGTCAGGGGCGTAACTACAACAGGTGCAGGGGTTGCGATCGCACCCGGGCCCCGGAGCCTAGGGGGGCCCCAAAAGTCCCTTTGGCCCATAGAAAAAGACTAATACTATTAAAGATTTGCAATAATTGGGGGCCTCATTGGAGCTTTTGCATCGGGGCCCCAGGGCCTGAAGTTATGCCCCTGATAGAGGTTAATGCCACCCCACTATTAGACATGTATACAAACAGCAAATAGCAGTGTAAATGAAGCGCTGAGGCGAAGGGTAAGGACTAAAAATACTCACCTTTAATACAGTTTTACACACTCCCAACCGCGACGCGTTTCGATAGCAAGCGATCTTCCTCAGGCAGTAGAGAGTGTATAAACAAAAACCCTTTTATAGGACCTGTGTCCAATCACCGTTTACAATTCATTATGACAACACAGGAAATGGAGGATAATGTGCCCTTGGACGTCTCATTAATCGAGAGTCCTACTGGATTTAATAAATGGGTACATTATCCCCGGAGGGATTAAATTTAACTATTGAGAAGGCTATCCATTAATATCCCTGAATTGCAAAATTTCATTTTTAGACTGAATTTCGAGACTGATTTTTCCTTTTTAAATTGTATCCTTATGGTAATGTGATATATATTATCATATTAATATAAGATTTTATTAATTTTAGGGTTTATAAAGATTGTGTGAGATTTTATTCATTATTATGGGCTGTCCATTTCCTGTGTTGTCATAATGAATTGTAAACTGTGATTGGACACAGGTCCTATAAAAGGATTTGTGTTTATACACTCTATGCCTGAGGAAGATCTCTTGCTATCGAAACGCGTCGTGATTAGGAGAGTGTAGAGCTGTATTAAAGGTATGTATTTTAATCCTTACCCCTTCGCCTCAGCGCTTTATTTACACCGCTGTTTGCTGTTTGTGTACATCTATACATTGAGAACAGTGGAAGCTGCTCCAGGCTGAAGGACCTGCCATGATGTCATAGAGGAACGCCCACCCGGTCACATGGTTTGAATCACATGACTGCAATCCCTGTGACCAGCAGTGATCCAGCCTGAAGGCTCTCACTGTCCAGGCGTTTACCTCCGTTGTGCAGGGTCTGTGCATTACTGGTCAAGGTTAGTGAGCGTGCAAACATTGATTATACCATCCCCCTGGGTCCTCACTACAGCGCTTTTTTCTTTCCTTTATTTACACTATTAGACATGTGGTAGATCAATATCTGTTCATGGAATCTCTGAGCTCTCCAATGCCCTGCTTTTCGATAACAGGAGTGTGACAAAAATTTGTATATACAGTACAGACCAAATGTTTGGACACACCTTCTCATTCAAAGAGTTTTCTTTATTTTCATGACTATGAAAATTGTAGATTCACACTGAAGGCATCAAAACTAAGAATTAACACATGTGGAATTAGATACTTAACAAAAAAGTGTGAAACAACTGAAAATATGTCTTTTATTCTAGGTTTCTTCAAAGTAGCCACCTTTTGCTTTGATTACTGCTTTGCACACTCTTGGCACTCTCTTGATGAGCTTCAAGAGGTAGTCACCGGAAATGATCTTCCTACAGTCTTGAAGGACTTCCCAGAGATGCTTAGCACTTGTTGGCCCCTTTGCCTTCACTCTGCGGTCCAGCTCACCCCAAACCATCTCGATTGGGTTCAGTTCTGGTGACTGTGGAGGCCAGGTCATCTGGCGTACCACCCCATCACCATCACACCTCCTCCTCCATGCTTCACGGTGGGAACCAGGCATGTAGAGTCCATCAGTTCAGCTTTTCTGCGTCGCACAAAAACACGATGGTTGGAACCAAAGATCTCAGATTTGGACTCATCAGACCAAAGCACAAATTTCCACTGGTCTAATGTCCATTCCTTGTGTTCTTTAGCCCAAACAAGTCTCTTCTGCTTGTTGCCCGTCCTTAGCAGTGGTTTCCTAGCAGCTATTTTTCCATGAAAGCCTGCTGCACAAAGTCTCCTCTTAACAGTTGTTGTAGATATGTGTCTGCTGCTTGAACTCTGTGTGGCATTGACCTGGTCTCTAATCTGAGCTGCTACTAACCTGCGATTTCTGAGGCTGGTGATTCGGATGAACTTATCCTTTGCAGCAGAGGTGACTCTTGATCTTCCTTTCCTGGGGTGGTCCTCATGTGAGCCAGTTTCTTTGTAGTGCTCGATGGTTTTTGCAACTGCAGTTGGGGACACTTTCAAAGTTTTCCAAATTTTTTGGACTGACTGACCTTCATTTCTTAAAGCAATGATGGCCACTCGATTTTCTACAGTATTTTATGTTTTATTTTATCACTGGAGTGGTGCTTTAAATCTAAGTCCCCTCTGCCCCAAATGTAATACTTAACTTCTATCACTGGTGCTTTCATCAATCACTGGTGCTTTCATCAATCTCTGGCAGATTGTGACCTGCTGGTCACACCAGTGTTTCATGGAGTGTGTCGCAAGTCACAACTCAAAACATCTCTATGAAAGCTCCATTCTGGCTCTCATAGGCTTGTTTTGAGAGATTGTGACGTAATCTGGCTTCGGGTCAGTCAGACTTTACAACCACAATATGGCGCTATGAGAACGGAGGGTCGCCAAAAAAGGTGAAGACACTGGAGAGTAAGTATAAGACAGAAGCGCCTGGCAATGAAGAATGGGGAGGAGGGTTATCATACCTGGTGGCACTGCAGGAGGGCCTGGTGATGAAGAATGGGAGGAGGGTTATCATAGGTGTTGGTACTGCTGGAGGGCCTGGCAATGAGGAGTGGGAAGATAGTCAGAAGCATCCTCCCATGGTGCTCGGTCCCCAGTCTACTAGCTAATCTCTGATGGTCAACAGGATATGCACGCCAGAAGAGGGTCTTGGGCAAATATAGCAGACATTACCCTAAAATTGCTCACACCACCCCCACCAGCTGGCATTCGTGTGGTCTGCTACTATTAGTGGTATGCAACTGATTTGATCAGATGGTGGAGGTATGTCTAGAGAGATCATTTAATATTACCTTTTAATGCTCACCGGCCTCCCTAATACCTCCCTTGCACCTCTCCAATCTATCCTGAACTCCGCTGCTCGCCTAATCCATCTGTCTCCCCGCTACTCCCCTGTCTCCCCCCTCTGCCAAGCCGTTCATTGGCTCCCTGCTTCCCAGAGATCCCGGTTTAAAACATTAACCATGACATACAAAGCCATTCACAACCTGTCCCCTCCATACATTTCTGACATGGTATCCCGTTACCTACCCTCACGCAACCTGCGATCCTCCCAAGAGCTTCTCCTTTACTCCCCCCTCATCTCCTCTTCGCACAACCGCATACAGGATTTCTCCCGTGCTTCACCCAGACTCTGGAACTCACTGCCCCAACACATCAGACATTCTCCTACCCTGGGAACTTTCAAAAGAAGCCTGAAGACCCACCTGTTCCGCCAAGCCTACCACCTGCAATAAGACCCGGTCCACCACACCACCTGATGACTGGAATTTCCCCCTCCTACTGTATCCCCACCCGCCCCTCGTAGACTGTGAGCCTTTGTGGACAGGATTTTTCCCCTCTTGTTTCTGTACAACTGAATTGTCAACATTTATTGTTACTTGTATTGTTACTATGTTACTTGTCCTAGTCTGCCCTTTTTAACACGTAAAGCGCCATGGAATATAATGGCGCTATATAAATTATTAATAATAATAATATAATAATGATTTATTTTATGAAATTGGTTTTATGAAGTATTAATAAATTATATATGGGCATATATATAACAGACATAACGCATGGAGAACATCTGCGGCATTTCTGCCAGTCTATAAACTAATCTCTAATATGTATGTTTGATTTTGTAGTGAATTGTTGTATAAAAGATGTACGTGACAAGCACAGAGACATTCATTTGATGTATTATAAGCCTCATGGGGGGGAAAGTTACAGTCACATCTGGTCCTTGATGCCTGGATGGCTCAAAGCCACATAGATAGTCCAACTATGGAAACTAATAATTAATGCAAAATCATCCAATCCCATATGTGCAGGTAAAGTCATTGCATCATGGACCCATTGTACTGTATGGTGTGTAATGCTGCCGTGGTTTTTGTTATAGTGGATATTTTATAGATCTATTATGGCTTCATTGCACAATAGTTGTTTCTTACTTTTCGATGTTTCTCTTGATACAAGGTGTGTATGGTTAGGTCCCATCTATACCTATATTCTATAACATTGTCTACCAATAAGTGTTTCAGGTGCAGCCTCTGGAAAATGTGCAGGGCCAGACAGCCCCAGCGAGCCGGTGTTACTGCTCCTATGAAGAGCGATGCTGCCTGCAGCTAGGCCACATTTTTCAACACAAGAATTTGTATTTTTTTTCAGGTTAGGGTCTGACATTGTTAACAGCTCACAGAATGTTTGCCCTGCCGCTTTAATTTCACAATCCCTCCTGGCTCTTCTAGAAAGGTGCGGCCTCCTGATTATATGACTGAAATTTGAAGCAAGAAAACCAGTTTGGAGACCAGTGATATTGTTGTGTTTTTGTTTAAATCTTTATCGTCTCTTATCACCCACAATACTTCTGAATGCACTAAATTATAGCTAGATGCAAAGAAGAAATCTAGAGGTGCCCTTACACCTTAGGTAGATGTCCTTCTTCCAACAGCTATCTAATCTTACCATACATACACACGTTCATCTTGGCTGAGTGTGCATGTGCTGGAGAGGAGAATAAGGAGCTGTGGTTGCTTTTCTCCCATGAGAACAAAGGCCCTGCAGTCCCATACACCTAGTACAGACATTACCGCCAAATTGACCAGGTTTGGCTTACATTTGTTTTAATGAGTAGCTTAAGCTCTTTAATGGAATCTGTCACTTAGTTTTTGCCACGTAATTTGAGAGCAACAGAATGAAGACACAGAGGCCCTGATCCATTGGTGTGTGGTTTACCATGCTGCTTGTTGTAGTTTTGATAAAATCACTGTTTTATCAGCAGGAAATTATCACTAGAGAACTAGTAAACCTGTTGCTAGGAAGTCAACCTTATTCATCAGCTCTGCATAACCCCACCACTGATTGGCACCTCGCTATATACATTGCACATGGGCAGAAAGCTGCTAGTCAGTGGTGTACACAGCTCAGCATTCATATAAATGCTGGATTTGTATTCAGAGAAAACAGCAATTTTATCAGATTGACACAAGCAGACTGGTAAATGATACATTGCTGGAATCAGGGCTGTATAGCACCTTTTCATGGATGCGCTGAGCTTATTTATAGTGGTCTGCATACCTTGGTGATATACTGAAGAATGTGATATCAGCATGTTTAGTCGTAGATTACAGACAGTTGTATGGCCATAGTATTACTGCAGGGTAGCATTGTGATTTTCTTTTTGCTTTTTATAGGCAATATGTAATGTTATTTAATGTATCACTTGGCACAAAACAAAGTGGCTCCATTTAAGAAATATCTGAGATCTTTTCCCACATTGACAAATATAGTATTTCATATTTATTGCACTTTTTTTGCAATTGATTGATAAATGGTACCTTATTGGCTGTGCAAAGAATGGAAATGAGAAAATAAATCTAACATTTTTTACAGCTGTGAAAGTCAATGACTGTTATGTACTCTATGACTGATTTATCAATGGGGGAACATGCTGCCCGAAATGTGTCACAATCCACAGAGCTTTTGACTTGGACATTGGCTAAAATTATGCCTTTTTTTTGGATAAATTTGGACTATTAGTTTCATTACTAATAAACAGCCCCTCTGCCCTTTCAGCCTCTAAGATCCCAGCTTCTTGATAATTGACTTGGCCTGTTTCAGACAAATGTATTTTAGGTGCAAGCAGATTTTCTTATGTATTTGGCTATTTGGTTTATAACTATAACAACAGAGACAGGAGCCTGTTAAAGGTATAAATGTAAGCAAATCTGTTTACCGACATAGTAATGGATTCCTTGAAGATGGCGTTCGTCTACATGCAGGGTTTATGATATCAGCTGTTTTTCCTGTATGACTCTCTGGATTATTATATGGAGTCACGGTTTTAAAGCAATTCGGGGCCAGCACTCCTTCTCAGCATGACACCTCCTCCTCCGGAGGTCTTTCGCCGCAGCCACAGAAGTCCACGGCTCTCACGGCCGAACGGGGTGGTGAGGATGTTCTCCCTGCTAATCCGCGGCCGACCGTCCCGGTGCTCACTTCCAGTGCCGCTCATTAGACACATGAATATTCAGGAAACAGAAAGAAGCTGCACACAGGACTTATAAATTCAGATCAGCGGTTTTATTGTGCCCAAGTGCACATAGCAGGGTGTCGGTAGCGGGTGGGAGGATGGGGGGTGGTGGTACAATGGCGTTTCGCACCGCTAATGGCACTTCACCGGGTACAATCCAATAATAGATTACTTGAAGATGGCATTCGTCTACATGCAGGGTTTATGATATCAGCTGTTTTTCTTGTATGACTCTCTGGATTATTATATGGAGTGTAATGCCTTCTATTCTTTTTGATGGGTTTTACTGTTCCCTTCGGGTACGATTTCTAGTCACTATAAACTATCTGATACCTTAGGGTGCCTTGATATGGTGCAATCATTCCTTATGTACAACATATGTCATTTACATGGCAGAGACTACTGAAGATTGGTAGACTCTGTTCCGTAACGACTTTACATCCTCACAACGAAAAAACCTGCAAACATTTTAGGTTTATGGCCGTTTCCCGTCGAGAGCCCATGAAAGTATTTTCTATGTTAAAAGCCTGTTTACAACTGTAACAGATTCTGTGTTATTTCTCTTGTCAGGCTCCATATGTAACAACCCATACATTCCAATGTGTTGATATAAGTTTTCCTTGTTGAATATATACTATAAATTTCTATACAAATCCAAAAATGTATATTATTCGAGAATAATATAGAAGACTTTTCATGTTATGAATAAAACAAACAAACAAAGAATCCAAACAGCAACACGGAGGGGTTTTCACTGCTATATAATTTAGGTTCCTATAGAAACAAATTGGCACTCCAAAAATATATGCATTATTTAAAGAAAGGCTTTTTCTAGGTCCAAACACAGAGGCAGAAACTAACTCAAACACAGCACTTGTTAAATACTTTGGAAGAGTGAGAAAATCTTCAATTTTGAGTTAAATTTGTCTGTTTCTTCTTTTCTGTCTTATGCTGTATGAGAATTCTGGTGGTTCCAAACTAAAAACGAACATAATCTGTAGGGCAGTTCTTGTTCAAAATGCCCCAAACCAGATGGACCTTATCAGAAGTCATTTGGGTTTGTAAGAATTCATTGCGATCTGTTTGAAAATGGATTCATCATCCCTATCCTAGAAGACATGGTGGTAGCTTGAAACGTTTGAACTAAACTGAAGGTCGCCTTCCATACAGATTGTTGGTTAAACGTTGGACATTGCTAAGACTTGTTCTATTCACTTTGTCAATTTGATTCAGTTCATGTCATTGTACCAGGCTACACTGATCAGTACAATGGAGCAACCAGATAGAAGGTTCAAGAACCACACAACTGCCACTGATGGCGCCACAAAATGCTTACAGGGGTTGTCTCGTGTTATTGAAAGGTTAAAATTTCTAAGTGCTTGTAAAAAAAACACCAACTCTCTTACATTAAATATCCTCTCCGTACTCCAGAATAGAGTTCATTGTTCATTTCCACCCAGTTTACCTGATATCCTGAAGTCTGAGTGGCTGGTTACCTAGGCAAGGAGCACACTCTTCTAGCAGACTCTGTGCTTTCGAGCCTGTAATCCCTTCTCTAAAGCTGGCCGGATTGTTAGATCCAGACATTTTGTTTCCCTCCACTTCTCCAATGGTGCACGGGCAAGCCTGCCACTGCTGGCAGTATGGCATAGCACTCAATTGTCGATCTTCAGGAATGCATTGCTTCCGTCAAGCAGTAACCTGGGAGGCAGGGAAGTGGTGCTCTCCTGAATATAGAAGATTAGAACACTCCTTTAGAAGGAGTCTGTGTGCACAAAATGACTTCTCAGACAAAGCACGGGCGTTCTGTACCACCCCCTTTACATCGCCACACAACGCATCTTTCAACCCATTTGTCTCTCATCTATGCCTGCCCTCTTGTTCCTTGTAGGATTGAAGTGTTCGGCCATGATAAGGGCGTGCCGTGCTCGGTTTGATCAGTTGTTTTGTGCTGACAGACTCATTTTAAACTACACTGAATAACCAGTGGTGAGCTCACATAGAAATATTTTTAATATCTTTCTAGCTATTGTTATTATAAAAAGTTTTGTATTACTAACAGACTTCAGTTTAGTTTACTGCTGTGTTCATACTTTAAAAACACTGTAATTCACTCATCTCCAAACTTAACTTTCAAGATTAAGGATTAGTGTTGAGCGAGTAGTACAGTATTCAGATTTGGAATATTGTGGTCAAATACTTTTTACTATTCGGGTATTCAACTTGAACACCGAGCCTAATGAAAGTCATGGGCTCCACCCACACAGCCAGCAATAAAATGAGTATTTTCAGGGGAAGACGGGTGGTCTTATTCTATGTGGGTTTTCACAGCATACAGCACCCTGCTCTAACCCCCCCCAGTGAGAGCCTTCCATACAATCGGCTCTTACTAGGATGTCGGCTCCCATTGTTCACTGAAGACAGCCGGCAATTTGTGTCAGATCATTCACACATCACTCTGGAGGACCAGCGTTACTCGCTGAGTAATGAACATTCCGTATTCGTCACTATTCCTGCAAGTAATGAATAGTGACAAGTAGATACTCTCATCACTAATAAGGATCTAAAATTCAGGTGCCACGAAAAAAAATCAAAATCCAGTTCTTGGTTTTAGCCTCTCTTTAGTTTAGCTAGCACAAAATAAAATTGCATCCTGCCTTTATATTATTAATAGTAATAAGTAACCTTCATTTCTCTGCATTGGAAACTTCTAAACTCTCCACTATTAGTACTTATTAGTTATAGTTTCAAATTTTGTCTACTAGAAACATTTTAAAGTCAACACATATGACGCCAGGAAGGGCTTGGAGAATTTGACTGTATTTGCATGTGTCATTTTATTGTCGATAGCGGAGAAATACGTTTTTATCTTCAACCTACTATGCATATTCTCTTCCTTGTGACTGCTGTACTGCGCTGCGCTTTAGAATGAGTTCATGAAATGGGTCCATTTATTTTTAATTTCATATATAAATGCTTATCTTTCTCCAATAAATTTCTATTCCCAAGATATGTGGAGTGAGAACAAGATGGCAAGATCACTCGAGAGCAGGGAAATTATACATTGAACGTGCAGCAGGTTATGAATGCGCCATAATTTCCTCTGCAATAAATAAACATTTCTTGTCTTCAATTCTCCAAGGCCTATCACTTGTACATCAATAGAGCCGCATGGTAATTATATTAGCAATAAGCCGGCACTGCCACCCCTGAGTACTTTAGAGTGAACGCTAGCTGTTGGGCAACTCTTGTGAATGGAAACTTGTCGAAAGCTTCCATAATTGAAACTGTCTATTTTTTGCAAAGAAAAGGACTGCAGTGACAGTAATATTGATACGAGACATTATGGCACAAGTTACAAACGGTTATTAATCTTGTCAAAAACTAATGAACCGTGCACACAGTGAACACGTCTGTAGGACAGCGTTCACACCACCGATAGACTGAATCACAAAAAACAGTCAAACATGTAAAAATACTGTTGTAAAAAAACACAGTAAAAAGCAAGTGCTGCTGAAAAATTAAAATACAGGGTATTTAGTTGATATGTTTTTTGCAAAAAATGTATACTAAGCTGCTCTACCAACTTCAAGGTAACCTGTATCAGAGCAGTCCCTATCTGATGTATTTAAAACCTGACCATGTGTATTGGTACCTAAAATAACAGGATCCAGACAGGTCCAATATCTGACTTGGACTGACTGCAGAAGACAGTTTTTTATGTGCAAGGCTCAAAGGGGAGGGGTGGGAGACTCCCCAATCTTGCAGAAACAAAGAATAATTTAACCAAAAACAAATGAACCATGCACACAGTGAAAACGTATCAACTAAATACCCTGTATTTTACTTTTTCAGTAGCACTTGCTTTATACTGTGTTTTTTTTTTACAACAGAATATTTTTACATGTTTGACTGTTTTTTGTGATTCGGTTATTGATCTTGTGCCATATCTACAACATTAAAGTCACATGACTAATGTGCGTTATTAAAAGTTCGGCCTTTGCAAAAGTGTTGTCCATATTGGTTAACGTGTCTACCCCTATTGAGAATTACAGAGATTGATAGATTCTAAAGTCAAACGTTTTCCAAACAGAATTCCTGGAAACATGGCCGGAGTGACATAAATGAGGGGAGCTGAGCTCACTTTACTTAAAGGTGTTGGGATGGAAGTGAAGTCAGGACACGGCACTGTTTGACAGGTATGAAATGCTTTGACGGCCCCCCATGCCAACCACATTGATATGGGATAGGAATAGAAATTTTGCTAGATGTAAAAACTTCTCTTCGATAAGAAAATTACTACTGTTATAAGGGTGCATCCATGTGTGGCCGATTTGATCCGCTCTATCCCATTAATGTGCATGCTGCAGAAATCATTTGGATGTACTAATATATCTGCTGCATGCGACTATAACGAGAGGTGTTGATATCACGAATTAGTTTATCAAGACTGTAACACTTGCAGTGTTTTAGCTTCAATAAAATATTTACTTAAAGGAAATCTGTCACTGGGTTTTGCTACTTATTCTGAGAGCAGCATAATGTAGCAAAAGAGGCCCTAATGTATCATTTAGTTTACTGGATGCAGCAGTTGTGACACAATTTCTTTAGACGTAGCATGTATCAGAGCTCAGAAAGCTAACATCTGCTTATCATTGTGGGTATGAGCTGTAATCTGGGCATTTATAATCTCTTGGTGATAAAATATTAATGTAATCAAACAGCATACAGCTTAATAAGTGACACATATCTGAAATCAGAGTGTCAGCCCTTACCTCATGTTGTTCTCAGATTACATCACAAAATCCCGTTAATTTTTCAATGCAGAAAAAATGATGGCCAAACTGTTCAAATAAACTTGGCATAGTTTGGGAGCTCAGAACGACTTGGGGTGCCATCACACCTGGTGAGGCGATGTAGGGGCATGGCCTATCAGCGGCGATATCGCCCCTGCGTCGCCTATGTAAAGGGGCGATGTCGGCGCCTGAGTGCTCGCCTGGTTTCACATCAGTGATGTGAAACCAGGCGGCCGATCTGGGGCAATGTGTACACATCTGCCCATGTACATGGCCGATGGCGACCTGACAGGCGATGGGAGTCACTGTATTGCATCGCCGATTGGGTTTTGAGACACCCCGGCGGTGATGCCGCCTGTCAGATCGACGGGCCACCGCCGGAGGTGTTGCCCCATGTAAATGGGGGGCGGCGATGCTGGCGGGGCGCCAAAAGCGTGCTCGCTCATGACAGTCGCCGCCGGCATCTCCGGCGAGGTGGCACCGTGTGACGGACCCTTGAGTCTAACTCAGCTGAGCCACTTTCCATGGTTTGCATGTGCTGCGGTGGTTATTTTGAATACGGTGTACTCCTTTTGTATTCTAATTTTCATAGTTATATAAAAAATGAGCTCTGTTTTATTTAGGTGGATAAAATTTGTGGGTAAAATAAATGTTTCTACCATGTTAGCCAGTAGATAGAAAAATATTAAAATCTTTGAGTTCTCAGTGGTTGATGCCTTTTAATGGCTAAGTGAAAAGATGGTAAAATTTGTGAGTAAATCCTCTTGATTCCAGTCATCACCAATTTGACAAATGCTCAAGTCCCAGTTATGTGGCTACCATTGATCTGTATAACTAGTGTCTTTCTTTTTCTCCAAATCACTCTACTGAAAAGACTGTAGTTTTAGGCCATCACAGTTAAACTGCTGTCTTCCAGGCCAAGGCTGGAACGTTGGACCCACCATCGGATTATTTGCCATGAGCGTCTTTATCTTTTGAAGAACATCAGGGCCTTTGATATTTGGTTACTAAAGGGCATAGCATTTACCCACCTAGGCCAATGTTTGTCAGCATGACTATACTGAAACATATAGGCTTAGGGCAACACTTATATGATCTTTTTAAAGTAACTTGATTTTACCTCTGTAACTTCTTGAGGTACTGGCTCACCATTTTTATTCCTGATAGACTGTTTCTGTGTGTGAAAATAGCTTTCATTAGCAGCACAAGAAAAGATTATGCAGAACTGATAATCACCAAACCGGTTCCACATGTTGTTCAAGTTTATACAGGTAAAAAGATAACGTCTTCACCTCCCATGTTATGTGTATTTTTGTTTTTTCAAGCAATGATTATTTATAGGGGCTGTAAACTTCAATTTTTACCACTAAGCACATGATCTGCTCCTGCCACATCTAATTTATTGGTTACGTATGACAGTATGGCCTCATGCTTATTTTCTTTTTTTTTTTCTTTAAGAAAATGACCAAGAGTGCAGCCACAGTTAATTCAATTTAAGATCTGGAATCGGCAACCATATTGTGTCCAGTATGATTCCCACTGTGTGATCACAGAAGATAGTTGTGTGCTATTGTGCATTATTTTTGCCTTTTAATATGAGGCTTGTAATTTTGTAGGGGTGTACAATTAAAATTTTGCTGTGACCAAATCCATCAGAACAATTTATTCCACTTATGATAAGATCTGATGCAAACAATTATACCGTATTGGACCCAATAAAAATGCCGCCAGTAATCGCACAGTATTAGGCCTCGCTCACACGGGCGTGTGAATAAGACGAGGGCGACGAGAGAAAATCTCACATTGCACCCGGACCAATGTTATTCAGTGAGTCAGAGTAGATGAGCTATTTATTTCTCAACCAGATGCTGGATGAGAAAAAAGTACAGCATGCTGTGAGTGGATATGTGAATCGTGTGAAACTCGCCAATGCAAGTCAATGGGTGCGAGAAAAAAAAAATGGACAGCATACCAACCATCCGGATTGTCGGTATGCTGTCTGGGATTTTACAGATATATTACCATTCTGTAGAATAAAATAACTGTAAATGCTCCTGTAAATGATTGTAGAATAATAGTTGGTAATAAAAAAAATGCATTGTTTAATGACGATACGGATGCTAGGCGAGAAAAAAAATTGCACACTTGCATAGTACTCACATGACGCACTGAAGACTAAACAGATGTCACCCATCCTCGTCTCCTGGATGAACATCGGTCAGATTATTCATACCACTATTCTTCCTTGAAGTAGTAATGCTTTTAAGGCTGTGGTCACACAACAGTGTAAAAAATCAGTCTGATTTTTCACCCAGAAAAAGTCGCTGATTTTTTTTATTTTATTTTTTCTCTTGCATCCTTGTGCTGTTTCATTTGTTCTTTTACAATAGCGGCTATTAATCATTTACAGAATTGTAATGTATGTGTAAAAATCAGGTGTCCTACTGTGGCCGCCAATTTTTTTTCTCAGCCCCATAGATGTGAATGGGGGGAGTCTTCTCTGATTTCCTGGGCTAAATTCTGCATGCTGTGATTTTTTTTTTTTTCGCACACACAGATTTTGTCATCTACTCTACCTGTGCTTTGGTCCAAGTGTTGCTTGTTTTTTTCACAGATAGCAAACAAAAATGTGGTTTCTGGTTGTGTAGACCTGGCCTAATATTGAAGGCAGTGCATCACACATCCACCAAATAAGGGCAAGAGACCTTACAGGGCCATAATGTAGACTCATAGCCACTCCATAGGGCACAGGTGGTGCACAAGGTATAGCTGTATACATGAGCCCTGAAATTGAAATGTTACTTGGCTTTAGGCCTCCTTCACTTGTCTGTGTTTCCAGTACATGTGGTGTCTGCTTTCACATGTACTGGAGACACATTCACATGCATACTAATTAAAATCAGTGGGGATCTTCACCCCTCCGTATTTTCATACAGACCGTGTGCCCATGTGAACCCCGCACGTGTCCGTGTGATCCACAGAGACGTGTGTTTCTTTCCAATAGCATGGATGTCACATAGGTGACACACATGTACACATGGATGGTCATGAGGATTTACACAGCAGAACGGAAAATGTGCATTTTTTACATGGATGTGTGAAGGAGCCCTTATGTCCAATACAATATGTGTTAGGGCAGAGATGCACTTAATACCATCTTCACATCACGATTTTTGTGGATTCCTGGCTATCTGTTGTAAAACAGATAGCCATGGATCCGATTTGGCCCCCATGTATCCTTATGGGCATGCATGGGCACGGATTGGTCCTTTATGGCCATCCGTGTGTGCAGGGATCCGATTGTGTCTACTTTTTTCACGTCCCCAAAATCTGAGACTGCTCCAATTTTGGTTACGGAGGAAAGAATCGGACATCATTGGATCCGACGCTGTCTGATTCAAATAACATGGGGGTCTATGAAGCTCGGATCCGGGACAATTGTTTTCCATATCTGATTTTAGTCTTCTGAGCATGCTCAGTACACTAAAACTGCTCTGCTTAGTGTAATTTCACTTTAGTAGTGTATCTACATACACTATCTACATACACTGCTAAAGTGAAATTAAATAAAGCAATGTGTTAAGTATTTTTTTTTTTTTAATTTTTACCTGTCTGTCGGCTGTCTGGGACCTGAGATGAAGACGTCCAAATGCTGCCGGGACCTTAAAGATCTGTGATTGGCCGGTAGCGATCAGGTGGTATGTCACTCACATGTCAATCACATGATCGCTACCAGCCAATCACAGATCGTTAAGGTCCTGGCAGCATTCGGACGTCTTCTTTTCGGGTCCTGGACAGCCGGCGGAGAGGTGAGCATTTTTTATTTTTTTAATATGTTTTTTCTCTTTTATTTAGCTTTCGTAGTGTATGTAAATACACTGGGAAAGCAAAACTTCAGCCCTGACATGTCACAAGGGTGGAGGAACACAGGAGTCTTCCTCCCCCATGTGACATCACAGCTACGACACCACTTGCCTGCACTTGCCGGACACAGAAATGGCATCCGGAGTTCACATCTGAGCCTGTCCGTGGGGTCCTGCAAAAAACAGGATCCCCACTGACATGAAAAATCGTAATGTGAAGGGGGCCTAAGCGAGCTGCATGCGAGTGTCTCGAATGCATCTCACATGAGTCACCCAGCCCGGCCCCTACCTGTCTGGATGGGAGCGTGGAGCTGATTGTGTATCTATAGAGCTACATGCTTCTGTTCAGAGATGTATCTATGCATGTTAAGATACCGTCACAAGCGGCAATATTGCTAGGCAATTTCACTGGCAATTTGCTGGTTGCAGTGAAATCATGGACACATTGTTCTATTTGTACACAGCAGAAAAATAGAACAATGTGTCCATGATTTCACTGCAACCAGCAAATTGCCAGTGAAATTGCTAGCAATATTGCCGCTTGTGACGGTACCTTTAGAGGAACAACATTGAAGCCCCAGACCCAGACATACCCACAAGGAGCAGAAATGCCCCATTTATAGAAATATAGAAGAAACTCAACCGCTTTTTGTTCAGTTTGCTGAACAGTCGGCAGGTATTCTGGGAATGTAAGAGAATTACAGACAAGTCCATTTCTGCATTTTAGATCTTGTTGTTTGTTGCTGTCTGTTATGTTTTATATTGATTATTATTATTATTCTAATTATTATTATATATTAATACAATACTTTTATCTTGCTAACAACAGTTATTTGTAATGTGTCTGGGGAAAACCCTGGAACATTTAGCTGCTTGTAAATGTTAATACCTATAGTTACTTTGTGACAGTAAACAAAGGAATACACAGCCATTAACGATGTGCAGGGTTGAAAAACACAGGCTTTATCATGGTAGATTGGATGTGCATTGTTAAAGTGCTGTAGTGCATTTGGTTTCCATAGAAACATTAATGGTTTGCATTTAAAAATACTCTAATAACCTAATTCAGTGATGGCTGGATTCAGGTTGATTGCCACTAAGTAATTTTCTCATGTAGCATTACATAAATACAATGACTTTTTTACTTGAATTCCCCTTGTCCATGGCAGGCCTGCGTTTGGAAAAGAAAATGCTGCAGGTGACTGACAGCCTTTCTGCTATAGGTTCCTATAGGTTTGAGCGTCATATGGTGTCTTATTATAGGGACTGATCTACACACCGCTTACAATAAATCTTTTTATAAGTCATTTACCCATACTCTTCATTAAAGAGGCTCTCCCCTGAAGGTTTACATTCATTATGTGTATGTGCACGCAATGTAGTAGGAATAAATTAAGATACTTAGCGCTGCGCCCGCCGGTGTCCAGCACCATTCTGCTCCTCTTCTCAGTGATGTCACCGCTCTGCAGACTCTCCAGGAAACACACTTTGCTCTGTGACCCAAAATAGACGTCAGAACGAATCACCATAGATGTACATTGAAAGGCCAGAGACACACTGAGCAAGACGCATGCCTGATACATGAGTCTCGCATGACTCGCCCAAAATGACCGCTGTCTCTCTGGACATGAGCGTGTCAGCTGCATGTGTTTCTGTACAGCTGAGCACTCCTGTTCAGAGAGTCAATGGCTGGTCTGGGTGAGTCAAGCAAGACTCCTGGGAGTATCTCGCATGCATCTTGCTTAATGTGTCTTCGACCTTAAGAGACTTCTGGGTTATGCAGAGTGTGAGCCAGGTAGTCGATTGTGGTTACGTCACTTAGAAGCAGAGAAGAACAGCACTGGACAGCAGCAGAAGGTGAGTATATTAACAGAGGGCTCCCCAACTTAAGGCCTGCCAACAGTGCATGTTTTCAGGATTTCCTTAGTGTATGACAGGTATTAAAATCATCACCAGTGCGGTGATTAGATTATCACCTGTGTAATACCCAGGATAATCTTGAAAACATGCACTTTTGGTGGGCCTTGAGGACTGGAGTTGGGGAAAACTGATAATCTCCCAAAGCTAAAACGAACATTACAGGTAAACACTACACACCTTCATAAAAGAGGCATCTCTGAATTCTGTGATTAAAAGTGTGTTCATATGCCTTTTTACTTGCTTTTTCTTTTATTGATGTGAATGGGTAAAAGAATGTAGAGTTGCTAAAAGGATTGAAATGATTCAGTTTGGGAAAACACAATGATGTCTCAAATCTGCAATGAAGAATAAGCAACCTGTGCTTGAGGTTTCAGAAATCTCCTGCACTTTGCAGGTGCTAAAAAACACTGCGTTTTTCAAGCAGTAAGATACGCACAGAAAAAAGTGGCAAAAGTGCATTGTGCGAACAAGCCCTAAGGGTCTGAGACCATAGCAAGTTCTTCACTGGCCGAGCACTTTTCTGTTTAGTGTAGTAAAGCAGCTGAATACTGGAATAGTTTACTAATTATGGCCCCATTAGATATACAGGGTGTTTGTATGTCTTACTACTAGGGCTGTGTAAGGCCATTCACACAACTTCACAGGTCATAGCTAGCCTCTACATATCTTTTAATCTGCATCAATTATAATTTCACTTAAAGGGACACTGTTACCAGGTTTTTGCCATCCCATCATCTAACAGCAGCATAATGTATAGATAGAGACACTGATTCCAGCGATATGTCACTTACTGAGCTGCTTGCTGTCACTTTGATAAAATTACTATTTTCTCTACTTCAGATTTAGCAGTAAATGACTATGCTGGACTATTTGATTAGTCCTATAATGTTAATCTCCAACTGATTGAACAGTGATTTTATGGAAACTAAACTGAGCAGCCCAGTAAGAGGCACATTGCTGGAATCAGGGTCTCTGTCTCTACATTATGCTGCTGTCAGATGAGATGACAAAAACCTGGTGACAGTGTCCCTTTAAAGAGGACCTGTCACCCCACTGTTGCTTGCAAACTGAATGCAGCATGTCTGCAGCATTCAGGGAAGGGGTCCCCCATGTCTCTAGACCCCCGTAAACTTTAAGAAAAGACTTTAGAAACTTTACAGTTAAGAGGTCTCCTGGGTCGGATCTGATTAAGAGGTCCTCACCGCTGGCACAGTCCTCCCTGCCTCCTCCATATGTGTTCCACCCCCTCTTGTCTGCCGCCACCTCCACTTCTGGGTCTGCTCTCCTCTTCTCCTGCTCTGTGTCAATCACGCTGCTGGTACACAGCCCTTGGTGTGAGCAGCTGTAAGGTGCATTGTGCGTCGTCAGCGCCAGATTTCCCGCCCTGCTGTATGAATAAAGCATAAATAGGACGGGCTCTGCCGATGACGTCATGCAATGTGCCTTACAGCCACTCACACCAAGAGCTGTGCACCAGCGTGATTGACACAGAGCAGGAGAAAAAGGAGGGCAAACCCAGAAAAGGAGGGGGTGGAACAAATAAGGTGGAGGTAGGGAGGACTGTGCCAGCGGCGAGGACGTCATAATCAGATCCCACCCAGGCGACCTCTTAACTGTAAAGTTTCTAAAGTCTTTTTTTTTTTTAAAGGTTACAGGGGGGCTAGAGACATGTTGGCCCCCTTCCCTGAATACAGCAGACATGCTGCATTCAGTTTGCCAAGCACCAGGGAGGAGTGGCAGGTCCTATTTAATAGATGTAAAATACATATGCAGTATAAGATGATGGAGGGAACATTGCTTCGGCTGGGTGCCTTCAGTTGCCCCTTTAAGTGGCTGTAAAGCCTGTGGGTAAATTAAGAAATGACTTTTTTCTCCTTGAGACTGAACTAAAAATGCAAATGAGTGCAAAATTGTTATGCGAGCGAGAAGCGGCTCAGTGTGGGAAGCTCTTGGCATGGGAAGATTCAAGAACTGTTGCATCTGGAAGTTTTATGAAACAGATTTTATCCTGTGGGACTTCATAAAAGGATACTTCTTCAGCTTTATGTATTTGCTTTAAGGTCAATCGCCCTTGCACCATATGCTGTGTAGTCTTTCTCAAATTGTTGAGGAAATTTCTGATATCTCAATTAAGAAAGTGCTGTAATTTGTGATCTAAAGCCATCGATTTTGCAGCATGTCTGCTGGGATATGTCAGGCCTCCTGCCATGTTCGCCTATGCTGTACAGTGGTGATATTATTTTGAGCAGCGCTCCAGCACATTATTTTAAATACATTTTTGAAGTTAGACTTGGGAGGGGTTTGATTTCCTGTGGCTGCTCCCTTGTGCGTGATGTAATTGTGGGTTTAGCAAGTGCTCAGTCAACATCATGCAATGCATATTATTACTCTCTTGAAAGTACAGTTTTACTGGCAAACTCTGAGCTCTCTACTGTAGGCATTTTGGATTATCCCTTTCCTGAAATACTTTAAGATAATAAAGTAAATTGTGCAAGTACAGACATAATACATTTGAAAATAATTACTTTTGTGTTAATTGAACACAGAAGCAATAACCTTTTGTGGCAGCGTTTACAGACCTTTTACTCGTTGTTCTACTGAACTGATTTCTTATAATGCTCGACTGAGAGAAATATTGTAATATATATTGGTTGTCCATCAATGATGTTTTAAGAATTACTATTTAGACCGACCTGAGGACTCATCAGTTGGTCTGTAGTTTCCACATTCTAATGATACTCTGTTTCCGTTAGTTAACACCATGTCTGAATATCACCTAAAGCTGATATCACGAGAAGCTACGGGCATCAATTGTTTTCTTTTCGATGGCCAGAATAAATAAAAGGGCCGCCATATAATTAATGGCTGTATCTCTCCTGCAGCTCTCCACCGTAACATCTAGTTGAATAGCATTTCTGAATCTTTTTTAGGATCTCGCAGGTTGTAAGTGAATTTAACCATCACCTTTCTTTCCCCCCAAAAGTCCATTGTAGTTCATTTCTTCCAAATTAGGCAGCTAATCGCTAATAGTAAATATTAAGGACTAGATGGTGGTCCGATGCGTCGGGTATTCTAGAATATGTATATAGTTTATTTATGAAGATTTAAGAATAATGCAATGAATACACAGGATTTTCCAGGTGAAATATATACATTCTTATCAAATCCCGTGACAATTTGCGGCCGGACTGCGCCTGTCACTGATTGGTCGCGCCAGCCGCCCCGACCAATCAGAGACGCGAGATTTCCGCTACAGACAAACAGACAGAATTAGACGATTATATAGTAGAGATACATACCCACGATCAGGAATAGCGGCATGTTTTCGCTGCATCTAAAATGCTGCGTTCTATAGTGAAAGCACAGTGGACAGGCCCATGCCCACTGTGCTTCCTTTTTTATGCAACTTAAACTTACATGTGACATGACTTTTGGAGCTGCAGCATGACAATTTATTCCTGCAGAGACGTAAGGGTATGTGCGCATCAGTTGTTTTATGGGCTGGTTTTGACCGGTTTCCGTCGGTGGTTCCCGCTGAGTTTTATGTTAATTTATGTTAATCCTACCCACCGGTAGGATTAACATGCTAGTCAATGGAGTTTAGAAAACGCTGTGTACATTACAACGTTTGTCTTCTTGACGATTTCAGTTTATTCACCGGTTTCCGACCGGTTCTCAAAGATAGAGCAAGCGACTTCTTTTTAGCGTTTTTCCAGTGGGTCCAGCTGAACAAGTGCAGCAAAGACCAGTCTGGAAATCACTAAGGAACACGCCGGGGAAATCGCCAAGAACACGCTGTCCGACCGCTAGTAAAGCGATCGCAAAACGTTAGCAAATCGCTAACAAAACCAGGGACACTGGCGAGTGCAGAAAACTCAGTTTCTGCCAGTCTCCACCGGTTCCCGGTCGTTCTGCAAAGAAGCAGAAATGACTGATGTGCACATACCCTAAGTGTTTTCGGCCAGAGAACACAGCGAAATTCTGCTGCGCCAAGAACACTAGTGTCTCCTGATCGTGGGCACGGATTCCACGTTCTCCTGGAGGAGAAGAGACTCTTTGTCCAGGCTGCAGCTTCTATAGATCGTGGGCACATACCCGAAGATGTATTATGAATTCTGCATATGTTTAAAGACCTGCTATCAGAGTGCCATGCAATACCTTTATTAGAAAGGCACAAAAAAGCTGCCAAAAAAGTGTCACATTTGATTACCTTGGAAAAGATTTTAGAATGTTTGCAAGTATAGGCACCAATTTGTTTTTTTTTTTTTTATCAGAAATCCAGGCAGTTAAGGTGGCACATAAACTGTGTCCTAACATGTTGGTTAGAAATCCCTTCCAAATGTACTTGTCAGTAGGCTCATATTTATGTGTAGGTAACATTGTTGCCCTTTAGAAAAAAAAAAGTCTACTACAATACCAGATTGCAATATAAGCAGTAGATCATGTTTTAGTTTCCTAGTAATGTACCAACAGATATTATATGTATAGTCTTAAGGCCCCATCTCACACTTCAATGGTCCAACGATCCGACTTGACCTAGATCGCTACAACGACGTTCAATGATCGCTAGTCAAATGTCACACATATAGCTATTGTTAACGACGCAGCAACGATTATCCCATAAAAGCAAACGATACTTGCAGTCATTAGCTCGCCTACGTCCTTCACTTCTCAATAGGCGCTGTCATTAATGGCATCGTTATCGAGGTGTCACACACACCCATGCTGCAGGCTGAACAAACACTCATCGTTTGGTTTAAGGTCCGGTTCACAAACCTCCCATCAACGATCTGCCTGATTATTGTTGATCAGATGTACGTGTCACACTGAACAGCATCATTAGAATGACTGAAAACCCGTGACGTTTCAACGCTATCATTAATGATATCGTAGTGTGTGACGGGACCTTTAGACGGTCATAATGTAAAAAACATAATAGTACAAGGTCAAAATTAAGGGACAGTAACAGCCAGATCCACTTAACATTGTGAGGCCTGCTTTAATAAGTCATCATTAGAGGTAACCAAAAGATTCACACGATCCTGATCCAGCAGCCATGTTGATAGCTTGTAGCCCTAAAACAGAACTTGATGAACCCACTCATACCTGTTTGCACCAAACCTACTAATTGGAAGAAGCCCTATGGATGCTATCTCATAATTTTATCTTGACGCACACATTACTTTGATTCAGTCCCACTAATCACTAGGTACGGAGAATAACAGCAGGTGGGAGAAGGTTCAAAGGGCTGGTCTACCAACATGGCTTCCTGGATCACAGTCCCGTCAATCTTTTTGCTCAGCTCTACTTCTCAAGTCTTAAGAAAGCTTTGAATATACCATTTGATGAGTGCTATATTAGTGTTATGTGCTCTCCACACTGCTATCAACGATTCTTCTAGGATCAGATGGACACATTTAAAAAAGCATATTGCTCAGTTTATTGCATCGACTTTTTATTCCATTGAACTTTGGGGGTTTTAGTTCTCAGGCAGAACTTCTGACATATCAGACAATAATGACACATAAACCTTTAAGTAAGTTGCCTTGTTCTGGCAGCCAGAAGTGCAGCTTCAGATCACTTCTTATGTCCCTCATTAGCTTGTGAAGCACAGACAACAGACTAGACCTCAGTTTTTTTACCAGCTTTCAGTTGTTCTTTAATGGACAGTGTAGCAAAGCATGATACTGCAAATATCCAGATAACAATTTACAATCTAAATATTCAAGTCAATGTGATCTGAGCAAATTTGGCTTTTAGACGGAATTTGTGAGGTCCCCAAACCACATAAACCTCACTAAGTACCATTAAGAACCATTATCCAGCTTCCCAAAATTGTTACCCTAGACAAAATGTCTTATAATCGAAAAAATAACGTCATGTTACATCTTTGGCATATGCAAAACTAGTTAGGGGGTAGTTTTCTCACTAATGATAGACCTGCATTACATGCTGTAATCACAACCCTTCCCATCAGGCGTGGTTGCCATCCTTCTGATGCATTGTTTCTTTTGTGGGTCCTTCCTGAGTATTAGGCTGCATTCATTATTTGATCAGTTTGTAATAAATACAGAAGTGGTGATGTGTTTCTATTATATTTTCTCTCTGACTGTTCCACTCCTGGTTTTGGCTACAAATACTGACCAAATAGTGAATGTGTGAATATGTCCTTAGGCAATGAGACTGGGTGTACCCCTTTGCCCAGAAGTGTAGTTAAGCACAGAAGAGAAAATCCAACAAATGAGGAGGGCATACGGGGGCTTAATGACCGCGTGTGCGGCTAGAGTGCTTTCAATGAAGAGACTTTACATGCTGGACTAGTAAGTAAAGGTAAATGACATGTGGCAAAGATGGCATTAGAAGATTATTTTTGTGATAGTAACAATTATTGGCTGGATTATCAGAGGCATTATCTAGATGTTGCTTATATTTTTTAAGTGCTTTGTGGAGTTGGCGGACTCTCATAGATTCCTTTGAAGTTAAGTTCGAGTGATAAGTATTTAGTGTGTTTTCTCTCAACAAAAAGTGCAGCATATTACAGTACCAACAAAATGGATGGGATTTATAGGAATCTCATGCGTACTGTACTTTTTTATTCATTATAAACTGACCTGCTACGCGTTTTGTGGTTATGACTGATTTTGTGCCCCAGAAACTTGAATGAGATGAAGAAAGTTTTTAGTTCATTTCTGCAGTAAAAGTGCATGTACTCTCTATATCCTTTATCGATAGTTTTATCAAACCTAAGCAACAGAAAGTGTCCTAAACAGAGCAGTTTTACTAAAAAAGACAAAACCAGTAGCGGAAAAAAAACACACTAAAAATGCAAGAAACCGATTTTAGCGAACAGGTGCCGAAAATCTGCAACATCAAAACGTGCTCAATACACATGGTGGGGACGCGGCCTCACCCTACAGCCATTGGATTATACTCCTGACGCTGCTTAGCTGTTTTTGACCTTTGCACTGTCATTAAGTATACATTTACATGAGACTCTCCAGAAATCTAACTTGTGTGACAACTCGTATATCGTTTATTAAAAAATAATCATTTTTATTTCTCTTGGTAATAAAGAGCACCTGACAAACTGAGAAGACATGAAGCCTCAGCGTAAAGCTACATTTCCAGTGTTAATTTATATTAGTTGCTTTTTACCAAGTGTTTGTATTGTCTTCTATTTTTACCTTTGTATCAAGTTCTCATTGCATTGTGCAAAACTCCAGGAAGGTTAATTGGATGTTTGACCCACCTCATCAGCAATGCTCCCTCTAAGCCGAGTTATTTGGAAAGAAAAGAGTTAAAGCAGCCTAATAATGAGGTTACAAGCCCAATTACAGATATACCAACCGCTCGGCAGAGTCTGGTATTCTTAAACACAATCATTTCTAAAGCACACCGCTTAGAGGGAACAGTGCTCATCAAGTGCATCCTGGGGCATCCTGGCCCACAATATGGAATTGCTATCTGTCATCATAATAACATTACGTACTCCATTCCTCTGAGTGCCTTTAAGGGGTTGTCCAGAGCCCATATTTTATATCCTATTATGGAATTCTCAGGTGATCGTATGTTTAGGATCCTCTTTCTTTGTTCAGATTGGGTAGAGGTAAATCACAGTCTAGTCCTACATTTTATAGACAATCCATTGATTGGAATTGCAGTGAGTAATACTTAAAGCACCACTCCAGCATTTTTTTTTGTTTGTTTTCTTCCAGCGATACAGTGGCACTTTAAATGTGAGCCCCCTGACCCTGTTTTTATACTTACCCACCATTGGCTTCATCCTTTTTAGGCACCACTCTGGCCACGCGGTGACATCTTGTGCCCATAGCTTCTGACTATCCGGAAGTCAGAAGTTACATCATAAGTGCTTGATGTATCTATGAGAGCCAGAATGACGCTCTCAGAGATGTGTTGTGTTGTGAAATCCAGAGCACTCCAGCAGACACTGGAGCTACCAGCTGGGCACAAAGTGCCAGAGAGCGACGCTGTAAAAAGATTAGATTGCGGCAGGTGAGTATAAGACCGGTTACGAAGGACTTGGATTTAAAGCACGACTGCAGTGGTTAAATAAAAAAAAATATGCTGGAGTGGTACTTTGATTAGGTTGGCCATTACATTTTTTTATAAATGGCCTATGCTTAGGATAGGTCATCAATATCTGATTAAAAAATAAGAGGGGTCTGTGGCCAAGGATTTTGCACGTTAAAATTAAACATACCCAATCTTTCTATCTCTCGCCATGAAATCCTCAGAAGATCTTACCAAAATTGGCATCTGATGTGTATAAACAACTTTAAGGTTTAAGCGCTAGCTAGAGATTACTGTACATTTTTTGGGTGATTTTTTAGTATGAAAAACCAACCGTTCAGATGAATGGAATCTGCTCCATGGGTCAAACTTTAGACAATGGAAGTGCAGAATATTTGCACAAAAAATTATTTCAGTCATGAAAAGTCTATTTTCATAGAGTATGTGCACACGTGTTAGGATTTGGTGCCGAAATTTCTGCACCATCTCTGCATCTCTTGGCGGAAAATTGCAGCTGTAAGAACATGCTTTCTGGCCGCGTGTTAGGTGCAGATTTTTCACATTCATTGCAAAGGGTAAAATCTGCAGGGCAAACCCTGAAAAAATTGGCATTCTGCAGAATTATTTTGGCACCAAGTAGAAAATACAAAACGTGCTCATGAGACTTCAGGATTCTCATCAACTTTTCTGGTGTCGGGATTCTCTTCAGGTTTTGTGCACTCAAAAATTCATCAAAAACAGTGATAAAAACATAACCTTGCACAGGGCCTTATAGATCCCTTCCAGAAGAATTAGTAAGGGTGGCTTCACACTGGCGTTTGCAAACGCTGCGCACCGAACGCAGCTAAACGCTTGCGCACATGCGTTCCTATGTTTAACATGGGAACGCATGTGCCTGGTATGGCTGCGTTTGCGCTCAGATGCGCACAATTTGAGCACCCTCCGAGCGCACTCTGGAAGCACCCCTGTTGCATTTTTTGTGCAGTTGCGGGCACTTGATTTATCAGCAAGCGCCCGCAAGTGCACAAACCACGCATAGAAGTCAATGGATCCTCAGTTTCCTCCGCATGACACCGCAGGAGAATGCTGCGGATCTCATTGAAATCTCTCCCGGTGACCACCGGTGTTCAGCGGCGGCCACCGGGAGATCAGCTACAGCCGCCGCTGCTCTCCCGCCGGTGTCAGTGGGGAGAAACACTGATCTGACAGCTATTTAAATCTCCCACACTGACACCGAATAGGTGAGGTCGGCGCGGGAGATTTGAAGCAGCGATCAGCTGTTTCTTATCTCCTGCACTGATATCACCCTATTCGGTGTCGGACCAGGAGATTTAAACAGCTGTCAGATCAGCTGTTACTTCAAATCTCCCATGCCGACACCGCGGGAGATCAGCTGTGGCCGGGAGGAGATCTCTGCCGCTGATCTCCTCCTCCCGACCATCCCCAGAGACAGCTGATTGGCTGGCGGGCTGCATACTAATGTGAACACATGCAGAGATTCTCCGCTGCGTTCACATCAGTATGGGCTGCGTTTGCGTCTGCATGCCATACGCATGCAGACACAAACGCCAGTGTGAAACCAGCCTAAAACGCAATACCTGTCACAATGTGACCAAATCTTTACTGAAGTGTGTTACAATTGTGGAACGTCTTACACAAGAAATAACATTTATTTGCTAAAACCAGAATCCCTCTTTATATTTCCCCCTACTACATAACAAGGTACAAGGTTGGCAGCTCCTATAGGCTATGCAGACTTACTGACACATCTAATGCAGAAATATGAGCAATTAAATCTGAATTTCTCTTACAAAGTAGGTTTTAAGGTACAAAAGTTGAGCGTTTCCGAAGTAATGAATGAAGCCTGACTATCCCTAATTGCCGGCTGGATTGTATGATACATTCACCACTAGCCTTGCGTTCTCTTCCAGTGCAGTTTCAGAAATATATGTGCATCTTTGGTGACCTACTTCTGGAATTGTAAATTGCTGTTCTCATCTCACCAGAAATATAAAAAAAAAAAAATAAGTTCAACATTACCTGCAGACAAAAATGTTTACTTCAGCAATTTACTGTTACAATAATGTGCATCGATAAGTATTCTTGGCAGGCCAGCGATTTTCCGAAACAAGAAATACACAATAGACTGTCACGGTATAGTAGCAGAAAGACGGACAACAGCACAATGAAATAAAATACAGCCTAAAGCTTTTGTAAGTGGAGGCGCATTATCTGTATTTGACATCTGTTACTTTATGTATGTAACGCCAGGTATAGTCTGAGTAGGGTATAAAGATCAAAAACCATGTCATTTTTCCTTCATTGCAGCAGTAAATGAGAATAATGCACTTTGTAAGTTGGTGATAATGTGCAGAACTTGTGGGAGGGGGTGTTGCGTAGGGGTCCCTGTGAGCTACTATTCAACATTGTGTGGCTTCTGACACCATAAGTCCATGGACTACTGTACTACATATAATAGGAGATGGTTGCTCACGTTCAGTATCTGGTGAGTTTTTTACCTCCGTATTTCTAAGACAAATCCAAGAGTGGACAATCAGAGGAACCCTATAACAGATGGGTAAAATGTACAGAGGTGGTACTTGTGTTTCTATTATACTTTTCCTCTGACTGTCCCACTCCTGGTTTTGGTCTACAGGTACTGAGGTGAATTACAGACCAAAATACTCAATGTCTGCAATTGGCATTATGGTGGTTGCTTAGTTTATATTTCTTTGGG